>VCAZ01000023.1:1697500-2127500 GCA_005784505.1 Bagarius yarrelli
AGAGAAACATTCCTACTTGGGGCACGACGGCAGTTTCTAAGTTAAAGGCTGCCACATAGATAAATAATAGATAAGGATTTTGGTGCATGGCTTCAGTCTTTGCAAGTCTCTGATGAAGGCTATAGATGCATCAAGCTGTTGGACTACACGATGAGTGAATAATTTACCATTTTATGTTGCATCTTCATAGCCCTACTCTAATTTTCCTGTCTGCTCCAATCTCTTCCAGGTCGTCGTCTGAGTAAGAGCTGTGAGAGCTATAGCTCAGCTCGGAGCTATGCTGAAGAAAGTCTGAGGAGTGAGGCAGGCCAACACTGCCGTTTAGAGCACTTCCGAAGCCTTCGTCTTCATCCTCTTCCTCCTCGGCTTCCAGTTCCTCATCGTCGTCCTGTGTGCTGCAGCGGCGAGGGTCTCCAGGTTTGCTGGAGCGTTTGGTTTGCTGATTGCCATCAGCCTCAAGCTGTGCTGCCTGCTCTTTAGCTTTGCGGCTGCGTTTCCATTTCATTCGTCTGTTTTGGAACCAGATTTTCACCTGTACATGATTCAATGCACTGACTTTAGTCATAATGTAGTTGTAAGTATTTAATTTCAAGAAAACAAAAAAAATAAAATAAATTAACACTGTTTAACATATAATTGGAACTTCTTATTATTACATTCAGAGCAGTTGAACTTATTTAAAGTACATTGAAGTGGTGTTGGACTACCACCGTTGGGCCCCTGAGCAAGGCCCTTAACCCCTAATTGCTCAGTTGTATAAATGATATAAATGTAAGTTGCTCTAGATAAGGGGGTCTTCCAAATGCTGTAAATGTAAATGTACATTGCTGGAAAAATACACAATGAATTTACTGATAATTTGCCAGCAGTGGTATCACCCCAGAGCCATGGAGAGGTATAGCTTTGTACTGTTTTTGCTAAAGTGTATGATGTATGATAGTTTTAAGAAAAGAAGTTAATTTAAGTTAATTTAAATATAATGCAACTTGTTAAAAACAAATTTGTGTTTTTAACTGAAAACAGTTGTTTCAAATTAAGTGAATCACAATGCATTCTCACCTGTGTTTCAGTCAACATTAGTGAAGTGGCCACTTCGAAGCGCTTGGGTCGGGACAAATACTTGTTTAGTTTAAACTGGTTTTCCAGCTCCAGGAGTTGCTGACTAGTGAACGCAGTTCGAGGTCGACGGCACTTTCCTATCAGGCCTGACTGAGGAGACCCTGTAAGAGGAAGGCAGATAGAACAAAGAATGCAGAAAAAAGAAAGGCACAGAGAGAGAGAGAGAGAGAGAGAGAGAGAGAGAGAGAGAGAGAGAGAGAGAGAGAGAGAGAGAGAGAAAACAAAAATTAGTAAGGCCAATTAATAAACACAAAAGAGCAAAACACACAGGTTGTCTCCTCATCTCCTTCCATCACTAATGATAACAGCCATACTTTGGTTTATTGTTGATGAGAGGATCCGGAGATATTGCTTTAGTGGGATAATAAAACACCAGTGAGCACCATTAACTTAATGAAAACTCAATAAACGCTACCAGAAAACTTTACTGGCAAAGTGCAAAGAGGATTAAGTGTTTCTTTATAGTATTCTGCCAGACAAAGGCAATTTTAATAGAGCTGTTCTTTATGACAAAATGAAAGGTCTAAAAATAAAAAGCTTACATTATAGTTCAGTTAGCAGTAAACACTGATTCAATTATGGTAGAGAATATTTACAGCTCTGAGAAGTCGTTCTGTTGAATTTCTTTTAATACATCTCTCATAAAATCAGTTACTTTTCATATAATATTTTTATTTTCATATTGTGATGGTTTATGAAGGCAGATAGGACAAGTACAAATGAGTCATCTATCAGGACATTACTAGCAATTATTGAAAGTAATAATATTTCTAATGTTTAGTTATAATAATAATAATTATTATTATAATAATAAATTATATAAATAATTAGTTTTGTACAGAAATAAAACTACACTTTAATGAAATAATAATACATCCAATTAAGTCAGTTTTCTGATTTGATAAATCTTTTAGGCTATGAAATGTCTACCACCAAACTTCATTTCTCATGAATAGGCACAATTTGGCAATTATAGAAATTCTTTTTATTAACACATTCAGACAATCTTACTCTATATAATAATAATAATAATAATAATAATAATAATAATAATAATAATAATTAATAATAACAACAATAAAACGAAAATAAATAACAACGAGTAGACTTTTTGTTAAATCATTTATCATTAAATCATTCATCAAAAAATTAAAAATACCGAAAAGCTCATAGTTAATCGAATTATTTTTTCAAGTCAAATTATTTAAAGCTACATTTAATTTCGATCTACCAAAAATTAATACTCTTTTCATGTATAAATTCATCGTACCGTTAAACTCGGCGAGCCGCGGCACCATGATGCCGGCGCGGATCCACTGCTCGAAAGGGAAATGTCCCGCTACGGCTGCTGCTTTCAGCTGCTCGGGATGCGGCGAAGAAGTGAAGGCGGGATACGGGAATGCGGCATGCTGGGCTCCCAGCGCGCTCAGGGAGCACACCGGGCCTGGGTACATCCCTGCAAGCGAGCCCTGAGACAACGCGCTTAGTCCCGGATGAGGGATGGTTAACAGACCGGGTTTGGGCACGATTCCTGTCTGCTGGAGCGCACTGGTGCTGCCTCGGATCGGAGGGCTTTCTGGTCGTTTGCACAGACTGGCTTCAACATCTAAAAGATCAGAGTCCCGGCTTCTCCTGCGCTGTGACTCTCCCGCCAGCAGAGCATCGATCCGAAAGTTCTTTGACTTATCCATGTTCCTCAGTTCTGCTGGCTTAAACTCTGGATATTATTGGTTCTAACTTAGACGCTTATCCTTTATTTATTTTGCTCGAAAAAAACTTTTTATCTAATCATCTCGAATTAGAAATAAACGGCAAGGCGGTAAAGTTGAAAACAGGTCGGCGCTGGTTTCTGTCGGGTCGTCTGTCCTCTCTCCTATTCGTCCGGTTGTCGGCGATCTCAGGCGCGTTAGTGCTAAACACAGGTGCAGCTTCCGACTTTTGGATGCGCTCGTGTTTCTAAAGCGTATCTGATTGGCTGACCGAGCTGACCTGCGAGCTCCGAGCCCCTCCCGTGATTTCTAATTAACTAATTACCCTCGCATTTAGTGCTCTGAAGCTCTGCAGCTCAACCATTTCCACCACTTATATAGCGAGAATTAATTAATAATTACTCAGGAATACTTGCTGTCCAGCCTTTTAATGTCCAACCTGAATGCTGCATGTTAATTTATTCATTAAACAAACGGTCTGTAATTTCATACTGGAGAAATTATCTAGACAAAGTTTCAATGAAAAATAAATTGCAATTCAATTCAATTTCTAAATGTATGATAATAAAATGTATTAGTAATTAATACTACAAGATAAACAATACAACGGCGCAAATAATGAAATAAAGAACATGCGTCTCAAGTATTTTATTCGATCTTACAATAGATTTCTTATCTCCAAAATGCTACAGATTGAGTTTTTTCCCCTTTAATATGAATGCAAGACTTAAAAAACCTTCTCACTCAATGATAAGTTAAATTTTACCCATACATGATATGCAACACAATAACAGTTACATAGAGGACAGTAAAGTGTTGTTTTATTAATCTGCTTTTGTGTAGCAAAAAAAAATATGTTGTTTGACAAACTAAATGATTTACATTTACTTTACATTTTAATTTTTATTGCCTATCAGTGCACATTTATTACTAAAAATTTAAATTGCAGACGAAATAATATATAAATAAATACAAAAAGTAAATAAAAAAATTGCACATAAATAAAAATATTACAAAAAATGTAATAAAATTTAAATAACAGACCATATCTTAATAATAATTTATTTTAGAACATAAAAAAGTTTTTTTTCATTTGAATCACTAAAACTTAAAGAAAAACACAGAATTCTTTCCTCAACAAGGAATTAAGACATTTCTTTTGGAATTAGCCATTTTCTAAGAAGACACATCCTGGTATAGAATAAAGTCATAGAAAGAAGAAGTCAGTGTATCTGGTATTTTTATAATTACCACTGGGGCAACATTTCTGCTGCTGGCCTTGATGAGAAGGAATGATGGACACATTGACCTTTTTCACCTTTACCAAGACCAGGTGTGATCAGCACGGCAATTTCCCACAGAAAGTAACTCAGCTAGTGTACACGGCCACCCAGTTTTTTCTTGTCACCTGCAAACACACACACACACACACACACACATGAACAGGTGTTACACTAATGAGGCCATGCCAGGTCAGTGTTTGCAGGTAACTTAATGCATAAAGACTTTATTGTGCTTTTATCCTGTAGGCCAATTGTCCCTTTACTATAAACTTTAATGTTAGCAAATTCATTAAAGATTAAGGTATCTATCAGAGATCTATTTAACTTGGACAGTATTTTTTCTATTACTATCTCTATGTAATAACATTACTATTAGTTAGTAGTATAATTATAAATAGCATTTCATTACTATCTATATGTAATAACTACTACAAAGTTTTTTTCATAAACTATAATTAAACGGCAAGTTTTATTAGCTTATGGCTGTTGTAAGGTTTGTTAGCTGATAAGCCATTTACCGATCAAGTCCAGGAAATAAGAAGAATAAATAAAGGCAATGTTAAGTATAAATAGGGCTGTACCCAGAAGCGAACATTACAAATAGTTGTTACAGTTAGAGAAAGAATGATTCATTATTATTACAATTATTAATTGTTATTCTAAAAGAAATGCTAGCTGAAAGATCAATCGCAAAAAGAACAAGCTAAACGTAATATATTATTAAAAATTTCAAGCTGATTTGTTGAGTGCCATGAATCACATTTAAGAAACACTGAATGTTAAAATGTGCTTTTAACTACTTAGAATTTCTACAAACCTGTAAAAAGACAGAGAAAAGAGAATATAGAGAATAGCCTTTTCCCAGGCAAGACCTTGAGACCATAATTAATCTCAGTTCATTAAGAAGATAAAAGTAATTTATTAGACCTATTCCTGTCAGTCATTAACCTGTGCAGTGTTTACACACAGCACAAAGAGGCTAAATTAAACAGATGTTTGTGTCTGAGAAGGGGAAAATGGACTAATTAATTAAATGACTGGTTAAAATAATATTGCAAAGAATCACTTATTGACAACCGTTATTATTTAAAAATACAGCTAAATATTACAAAACATCACCTGGGATTGAAAATGTATGTTAGTTATTCTAATTTAGTTTGATATGAAAAATGTCTTACCCATAATTTGTTATGTTTAAACACAACTTTAATTATTTTATTTTAATATAAATGTATATATATTAATAATGGTGACAGTACAATGCGATAACACTACAAATGTTATAAGTGATTACCTAGAAGTTCTTCCAAAGAAACTGTTCTCAAAGTAACACTCATTTGTTTATTTCATTATAAAGTTAACAAAAGCACCTGAACTACCGAGTGCTTTACGACAGTCGAACAACCATTTATAGCTAACGGCTTAACGTCAGGCCCTGAAAATAAAGTAACTGTGTGCAGCTGTGCTGATATCAGATGTAATAAACAGGTTATCTTACACTCAAAGGTACATAATTACTTTTTCTCTGTCATCTTATCTGCTTCCTCTTTGTTGTACATTGATGACATCGAGAGAGAAGTGAGTCTAGAGAATTGCATTGAGAACAAGCTTTGTGTTGTCCTACAGTTGATCTGTGAATCTCTTAACTTCAACGAGAAAACAAACCTTTTTTCCTCCCTAAGCCTTTAAACAAATAAAAACGAAGAAATGAATTTATTTTTATAGCACAAGCTCAGTGTTTCACATAGTTAAAGCTGTGGGTTTTATCGTAACCATACTTGTTGACATTCTTTTAAGTGTCCTGAAGTAAATGAACATTTATTTATCTGAATTTATAGAATTTTACATACAGGTGGGATCCAGATGCTAAAATAATTTTAACAAACTTAAAGATAATTTAAAAGTGTCTGTAAAACAAGGATTTGTTTAAGTGCAAATGCACATCACTGCACAAACACTTAGCCGTATAAGTGACTATGCAAAGTGGAACAAGAGCATTTGGACTGAACAAATTGCCACAGTGGTATTCAATGGACCACTATTCACACACAAATGTAGCACAGTGTGACAGGCGCCCCCTGCATGACTGTCTGACCTCTACATGTCACCAGTTGCACCAGGTCATACCCTGATCCTTGCTAAGCCCCAAAGCTAAAGCTGTGGAATTCCCTTTTGCGAGGCATCAAGGAGCACTGCAACACCTTTTATTCCAATACCTTGGGATTTCTTAGAAATAAAAATGACCACCTACTTGCCTCTACCACCACTTTCAGACAACGTATATCTAATTTCAATTTTCAAACTTAACCCAAATGCCGTATTGTCAGATACTTGTGTCCTTGTGATTTAACAGGCAAATTGAAAACTTCCTCTGTAACCAGAGCTGGGCGGTTCAGGTTAGCGAGTTCAGCTCGCTTCTTAATGGTTTGATTAATGATAGCCACCGTGCAGAGACGGCAAAACAATAGTGGAGGCTGAAGGGGTGTGTTACTGGACAATTACTGGCAAATCCTCCTGTCGACAAGTTAAAGTCAAGCAGAAAAGTGGACCAGACACACGTGCACATGCCGTATAAAAAGCCAGGCTGGAGTGGATAATTAGGTACTGAGAGCTGTCGCTAGCATCTGTTGCTTCTAAAAAGCTCACAGTCCGTTCAGACGTTTATGCTGAAGCATTGTGGGTGGTACAGCTGGGTGAGCTAAATGCAAATGGAAAAAGATGCTAAATATTCTTAAAGGGGTGAACAAAGAAGATATCTATGGGAAGAACATGCTCACATCAAATTTGGGTGCAACCAAAATGTTCCTTTGGGTTTATAGGATACCGCCAACATCTAAAACCAAGTATTATAAGCCAGATTTCTGAACATTTTACATTTCTTAAACGTGGCTAGAATTTTTAGCCATTTTTAGAACAGAAATCAGATCACAGCCACAGCGACCATGTGTTTTTTATGTCCGTTGTGTAGCTGTGTGTATGTAATAGAGGCAGAAGATGTATGATGTATAAGATTACTCCTCCAAGAAACCTGCAGACAGTTCAGGAATTTTTTTTTCCTTGTTTTATATATGTGTGTGCATGACAGTTCAATTAGCCGTGCTTGTTCTGCACATGGCACCTGATCCTGCTCTGTGATGGCCTGCTCCACCCACTGAGAGAGTTTGTAGTTTTTAATCAGGAGGATCTCCACACTGGCTGAAATGAAAAGAAATAAACAGCAGTAATTCATAACCATGGCTCACCCCTTTAATACATGCATCATACGAGCTGAAAAATTATAAGAAAAAGAATTTCAAGGGCTGTTTTAGCAAACTGATATGAAGGTAAAAGATTTCTACCTGTATACGACGATCAACTCTCCTTTAACACACACTCATGCACTCTGTCCGCCTATATTTGCAGGTCAATAAATGCAGTTATTAAACAAATGCAATTTGCATGTACCGTATATCTTTAGCTGTTCTCATTATGTGTTTGCTTTTACACCATAAAAATGCCATCCATAAATTACAGCACCTTCTCTTCCATCAGGAATTCATTAACATATTCAGCAAGCAAATGTTATAGACTTTTGGGAATCTGATCTCCTCTGTCCTAAAGTTGTCGTTAAAAAGGCAATATTTACATCGCAAGATCCCTAGCAATTTTCGGAGTGCCTCTCAGTCTAAATGGTGCTGTCAGGTGTATTTAAATGATCTGGCTGATGTTGATCTACAGCCCATAAGTCAAGGGCAAGGGGAGATAAATAAAGGTAAATAAAGGAAACCTTTTCTGACCACTTTAACATATTTTACATGGATGTAAACTTATTGCCTATTGAGGTCAGAGATCCAGATGTGTTTACTGTATGTGTAAGGCCCGTATTAACTGCTTAAAAAGGAGAAAAAAAGAGCAAAACATTCTTTTATCCAGTTTGTCATGATTGTGCAAGGTTAATAATGAAATTCTCCAGGCTACATAACAGATAGCATGCGCCAAAGGAGAGTATTTTAATTCTGATCATGTTGCTAAAGTCATTTGTTTGCTGCCCTAAAAGAGCTTTTTGTGATGTGGCACTTTGCCACTTTTGAAATAAAACCTTGAATAAAAAATAAACCATCATAGGCAAGACAAGCCAAAAATGATGCAGAATAAACAAGCAATAATCAAGATCATTTATAGTTACATTGAAAGCATTATCAAATGCTTTAATGCAGGGAGTGTTTTGTAGTCTCAGTCATTCGTCACTTGCAGGGGGAAAACATAGTGTGTTTAGCATTTATTAAGATGAATTTATTATAACTGACTAAGATATTCAACACAATATGTTTAAAACTGTAACAATTACAAATTATCTACAAATGTAAAAAGGAAAATTCCACTCAGGTTATAATAAAATTGTAATTTATCCTGCAATAAGACAACAATCTGAAGCAGAAAGTATATCTAAAGTCTAAAAACTTGAGTCATGACTTTTAAAATTTAATTACACTTTGTCATACTTTTATATCTGGAATAATTAATAATTATGCATTTATGTAAAATAAAATGCATAATTATTAATTAAATGTTTAATTTTTTTTGTTTAAACTTAAAAAATAAAAAAATATAAATGCAAATAATGTTTGCATTTATATTTTTTTATTTTTTAAGTTTAAACAAATGCAAAAAAAAAATTAAACATTTAATTTAGGTTAAAAATTGTTACATACCTAATCTGGATTTACAAATATTAGACAAAGAAATTGGATTTAGAAATATAAATTGATTTATTGGATATTTATTGTATATATTATATACATATTTTAGGGTTAGGGTTTTTTAGGTGTTTTAAAACACAAGAAATACAGAATGTGGTTAAACTGGCACTACTTTACCGTCTATAGGTTGGGGAATTGAAAATTTAGTCTGCTGCCATTCCTTTTAAGGTGGATTGCATAGTTTTCTGCCAATCTGGACATTTTCATTTATACATATTGGACCCAAAATTGGCTTCAGACCGCTTTCATTAATAATTGGGGTTTTTTTTCAATCTACACCATATGTGCCATATAGTTTATTTGGCACAGTTACAAATTAGAACTATTTATACCTAACTGTGCAAGCTTTAAAGCATGATTGAACTGGAACACACAACAGACCCTGTGGGTTCGGGGAACCCGTTGTCTGCACAGTGTCGTGTGGCCCAGGGGTGCAACAACATGCCGACAATGCGGCATTATGGAAATAAATAGTTCCATTAAGCACATTGCAAGGCTCACTGGGAGCAGCACTGATATAATAGAGGAGGTCTTTGCTTTGATTAAGACATGTGATTTATTGAGACAAGAACATAACTATGCCCGGCCCATGCAGCAGGCCAAGCTGGGAAGGTCACACATACAAAAAATGCTTTACAGGAAGGCTGAGTTGAACAACATTATGTTCATATGAATATATAAACACTTCATTTAGTATTTTATAATTTTTTAATATTTTAATTTTCTTATAATTATAGGTGTCATTTTTTGCTTCACCACAAAAGGTTGCATGTTTTTTTTTTTTTGGTGCAGCAATAATAAACAGGGTGTAGCCGCTTAAACAAATGTAGCCTGCAATTTCCTTCTCAAGTAGAGTTAACAGATGTCACTTGGTTGCTTCCTTGTGAATAGGGCTCCAGGTCAATCAGGCAGATAAGCGATTACTGTTTGGACATCTCTCAATTATCTCTTGCCTAGATGACCTGGGGAAGACACAGAGGAGGAGGAGGAGCTGGGGCGTGTTGAGGGAGAATGCAAGCACCAGCCAAACAGCCTGAATTCAATGAAAAGGCCGTTTATTAGACTGCTTAACCTCAGAATTCCTTGGAGTGGACTAAAGGCAGGACGTCTAGTGCAATTGAACTAATTAAACTCCTAGAGCACTATTAGGGAGCACATCTGGTGGTTTGTTAAATGAAAATCTGCTGGGTTTTTTTTTTATTTAAAAAGCCTGACATGATTTGGAGATAAATTATTCATTTGCTACTTTACACTCAAAGTAAACTTTAAGAGTTTTTAACAGTTTTAGTAAAGATTTACATTTTACATAAGATGTACATTTTTTTGTCTGTCTAACAGTATTCACTTAATGTTTTACATGAGACACCAGTTCAAGAAGTTGCTTTATTGGACACCATGTGATTCATTTGTAATTTAATTATTACTTAAATATTTTTGCAGCGGTGGTAAAATTGTAAAATACTTTTTTTATACAAGGGATTTTTTGCTGCAATTATTGTGTCAGACGAATAAAATGCCCCATTAAGCCTATAATGCATTTAAGTGAGTGGTGCTTAATCAGTAAAATAAAAATTATGAGATACTTTTAAAGAGCAAATACACAACCAGGTACTAATAATTTAGTTTTATCGACTAGATTAAAACAAGACATTTTCATAAATAATTATATGAATTACATTCAACTTTGCTGTAGGTTTCTGCAATTTTCAATAATTTTCTCGAAAGTAGATCCCTTGAGGTTGCTATATTGGACACCATGCAATTCATTTGTAATTTAATTGTTACTTAAATATTTTTTGATGGTAAAGTGATGGTAAAATTGTGAAATCTTTTATTTTTATACAAGGATTTTTTTGCTGCATTAGTAAAGTTCAGTATTATTGTGTCAGATGAAAAAAAATGCCCCATTAAGCCTTGTGTTCATGCTGAAGTGCTTCTTAAGCTCAATGGGTGGGCAACAAAGCCAGGATTGTCATGATTCATTCTAACTAGACACTCCTGTTTACACACTGATGACATCACATATATCACACATGATTAAGAATCTTAATTAAGGTAATTAAATGTCATTTTGTCACAAAAAAGGGCAACTTGAAAAATAAAGGGGGAAAAAGGATTCAGTATTACTGATTTTTTTTTTACAGTTTGAAACACTTTATCTTTTATTTATAATTTATTTATACATTTTTATTATTATTAAATTATATTATAAAATTGTATTTTTAAATTTACATCAGATAAAACTATGAATCTTTCTTAACTAAAAAAAATGTGTTTAAAACTATGAATGTTCAGATATTTGTAAGTTAAATCCCAAGACAGTCAGTGCTGTGGACTGGAGCAAAAACTGCATTTTTTCTGTTGTATTAATTTTTATCTGTATATTCCAAATAAATAAAATAAATAAATATAAATAAGTTTAATAAATTTGTTTTTGCATTTAAATCTTTGTCACAACTAGTATATATGCAGCACAGCTATAAGAAGGTAAATGGAAGAGGCAGTGCAGTCATGGTGTTGGACTGTTGAGTAAAAGATTGGTGGTGAGTCCCAGCCCATCAAGCTTCCCATGCTGGCAGGACCCTAAACTCTCAACTACTACGCTGGATAAAAATATTGCAGATATCTGCAGTTATAAATAAGGGTGTCTACTGAATACCAGAAATGTAAAAGCTGCATTTCTTATGTGAACATGTTAACACATGGAGTAAATAAAATGGCTACAGGAAACTAGAGAGTGATTTTTTTAAAAAATGTGCTTCTAACTTTTAGTGCCAAACCTTATCTGACCTCTGGCTTCAAATAAAACCTGTTGTGCATTAGTGTGTGCTGATAAGACACCTGTTCACCAAGCCCTTAAAATGAGCCAGTAACGACAAGGAGAGCACGGTAGCTATCACTGTTTCCCACAGACTCACATCCAGCTGGAATCAACTTACCAGCTCCTCACACCTCTCTGCCACACAGATCCATCACACTCAACCTGCCCTTGAACTGGCAGCATTTTACAAAACGGCAACAACCTGCTGAAAGATTACAGGGACACAAAGATCTACTAGATAGTACAGACATCTATAATGCGTTCAAGTGAGTGGTGCTTAATTAATAACTTTTAAGTGATACTAAGATATTTTTAAAAAGTAAAAAACACACCCAGGCACAAATAAATCAGTTTTAACCACTAGATTAAAACAAGACACTTTTATAAATAATCTTTTTGAATTACATTCAACTTTGCTGTAGGTTTCTGTAATTTTCAATACTTTTCCCAAAAGTAGAACCCCTCAAGTTGCTTTATTGGACCACTCAAAAGTAGTTTTATATTTTATAAGTAAGGTCCTTTTATAAAAATAAGACCTATAACCAAGGGCGCAGCGGGGTGAGGGGTTACGACAATTCTAAGGGCCCACGCACTTTGGAGGCCCCCCAGAGATCTGTTATATATGTAGTAACAGTGCAGAATGGATGTGGTATTCTTTCATGGGGCCCAAATTGGCTATAACCAATTAAAAAAAGGACAATTTTCGAGGACATTACTCTGAATTAGTCCCAGTGAACTTCTAAATTGCATCATACTCCAGGAGGTCGTATCCTCAGACAGAGGAACCTTTTCCATCACCTGTCATTGCATCATAAGTGTATTCAATGCATTGATGGCTTCAGGTGACACGTTTCATCGTGTAACATTTCCCCTCATCCATCCTAATGAATAAAACAAGTAGCACGGCAATGTCCTGATGTTTTGACACTGCTTTTTTAATTTAATCAACATGAGCGCCTTGTCAGCACACTATTTCAGCAAAATTAAAGAGGTTTACGGTAAGAGGACTCTGCGTATGTCTTTGTGTAAATGATGAGTGATGAGAGAGAGAGCGAGAGAGAGAGAGAGAAAGAGCGCACCTTTGGCTCAGCATTTAAAGAGCAAGACCATGCAGATGGGTTGTGCACGTTCTCCGCTTCACCCCCCCCACTCCGCCTCTTTGCCTATTGACATGATAATGGGTACAAATTGATGAAGACATTTCACTCACTCTCTGACAACTACGTGACACAATACACAAACACTCCACCACCCACAACCACACATTAATCACAGAATTGCTCCTCCTCTGTCCACTGCGAGTACCTTGACTGTATTCATCAGCTAATTCCCCTGCCAGGGCCATCGCTCTCTGTTTCTCTGCAATGCCATGTAATTTCATCAGCACTTGCTCTTAATCAGCTTTAATGAAGTCTTGATCCACCAATTAGACCCTATCAAAGTACTCACTGGACATAAATATCCTCTCGTCCTTCCTACAATATGCAGTTACTGCAGATTTACTATTATTGCTATGCAAAAGGCAAAAGGTTTAAAAAAAATATTTTGTAAATCTTCTCATTTAAACCATGCCCTCCCAAAAAAACCCCAAATACTTGGTGATATTTTCCTTTCCAACCCAAGTATTAATGAATTTTTCAGAAAGAAATTTTCTTAAAAAAAAAAAATTCTTAGAAAAAAAAGAATAATCAATTGTACTATCTTTTGCATCATTAAAGTGTGTGGTATATGCAGGTAAAATAGAGAATAAATTAAAATATTAATTTTAAATTAAAAAAATTAATATGCGTTTTATATATTTTGTGTAAATATGAATAATTTTAACGTGAAAGCAAATTTAGTGGAAAATAAAGATAAAAATGACAACGCCAGGTACAGGTCAGTAAATATGTTATAGACTGTAAAAAGTATTGTACAAATAAGCAAAAAAAAAAAAAAAACCCTTCATCTTTATAAATAAAATAACATGCACAGAAAAAATACCTGAAAAGCACCATGTGTTAATATAAACCAGAAACATCTTATTTAGTATGTCTCTTCAAAGTAAATGCACCCTTGAAGAAATATTATAGTTCATCGGAAATATTTCAGTTCATACAAAAGCTGGTGCAATAATTAATTAAAACGAATGAATATTGATTATCGTCAAAATAATTATGTTTATGCTTGGAACACTTTCATCTAATTACCGAATGAAATATATAGTGCTCTCCACCCAATGTGTTTATATAAAGATAAAGTGCTCACCTTTAAGAATGGAATGACTGGAAAGCTGTAACAAATCAATGAGATCAATGTAATCAGCTAACAGCTGAACACCATGGCCAATCTGGTGGCCATGTCACAATCTTTGGGCCTTAGTTGCTCCCCAGGGCTCCATCTGATAGCAGTATGAAGAATGTGCTTAATTAGATTACATAATAAGTATAGTGCACCTGGCACATTTTAGCTCAGCTGCATGTGCCGTCGTTCCAAATATACTTTACAGTTGAGAATTACCAAGTAAATAAAGTGAGCGGGTTATAGAGGAAAAAAAATGTGCAGCACTCATGAAAGAAAGACTGTGAATCTGTTATTTAGTGCAACAGACAGCTCTGTGTCTGTGTTTCCATCAATCGGATTAGTACACACAATCATCTAACATTTCCAAAGTCAATGTTCAGTAACTACCAGCACACCTGCTTGTCATTTCAAGGTTACACAGTCCCAGTGATTTACCTCCCGTCCATTTTGACTGCCTCTTCTAACCGTTTGCGAGATGAGATTTCAATATTCATCCATTTCAATCATTTTTTTTTACCGGGGCGAGGGAGAATTTCTACCACTACGCCAAATACAAATTGGGTGATTTAGGAGGACCTGGCAACTCCACACAATCAAAGGCACTCAACACTGACCCATAATGCTTGGCTAATTAAATAACTTACTAATTGATTCATCACCAGATCAATATGCTGCAGGGATTGTTTATGGACTCCATTCGATTCATTGCACTGAAGGAAAAACAATAAACTAACACAGCCTGAATTAAAATTCACACACATGTCCACCCACCCAACTACACACACATATATTCGGAAAGTATACAGTGCATTTCTTAGCAATGGATGTTACAATGATTTTGATGGAAAAAAATTGGGTTATATTTTTATTTGATAGTGTGCAGTCAATGAATGCAGGGTCCAGAACAGTGTGTATTAAGTACATTAAATAAACCATAGTAAAACATGATGGATGGCAGGTGCGTACAGGACGAGGCTGCTGCCGGAGAGGGCATGACTGGTGAAAATCTTAATCAAAGAGTAATTCATTGCACTTTGTGTGTGGGTGTGTGTGTATATATGTGTGTGTGTATGTATATGAATAGTTGGGTTTATGGACCTTTTCCTGTGTGCAGATTTGAGGTTGCTAGCGCAATTGATTAGGACATACTGTGAGGTACAACATCACTTTGCTCCTGATGACCTTTGCAGTGTTAAATCTGCAGGCCAGCTTGAATTTGAGTGATTGCTTCCAGTCTCCAGGCTACAGCAAGGTGAGGCCCGGACCTAATTAGGGAAGTTTAATACCTTCAAATCAATAACATAATTCTCGCACAATCATACAACATGCAACCTGATTAAGTAGAGCAGTAATTTTGTGCATGATTAAATAAAAATAGTTGGAAATAATTCATTAAAATCGATAATTTTACATCATTTGGCAGACACTGTTACCCAGAGCGACTTACATTCATTTATTTTATAGAACTGAGTAATTGGGAGGTTTAGGGCCATGCTCAGGGGCCTGACACTGCCAACTTGGTGATGGTGGGAATCGAACCCACAATCTTCCAATTAGCAGCCCAGCACGTTAACCGCTGCACTACCATTTACATTTTAGGATTAAAATGTGGCATAGTTCTTCTCTAAAAAAATTACACAGTAAGCGGTGGCTACCACTTGAAGGTCTACAGCACTGTTTTCACCATCAGCTTGAATAGATTCTATAGACAGTCTTCACTTTCCAAATAAATGTAGTAAGGCAGTGCACTGTATGTCTAATAGAATGCAATTGAAATCATTTTTAATAAGGTTTGTTTTGCCCAAAAAGTATTATCTACATTACAGGCAAACTTTTACTAATTGCAAAAAGATATTTACCAATTTAATGTATTTATAATTAAATAAAATGTGTTATAAATGTTTTATCCGCCTATACTGTTGCTTTGTACAGGCTACTAACCGGATACACCGTTTTGATCGATTCCTAAAGTTTAAATACAAGAAATATCTTCGGGTTTAATACAATGTCATAATAGATTAGGTATACACTGCCCTCTAGTGGTAAAACTACAACCAAACAACAAATGCAAAACCAACATTTTTATGTTCAAATAAGTAATTTTATAATTAATAAGTAGTAATTTTTGTACAAAAATATTTTTACAATTACTTTTATAATGCATATTTTACAGTATATTCAGTTTAAATTAAATTTTACAATGCTGTTTAACAAATCAATTGTTGCATTGCAGCTATAATTTTGTTTTTTATATTTGAATGTATTAGATCCATAATAAGAAAAAAAGAAAATAAATAGAACAAAAAAGGCAAAAGCTACCTACAATATGACAAAAACTTTGTTAGAAATATTCATTTACTCATTTATTCATCTTCTATATCCGCCTATTCCCTAATTCAGGGTCCCAGGGATCTGCTGGAGCCTATCCCAGCCGTCTCTGAAAGGGTGAAAGGCAGGAGGGGGACACCCTGGACAGGTCGCCCAGTCCATTACAGGGCCACACACTCACTTCTATGGGTAATTTAGAGTCACCAATCAACCAAACATACATGTTTTTGGACTGTGGGAGAAAATCTGAGTACCTGGAGTAAACCCACACAAGCACGGGGATAACATGCAATTTACATTTCTAGTTTAATGTTATCTTTAGTTTTGAGTGAGGCAACACTCTGGTTGTGTAATCTATTCTGACCCACATTTTGTCTAAGACTAATTTGTAAACTAAACTGGACACTAATCTAATCTCCTCTGTAGGTGTCTCACATTAGCTAAAATACCTAATAGTTGCTCATTAGCCTGTCCTGCTAATAAAATGACAGATGAACTACTATGTCTACACAGATCCACATATGCACCTGTAATGAATTTCTCTAAAATATTCTCAAAATATATAAGGAAAAAAATATCTTAAACAGTGGGTCTCGCTATCTTTTATTGATCCCTTTTGGATCAATATCCAAAATCTGTTTTGGTTTATAATCTTAATATATAAAAAACAACATTTTATAGCACTTAAAACAGTTAATTTAAAAGTTTAAAAAAAATGACAAATTTGATTATTTTTGATAGCAATTTTTAAAAGTACAATATCATTGTTCAGCAAATGTATTAAGAATGTATTATTTACTATTTACTGTCTATTACAGCTTTTGTCTCCCTCTGCTGGTAGAAAATATTTAAGCGGAGAGGACAATATCAGGCTAAATATACAATTAACAACCTCTAGATGGCAGAATATAGCAAACGCGCCCTCTTTTTTTTTTTTTTTTTTTTTTTAAATATGTACAATGTTACTAAACATTTAATTATACTTTCAGTACGTAATATAATTAATCTGTGAATGCAGTATAAAAAACCCAAATAACTTCTAACATTTTGATATAAAATTTAAAAAATTAAAAATAATAAAAAAAAAACAATTTAATACTAACAGGAACTTTTCTGTTTTGAGTTTCAAACAAAGTGGTGTACAATATAAACATGGTCTGCATAGAATATAGATTTGGTGGGTCTTAACTGATTTGATTGCTTCTGATCAAAAATCCTGTGATAGAGGATTTGGCCTGAGACAGGTTTTAGGCATCTCAGCGGGCTTTTTAATTTCGTCATTTTTGCCTATAAGGACCAAAGATTCACATTTCTGTAACAGTATCTTCACTGTAAGAAGCATTTGTGAGCTTTGGTAATAGAAGCTTAAACCTCAGGGGTTTACTCAGTCATAACTCTAACTCTATACTGGATATAGATATGCTTGATAATGTACTTTTTTTTTTCATAAACTCCCCCCACATACACACAAAAACGCAAGAGTTAAATATCAAACAGTTGGCACATGATAGATAGAATAAAGGCACAGCTAGAGCAAGTATCCATACCAAAAAGTAACAGTCATTTCTTCTTTCTTATGTCCTCTGCAGACATAAAATAAAAGTTCTATTTATGGGCGAAACATAAAACAGTTAACAAACCTAATAAAAGAATAGTCTTGTTCATAACTGCCTCTTTCTACTTTAAAATGTAATAAAGCCACTGAACTGATTTCAACCTAGTCAGATAAAAAATAAAAAAAAACACCATTTGGGCAGCAAGGTGGCTTAGTGGTTAAAAAGGTCCTGGGTTTGATTCCCAGGCAAGGGCCTTTATGTGTGGAGTTTGCATGTTCTCCCTGAGCTTGTGTGGATTTACTCCGGGTTCTCCAGTTTCCTCCCACAGTCCAAAAACATGTATATTAGGTTGATTGGTGATTCTAAACTCTCCATAGGAGTGAGTGTGTGTGGCCCTGTGATGGACTGGTGAGGAGGCGTGTACCCCTCCTAACTTTCGCCCTTTTAAACACGGCTGGGATAGACTCCAGCAGATCCCCGTGACCCCGAATTAGGGAATAAGCGGGTATAAAGAATGAATGATTGATTTTTAATCAATAAATATTTTTTACATTTAGGAATTAAAGGCTCAAGGAAGGGGGTTTGGGTTTAACCCCTCGCTGTAAATATTCATTAAAATTATTGTGATATTTAGTGTTTATTTACTTGTTTTGGTCCAGCATTTTTTCCTCAGTACGTGACTGGGCTGATGACGTATCCTGTCTGTGTGAATAGGGTGCACAGAGGTATCTCCATGCGTATGTTGACAGGCAGGTAGGAAAGCCTATCATATTGTTTAAACTGAACCTTTTGATTGGACAAACATTTTTTGGTCCTATGTTTTCTACAGAAGATATAAATACATATAAATACATTTATATCATTTAACTTAATACATTTTATCCAGATGAAAAGAATTTCAACATCTGGATAAGATAACTATTATAGCTTTAAGTAAAGTACCTAAAACTTTGAGACTTGAGTATCACCCAAATGGCCGGCAAATACTTTTGCCTAGCCAGATGTTTGCAAATGGTAATTACAGTCGCATACATCTTTCCTTGGTATTGTTTTGGGTGTTCTAACCCAAACACCTGTAACAATACCATTGTTTGAATGTTACTATTGTTTAAATAGTAATCACAGTTACAGACACCCCTGCTTTAGAGACGGTGCTTAAGAGTTTTTTCCTGCCACTTTACAGCTATAAAATATTGACTCGTTCTGACATACAAGCCCGGTTCTGATCAAGCATAGAAGGTTGGGCAGACAGATATTCCAAGTGGGCAATTTTTGGGGGTGGGGTTGAGGACACTCTGTAAAATTTAACTAACTAAATGATGGGATAGCAGAAATATTGTTGTACTAATATTTTTGCTTGGGTTTGAAGAAGACATTATATTAAGTTAATATAAGCACAAATATGTTTTTAAAATGTCCTGAATTTCTAATGACTGGACTAATAAGCACAAATTTATGCAATATTATAAAAATTAAATATTCAAGTAATATTTTAAAGATAGAAATTGAGTAAACATTTCAAAAAATGTGTGGAACTAGTTTATCAGATAGATAGATAGATAGATAGATAGATAGATAGATAGATAGATAGATAGATAGATAGATAGATAGATAGATAGATAGATAGATAGACAGACAGACATTATTTATTTGTTCATATTGATTTAAAATGTCTGAATGGTTAGTTTTACAAGCAGCATGTGGCGTCAATATAGTGGTAAAAAGTGCCAAAGTACACATTTTGGGGCATGTGATTGTGACATTTTCATGCCTTAGTCTGCCAAAATGTCTTTGTTATTTATATAAAAAAAGGTTTCTATTAATGATGCCATGCTGGGCCACAAGAATGCCACTGCATGCTGAAAAAGTGCTTTCTGAAACAGTAATTTATTCCAAATCTCTCATCCACGAGAGGAAACTCATGCTTTAAATCACTATTGAGCTACCTTCTTAGATTGTGGTGGAATGTGTGGTGGAAGCTTTTTTTTAGGTTTAAGTAATAAACTTAAAATAGTACATTCAATTTAATGATTTGCAATATTTATCCATTTCCTTAAAAAACATTTACACATGATTTATAAAATGTACTATAAAATCTTTTCAGTTATAAAAGGCATAAATAGACATGACTGATCTGGAGGTCATGAGCAGAAGGTGAACCAACTCTAGGGTAAAGCTAAAATATGCGCTTCTGGATATGGATGTCACAGAATAACTTTATAACCAATAAATTTGTACTTGAAATAATCCAAAACTTAATAAAAACATTTTAATGTATTCATTTAAAGTGTCACTTTGAGAAAAACCTGCATTAATGAATTTTCTCTGCGTGTGCGCATGCCATGCAAATATGTTTTCCCCAGTTGCTGACTTCAATTTAAATGACTGTTAAAAAGACTGATCCTAGACCAGCAGTCATGGTCAGCATTTTTTCTCAATAAGCAATGAGAAGGAGCTCCTGCCAGTGGTTTAACTAGATTAAAAAAATCCACCATAAATTGTATATTGCTAGTTTCAGGCCTGGGACCGGGGATAGCTAAGACTTTGGTAGCCTCACACATGCACAGCTTATGCTTTAGGTTATTGAATAAGTGAGGGGTGAAACAGAGATAAGGTTGTTAATGGAGTCATGAAAGATTTAACTAAAGCCTCAGTAGGTCATAGAGCTAGTACTGTATACTATACTACTATACTATTATAATACTATTTACTAAAGAGCTGGAAGTAAGAGACCTAAAAAAGTACAGTATTCAACAATTGAAAGGGATCAAAATAAGGTCATCGATGTTGTTCTAAGACAAGAATGGTATTGTTTCAGTTTTAAGTGTATTTTAAAAGTTGACTGGTAAAATATAATGTTCCAAAGTTTATCACATGCAGTATAATGATATAGAAAACTCACAAGCACCGCCACAAGACATGGCTCTCACCTCATTTAAATTGAATTAATTTGCACATATGCAAAGTCCCAAGGACGTTAAAATTCTCCTGTATGGAGAAGAGTGAAAACACACAGGAATAGCGTTTGTCACATATTAGCATTAGCACGTAAAGTAAAATGTCACACATTCTTTAAAAGCATTCACTCTTTTCAAATTGTTGAGTTTCAACTTTTAGACAGATATCTGTAAAGGTCTTTGCTTGCTATTGTGCAAAAAAATAAATCAATCATGTTTGCGTCGTACTCACTGACACACAAATGAAAAACAGATGGGATCAAATTTGAAATGTATACATTATTTATTATCATTTTTTTTCTTCACTGGAAAAGTGAAGAAAGTTTTGTATCCTAAAAAAAAAAATCATATTTTGCTATTGCATTTAGAAATGTAGTTTACATACATTCTGTTCACACCCAAAATGCTTAGTTTTTGCCAGTTAATTTTTTTTTTTTTTTTTTTTTTACAATTTAAACTCATCTATAGCCTATTTTGCTAAATATAGGACACATTTTAAAGGAAAAAAGTGTCTTCATCACAGAGTGTTTCTCAAACCACTATTTCGAATATTTGCTTCAAAGTTATTACATACAACCAGAAAAATGTGCGGATGTTTTTTTTTATACTCCCTACAGGAAGGAAAGTTTTTCCCCGGGACGAAGGACAGCCTTTTTTTTGCATAAAAACAGGCGGTCTTGCTTCCTGCCTCCTTTCCTCCCTCCCTTTCTATAAAAACCCCACCTCACTCTTTTTTTCCTTCACATCTGCCTTCTCTTTCCGAACCCTTAAGTCGGCCTAAAGAGAAATTTTACAAGATGGTAAGTGCTGACGTAGATCAGTTTTAACTAACAATCCTTTCAGTAATGTAATTAAAAACAACATTAAAATCTAAATTTATACTGCATGTGTGGATTAACAAGTCATTTAGTCATAAAATATGTGAAATAGTTGTAATTGTTTATTATAGTTAGCAATCTTTAAACTTTCAATATGTAGTCTCAAAGATATTTAAACATGATAGACTATTACTGGTTAAACATATTGCCTAGAAAATGTGCAGAAAGAATAATAGACGAGGGCAAAGAAAGTAAGTCTTTTAATGAAGATGATGGCCTCAGGCCTGAAAAGCCAAGTCCTTGTGAAGGAATTCTTGCACTCAGTCCTTAGTGTCTAGATGAGCAACATGCAGTCAGTTGAAGTTGCAGTTCTAAAATATCCCTCTAAAAAATTCCTGTAAATTTTTTTTAAACGATTTAGTAACAAAAAGAACTCGTTTAACAGAAATGCCTTAATTTTTAAGAGAATGAATCCATTCATGCACCCTTATGATTTAGTGATTTACTAAAAGAAGATGATATCATGATTACCAAAGACATGAAGAGACTGGAGTTTTAGGGGAATAATAGATTTGTCTGTTCTGCTAAAGCAGATTGGACGAGACATCGCTGCTTATGACACAAAGAAGAATGTGCAGCTGAGTAGGATAGAGAGGGGGTAGTGTAAGTGCTACTCGCTAAGAAACTAGGATAGTTCCTGGCTAACACACAGTTTTCATGAACTAATTTGAATACGACATGCACAAGCAAAAAAAAAACTTTTATAGAAATTAATGTGGATCTGAATCTGTGACATATTTTCAGTATTAATCTTTATACATCTATATATATATATATATATATATATAGATATATATATATATATTATATATATATATATATATCATGTTTTGATAAAAATGTTAGAAAATTCAAGTACTGACCGACATACTATTGCTCTTGATATACAATAACTGATGAACACCTTTGGTTTAAATAAGAAAAAATGCCCTGATATGTTGGGTGAAAGCTCTAGCACTGGACCGTTACACCATAATAATTATGTTACTGTTTATGAAGCTCATGTCTGCAGCTCAGAACTTAAAACTTTTTTGACATGGTTGCATGGATCACTCCAAAAATACTATACCAGACCAAACACCAGAGAACACTTAGACGAATGTTCCACATGCTGGGATCACTAACCAACATATAAATATTAAACCATAAATGTTGTGGTATCCTTGTTCTTTGTGGGATCGGCAAATTGGTCCGTTCAAGTTTTTTGAGATTATCTACTCCTCCTTGTGGATGACCTCTGACCTACTTTCTATAGGATCTGAATTCTGCGGTTTCAATTTACATTGAAACAGATGTTCGGAATTTCTTCATCTTGAAAACTTTAATCTGTAATCTGGAAATTTGATGTCTAAGAATTCAAAATAAAATAAGTTGTTCTTTAAAAATACCACATAATATTCAGTTCTACTAACATTACACTTGTCAATAAATCAAATTCTATTTGTTTGTCATATTTTAAGATCCATAATAGTGGGCGTGAGTCAAGTGAGCTAAGCATTAATTTGAAAGTTTGTCCCATGTAGTATTTTTAACACTGGATCATTGCTTTAAAAATTAGAGAAGATAGTTAAGAAAATTTTGGGTGTGTGGTATAAAAGTATTTTGACCAGATATCATATAATGAAATTATCTATGCAGGTCAAATGTCAAATGACTATATTTCACATAAATTTATCATATTTTTAAGCTAAAACATAGCTATTATTTACATTTTTCTTTCTCTTACATTCTGTTCTAATTATTTTTTTTTTTATGTAGCGTGAGTGTATCTCGATGCATGTTGGTCAAGCTGGGTCCCAGATGGGAAATGCATGCTGGGAACTCTACTGCCTGGAACATGGGATACAACCAGACGGACAGATGCCTAGTGACAAGACCTTTGGAGGAGGAGATGATTCCTTTAACACTTTCTTCAGTGAGACAGGAGCAGGCAAACATGTTCCACGTGCCATTTTTGTAGATCTGGAACCCACTGTAATTGGTGAGATGACATTGTTTTAGCTTATGAGAATATTACTTGAGTAGTGTAATTTTGACTGTTTTGCATGGTAAAGGTGACTGAGTTTATTTGTAATAATCATTTCGTTTTGTATTTATGTACAGATGAAGTACGAACTGGGACATACCGCCAACTCTTTCATCCGGAGCAACTTATCACTGGCAAAGAGGATGCTGCCAATAATTATGCTCGTGGACACTACACCATTGGAAAGGAGATTATCGACCTGGTGTTGGACCGGACCCGTAAACTGGTTAGGGTCTTTCATTTAATAAGAGTGCTGCTTTAATCACAGGCCTAACCTAAGTTTTACATTTCCTATTGGATTTAAGAAGATAATATAAGATTACATTTAACACATTACATAACATATTAAATATATCTCAATTTTCTCTAAACCCCACAGGCTGACCAGTGCACGGGCCTTCAGGGTTTTCTCATTTTCCACAGCTTTGGTGGAGGCACTGGTTCTGGCTTCACCTCCTTGTTGATGGAACGCCTATCTGTTGATTATGGCAAGAAGTCTAAGCTTGAGTTTGCCATCTACCCAGCTCCTCAGGTTTCCACAGCAGTGGTGGAGCCCTACAACTCCATCCTGACCACCCACACCACCCTGGAGCACTCAGATTGTGCCTTCATGGTAGACAACGAAGCCATCTATGATATATGCCGCAAGAATTTGGATATCGAGCGCCCCACTTACACCAACCTTAACAGGCTCATAGGCCAAATAGTCTCATCCATTACTGCGTCTCTCAGATTTGATGGGGCTCTGAATGTGGATCTGACCGAGTTTCAGACAAATTTGGTGCCCTACCCTCGCATTCACTTCCCTCTGGCCACCTATGCGCCTGTAATTTCTGCTGAAAAGGCATACCATGAGCAACTTTCTGTTGCTGACATAACCAATGCCTGCTTTGAGCCCTCTAACCAGATGGTAAAGTGTGATCCACGTCATGGTAAATACATGGCGTGCTGCCTGCTTTACCGTGGAGATGTGGTGCCCAAAGATGTTAACTCTGCTATTGCTGCAATCAAAACTAAACGCACCATCCAGTTTGTGGACTGGTGTCCCACTGGCTTCAAGGTGGGAATCAACTACCAGCCCCCAACTGTAGTCCCTGGAGGAGACCTGGCTAAAGTCCAGAGAGCAGTCTGCATGCTGAGTAACACCACAGCTATCGCTGAGGCCTGGGCCCGTCTAGACCACAAGTTTGACCTGATGTATGCCAAGAGAGCCTTTGTGCATTGGTATGTGGGAGAGGGAATGGAGGAGGGTGAGTTTACAGAGGCCAGAGAAGACATGGCGGCTCTAGAGAAGGATTACGAAGAAGTGGGCACTGACAGTGTTGGTGATGAAGATGAAGAAGGAGAGGAATATTAAGAAATAAATTGTAATCCAATGTTTATACACTGATGTATACAGTGATACAATGCATGCACTAATAAAAAAAAATCTTTTAATCAGATTCTTGTTATGTGTCTTTAACTGATTTTCAATAAAGTATAAATTATTTTATATTTGAAGTAATAAAGAACATTTCTAGGTTATATTTCTGTGGAAATATGTATTTATTCATTTATCTTCTATACCAGCTTATTCCCTAATTCAGGTTCATGGGGATCTTCTGCTGGAGTCTATCCCAGCTGTCTGGAGGGGGACACCTTGGAAAGGTCACCAGTCTCTGTGGGAACAATTTAATGCAAATTTAAGGTGTATCTTAATTGGGTGTAAGATACATTTTATCATCAATTAAAAATATTTAATTTAATATATGTGTGTAGTATATATATAGATATATAGATCTATATATATAGATATATATAGATATATATATATATATAGGATATAGATATCTCTCTCTCTCTCTCTCTCTCTCTCTCTCTCTCTCTATATATATATATATATATATATATATATATATATATATATTTTTAACTGGAAAGTGGTAGTGATTCGAGGGTTGGCCTACTAATCTAAAGACCTGGGTTCGATTTTCAGCACCACCAAGCCACCACCACCGCTGGGCCCCTGAGCAAGGCCCTTAACCCACAATTGCTCAGTTGTATAACAGGGAATGATATAAATCGCTCTGGATAAGTATGTCTTGCAAATGTAAATTTAGTTGCAAATCACTAAATAAATAAATATATTTATTTGATTTTTTTGGGGGGTTAACAGTAACTGCTCAAACTATGGCATAAATTTATCCAAGCCAATCATAGCTCAGGATAACATTGCTCAGCATCCAATCATAGTCAGGGAGGCGGGACTTTTCAATGGGCGGAGTAACTGACGTGTCAAAACACTGGCATGCCTTTTTTTGTTTTTTTGTGTGTGTGTATATTTGTGTATGTGTGTGTGTGTGTGTGTGTGTTAGGGCTCCAGTGACGCAGCGCGGCTGTAGGGGGGTGTAGACACTATCAGGAGACAGATATAGAAGCTGGAACAATAACACGCACATGACATAAAGCGATCCGAGAGAAATAATCAGAAAATAAAAGAACGAGTGAGACATATGTCATAGTCTTTGTCCTTCGCTAAGTGTCTGTCACTTTGGCACGTACTGTCACACAGCGCATTCCAGCGGCTACCAAGGCAACATAATTCAACCTTGTTTATTTAGAGAGAAGCGAAGCGCCGGTCTTTCTCGGTGGATACTTCTAAAAAAGGTAAATTGTCTGTCTTGGCTAGTTTTAGGACCAGTGTGGACTCCTAAAGTGTGTGTTGGACTGCTAAAGCACGATAGTGAGTGTGTATTTAAGCAACGCAGCTGTCAGCGGCCATTTCGGCTTAAACTAATTACAAACTTTGAGCTTGACATTAGCAGCACATGGTGGCCCGGCTTCCAGTAACTTCCATACTGTAACAGGCCTCATTTAACAAAAGATACTGTTGTGTTTTTTTAGACAGACAGCCCATAATTTGCGTTTATTCACATAACTATACCCAATTAATAGTAATTTGTAAGCACTGTTTAAATGAATTTATGTTTTGACGTCAGAGCTTTATGTCATGTTATAAACTGTACATAGTCGTTCTGCTTTAATGTATACACTAGTTTAGTATAACAATATTTAAATTATGATATTTTAGAGACAAATAAAACAATATTAGAATATATATATTATTTTGTCTTAGTTTTAGTTTAAATAATTTGTTAAAGGCAGGCAGGAGTCCTTCTATTTGAGGTTTGCATGTTCTCCCCATGCTTGCGTGGGTTTACTCCAGTTTCCTCCCACAGTCCAAAAACATGTATGTTTGACATTGCCCATAGGAGTGAGTGTGTGTGTGGCCCTGTGATGGACTGGTGACCTGTCCAGGGTGTCCCCCTCCGACAGACTCCGGCAGATCCCTGTGACCCCAAATTAAGGAATAAGCGGGTGTAGAAAATGGACAATGGATAAATGGATAAACTGTCAAATATTATAAGATAATAATAACATTGTTATTAACTAGCCTTTGGCACCTTTTGTGTTTTTGTTACCGACCTGTATTATCATTTATTGAGATCACTTGCGAGTTAATGTTACTTTCTGTTTGTCACTTGGTGCAGTGAGAACGGGAAGACATGGTGGATTACTATGACATTTTGGGAGTGTCACGCAACGCCTCTCCAGATGACATCAAAAAGGCGTAAGTAGATACACGGACATTATAACAAATTGGATCCTGAAAATGGAACATATTTTTGCTGAGTCGAAGCTAATTATGGTTGTTCACTTCTTATCATGTGTATGTGACGGGTGGGCAGTCTAGATTTAGATTTCTCACTCGCTACTATGTGAGGGAAGTCTTGACTGGTGTGTCATTTTGAGTGTCATCTTCTGCCTGTGAAGCATAATGAATCACAAGAAAAAAATTGATAAACTCTGACATTGTCCCAACCAGAGTCACCGCTAAGGGGGAGGACAGTTGGGACGATTCCCCAGAGCTCTTTATTATTAGTAGTAACAGACTGTTAGGGTACAGCAGCTAGCAGCACCCCTGATCCTAACTATCCACACACCAGTTATGTCCCTGCCTGGTGAAAACGCTACTATTTCTGGGGACACTAAAGTCCAAGCTGAATAAATGTAAAAAATGTATTAAATTCACATCATTTAGCAGACGTCCTTATCCAGAGTGACATACAAAAGTGGCTTTGAGTCTCTTGAAAGGTTTTAGATACACACAGACATAGACACTAGGACATGCAGCCTAAAACAGTCCTCTTAAACAACTAACAGAGCTGTATCGACTATGGCTGTGTATTAAAAGTACGATAACTATCATGAACTACAGGAGCAGAGGAGAAAGTCGTTTAACACAACCCGAGGTTTTTTTTGAATAATACGCAAACATAAATCGTTTAACATAAAGCGGTTAAATACTATATCTATCGATAATAGAAGTTGGAATATCGATACAGTAGTTTGTAAAAAATTATCATGATAGTTAGATGGATCGATATTTTTGTACAGCCCTAGTATTGACACATGATTAGATTGTTATCGGTTGAAAGACACTTTTAAGCGGTAGACATGTCGTCTTTAGAAGATTCCCTTTTTGTCTACAGTTTTGCACACAGTTTGTGTGCAACTAGTTGAAAACAACAGTGCTACTCAGCTGGGATGACTGAGCACATTTCGGTCAGTTCATGACTCAGCAGTATGTAGGCACAATAGACAGGACCAGGGCTGGACTGAAACAAAAAAAATCGTCCCTTGCATTGTGACCCAAATACAATCCATTTATGCACGCTCTTACAAAGTCTGTCTGAAGGGTATGTTTCATTTTTTTGCTCAAGTTCTCTGCCCCTCCTTTGCTTTTCTTTTCTTTCTCTCCCTAATTATTTAGACAGATACACATTCATGCTGCATGCTCACACACAGCCCAAAAGATTGTTTATTAATGTTATTGAGTCAGACCAATGATAATTAGGAAAAGAACCAATGTGCCTCTGATTAGATGTCTCATGTGCGGGTCTGCCTGGGGAAAAAAAGCCTATGACGACTTTTTAACAAGCTACATATAACAACATCGCAAAGATTCCAGTGCTATCAGCTAATTAGGAAGGAAAAAGAAGAGGCTGATAAGAGTTTTATGGGCCAATCAAATAAAAAAAACAAAAAGAAATGTATGGGCCCAAAAAGTATGTTGGCCCAGCAAAAAAAATGCCCTGTCTGCTAGACAGCTAGCCCGCCTCTAAACAAGGCTTGGACCACCATTAGACATCTCTACCTACTATCTACTCGAATAATATTATACTGACATATTAGCAAATCATTTTTCTGTTAGTATTCAATAAACAGTGTTTTCATTTAAGTTAATCCAGTTAATCCAAAAAACAGACCCGTCTATTAAAAGGTTATGCCCTAAAAAAGTTAAACATTTTTTTGTGTGTGTGTGTGTAGATACAGGAAGCAGGCCTTGCGGTGGCACCCAGACAAGAATCCAGACAACAAAGAGGAGGCAGAGAGAAAATTTAAAGAAATTGCAGAAGCCTATGAAGTCCTGTCAGACAGTAAGCCTGCTTAAGCTATTATTGCTAAATCATAAATATTTTTTACGAGAATTCTTTATTTAATATGAATGCAATGAATTTTCACATTTGTTAGGAAGCAAACGAGAAGCATTTGATACCTATGGCAAAGGTGGCATGCCAAGTTCAGGTGAGCCATCATAAATATTTATTTAAACCCATTGTATATTGAAGTAATTAAAATATGTATAATATTTCTATAAAATCTCTCATTTTTTAAAGGGTCTGGCAGTGGCTCTTTTCCAGATGACTTCCCAGGATTCACATTTACATTCCGTAGCCCAGAGGAGGTGTTTCGAGAGTTCTTTGGAGGCCAGGATCCATTTGCTGACTTCTTTGGTTAGTTTGAGGGAGTCAGTGAATGCTCACCATAAACTTATTGGTCACTGCTGTTATTATACACACCTTACAACTCTCATGATTGGTTATTTGTAGTGTCCCCTTCCGGCCTATGTGTGTCTCGGTAAAAGCCTTATTGTTTTCCTCTCTTTCATAGATGATTTTTCATTTGGGGGCATGCACAGCGGAATGCACAGCGCTTTTCATGGACATCATGGGCCATCCAGACTTGGGACCAGTCGCTTCTTCTCTTTTCCCTCAGCAAATGGTTGGGATTCATTTTGTTTCACTATTCACACACCTTTTTTATAGTTTTTAAGTTACTAAAAACTAATAAAAATAGGCATAAATATAATATTAATAATAATGCACTTGCACATTAATGCCTCTACCAATTTTGGAATTTTGGGCTCTGTGAAAGAATATGAGGTTGGGCCCCCTACCACACTCATTCTGCACAGTTACCACTCTCTAGGCCCCTTAGGAGGGTGCATGAGCACTTAGAATCCCCTTCCACCCCGCACGGCACCTGCGTCTCTTTTATAAGGTTATTTTAACTTAAGTATGTCTTCGTGACATTTTAATAACCCTGAGTATTCTGTGTCCGCTTCAACATCTGTAAGCATATAATATTTGGCATTATGATCTTAATAAAGATCCTCACAAACCATTTTGTGCATGTTGATAGCCCACTTTCTGGGCAGTTAATAGCCACTAATGTATGTAAATGATCTTTTCTATCTAATGTCATGTATACATAATTGTTTATGGAATTAGAACTATCCTAATTAATTAAAGGATTTTGTTTCTTTATTTTTCGTTTACAGCTGACTTTACCACCTTCTCTTCCTCACTGGGAGGCTTTGGCACTGGAGGGGGAACCTTTAAATCTGTGTCCACTTCCACCAGGACTGTCAACGGAAAACGTATCACAACAAAAAAGTTAGTTAAACTCTCCTATTATCTAATATCCTAGATTTTTATTATTGCTGGTTGCCAGTTCAGTATTTTCTACACGGTTTGCCTGGAAAAATGTTTTCTTGTGCACTAATGCACAAGGGACAAATAAGATTTTTTTTTACTGTTATAAAAAGCACAGCTGTGGATCCTTTAAATTCTTGTGTTTACAGAATCAGAGAGAATGGGCAGGAGAGAACAGAGATTGAGGAAGATGGGGTTCTGAAAACTGTCCTAATTAATGGTAAGTTTTTTACTTTTATCAAATAATCAGTGCATATAATCTGACTTTTATTACATTGTTATAAATCGTTCACTTTAAGCATTGTATCTCGATTACAATCACTTAAAAGTCTAATCAGTCTGAAAGTTCTGCAGATAAAACACCCTGACATGAATAAAAATGCCAAATGTCTAATACACTGGGGTAGAATAAACCCTCTAAATTCCTCTATGTAACTAAGTTGTTTCTATTACTTTATGTGTACATCCTTCTGCACTTGGGGTAAAAAGTCGATGTTGCTACTAAAAATGTGAACATCTTGTGGCTGTCTTTTAAAAGTTACCAGCAACAGTGGGTCTTCGCACCCTCGCTTGATAAAAAGCAACACAATGGCTGCAACTAGTGCAATTAGGTTATACATCTTCATCTTTACATGATTGAAAACGCAAGAAATAATGGGATTGATGGAGCGGCAGACAAGTAAAAAAAGTGTCGGCACATGTAAAAACCAGATCAGAATAGATGCCTCCTCATCCAAACAGTCATCTGGAATATTTCGGTCGGAATGATCTCAATCAAAGAAGTGTGCATTTAAACGGGGCTAGTGGGTCTAATCCAGCTGACTCTGTGTTCTCAGGTGTAGAAGATGAGATGGCTCTTGCTTTGGAACTGAGCTGCCGGGAACAATCCGGTCAGTCTGGTCGGATCCCTGCCAATACTGCCCACTCCAATCTGGCCAATCACAACCCCCGAAACAGCACCCAGCGCTCCTTTAGCTCCACCCCTTTCTTCAATTGTCCCAGCGACAATGAGGAGGAGGATGAAGACCTGCAGATGGCACTCGCGTACAGCCTGTCTGAGATGGAAGCTCAGCAGCGGACAGCCACCTCCTCCCAGGACATGATCTCAGGTGCCAGGGACGGGCGGGGCAAACAGAGGAAAGAAATAAATGCTAATCACAAGCACAGACCAGTAAGGGATGGGTTACATGAACCAGCACATAAATTAGAGCAAATCACCTGTTCATGTCAGCCAGAGAAAGAAACAGGAACGGAAAGAAGGAAATTAGAAAAGAGTGCAAGCCCAGAGGAGGTTGTTTTAGATGACAGGAAGAGAGATGAACCAGTTGCTAATGGTAAAGCTGTGATGAAAAGTAAGAGAAAGTGTCAGTGTTTGGTGAGTTAAGTTAGTAGTAATCCTGAAAGGCTGCTCAAAAATGCTTCATGATATTCTCAGTATTAACCCTTTCTATGGCTTCTTTTCTGATCTTATACTATCTAAAGTTTTGTCTAGCATGTTTAAAAAAGATCTTTGCCTGTTTGTTACTGAGGTTGCCTAACAGAACTGTTGCCTATGTACAGCAAAGAGGATAGTTTGGATAACTAAATCAGTGTGATAAATTATATATCTATTCACTATTTGTTTTACACTAATGTATGCTTGGGGATCATTGGTGTGGTTTCTTTATAGTTGATTTATTTGTTTTGTTTTAGTTCTACTAAACTTCTCCAACTGGGAACACTGAAGTCCAGTTAAAGTACTGATTAATACACGTGTTTTATTAACTAAAAGGGGGATGTGCTGGTAGCTCAGTAGTTAAGGCGTTGGACTGCTAACTGAAAGGTTGTGGGTTTGATTCCCAGCAACACCTTTACTTAAATGGTAATTAAGAAATTGTTGGTTTAATAATTTGTTTCCATTATTACATATAATAAGTTTGCAAGTGCAGTAAAACCGGCTTATTTTTTTAAAACACTCTCGGTTTGGAAAATAATGGCCGAAAAGGGAGAAGAAGCAAGCATATCAGTGAAGACAGGCTACCCACCATAACCTCACATTCAATCAATTTTTTCACTCCAAGGACTAAAACGAACAGTTAAATAATGCAATGCCTTCTAAGTGTATGAAAACCAGTTGACATATCAGACTACAGCAAATTTAGCTTCAACCTAAGAGAACATGCGGTGAGTTTTATGACTATTTAAGGGCGATTCTGCAACTATGGGCACTTTAACCTCACTGTATAAAATCTCCCACACTGACTACTTTTTGTTAGTATTGTTCATGAGTTTATAATTTACCCGTCATTTAATCAGATCCAAAGTAACTATAGTTACTCCCTACTTAAGTAGTCTTATCATTCAATACTTTATTACTCTCACTCTCAAACATTAATACTTCTACTCTTATTTAAGTCAATTATTTTTATAAGTAGTTTTACTTGTACTTAATTACATTTTTTGGCTACTCTACCCACCTCTGTTATTCAGACTTATAAGCTGCACTTTGTTACATCTGCTACCTGTCTTTTTAAAGACGGTTAGCTGAAGATGGTGTTTTGACACTATTTAACGTTTTAATAGTGTTAATTGTGAAAAGAAAATTTGTGAATAAATAAATGAAATAAACAATTTCTTAAATTATTATGCTACCTTAATGTTTAGAGTTGGATGCCTGACGGGGTGCAAAAACTGAACTTAAACTGATTTTGCTCTGCCTATAAATCACCATTTTTGTACTCAGAACGTATGGAAACAGGACAGTGCTTTATTTTAAGTGCATCGAATGTCTGTTTACAATAAACATTGAAAAGATTGTTTTGTAAAGGAATGTGCTGTAGAATGTAATCAGTATGTATCAGGATGAATTGTACGTTTTTTGTCTTAAGAATTTTATATATTCGATGTGCCATTTATTGTCACTGTTGCCAAAGGTAGGAGATATGTCCTACTGGTCACATGCGTTTCCATTTATCATGTAAATTACTAGTATTATATATATATCACCATTGTACATTTAAGGAAACATCCGTTCTCTTTTTGCAACAGGCACAATGTAAAAAAAGCCACGAACCAATATAGAAAAAGTGCATATTATTTTCACTTATGCAGAAAGTATTCTTTATGAGGGATAAAAACTGTCTTAATGATAAATATCATTTAAAGTTCCTGTCGTGGAAAATTGAAAAGTATTAAAAGCTCTAATTATAATAGAAAATTTAATTAAGAGTATTATATATTTTATTTTTACACTTTTTGTTTAATTATTCACCTTGGATCACTTGAACTTGTTAACACTTACAATAAAAAACAATAAATCTCATGGAACAAATTATATAATTGGTTAAACAATCCTTCTACTGTATTTTGGTCACTGATCATGTTTTATCTTTGAAAACTGGAAGACTTTCTTTTGCTATCTCTTATGTGCCAAATTTACTGTGGAAATATTGCGCAACAAACACATATACGTTACATAATTCGTCTTTTATATTTGTTTGTATGTCTGCATCTTCAGATATTTGTAATGTGGTGTGTTTATGTAACTCCATTTCCCTGCTGTTACAGAGTCTGACTTCCAGGCCTTCACTGGCTGAGTGATCACCATGTCCCCCCCTTCTCTTCCCCCTGAGGTAAAAAGTAGTTTAGGACAAACCACCGAAATCTGTACTTGCTTATTTTGTCTGCAGTAACCCCCTAAAAGCAAACCTTTATCTCTTAAAAAGTTTATTTTAGAGTATATTTATTGGTAGACTTGATTTTGTGCATTTGAAACATAATGAGCTGCACCAGCTTAATGGTTGCCTATTATAAGAAACTAATAGCACAGTAGCATAACTATTATCATGTGCTATAATTTAAGGTTGTTTAGAGGATAAAGGAAGAATTTTAATCGCATGTCCATCTAGTGGTACTCACGCTAACCATTTGCTGCTCCTGGCATGGCGTGGTGTGGCGTGCAGTGGAGAATTAAATACATACATAAGTCTGTCTCGATGACAGCACTAATACCTCGTCCATCCGTGTGCCCCGAACAGGTGAAGAGCTTCCACAGGCTCAGCTCTCCCTCTGGCTCTCCTGCTGCTCAGACACTTTTCAAAGTTTTATTTGGAAAAATACAACAACACAAAACAGGTCAATAATATATTTAATAAGGATGTGTGTGCGTGTGTGTGAGAGAACTTTTGAATGTGATTAAACAAGTATCTCGATAAAAGAAAAACTGGAAATATATTTAACAATTTGCTGGTGTTTGAACAGTTTAAACAAATGTCTTTAGTATTGGGTAACTGGGCAGCACTGTGTGTCATGTCTTCTGGTTCTTTTGCAGTTAATGTATATGTGTATTTTTAGAGATTTAAAAAATCATCTGAAAGATAAAGATCGAATCAGTTTAATGGGTATCTATGGTTTTATCTTCGGAAATCCATTCTGACTCATGCCATGACTAAGCTTCAGTACACACCTGTAAACGAATCCAAAAAGCCTTCAATTAGATGTAAACGGAACAGAGCTGACAAACAGCCATGTGCACCTGACACTCATTACTGTGCTAGTGCACTTGGGTAATACAGCACCCAGACAAGCTACACATTCATGTGGCTTAAATATGTTAAAAAAAAACACATTATAGGTATGTACCGTTGAAGGAATTTAATAAATGACAGTGGTGAAATGGCGTTGCACCCCAAAAAGAAACATTTTTGCTTTGAGTATTTTGATCGTCTTTCATATTTTTGTACCACAGCAGATGTACACCTGCAATTAGCCCGTTCCCGTTACAGCAGCTTCTTAACCTGACATTTTTTATATAGGTCTTGAAATAAATAAGTGCAAAATACTAAAATTCATCATAGAAAATCACCAAGCGAGCCTGCTGGAAACTATTACTAACAGCTGACAACACAAGATTCTTTCTACAAACGTAATAATCTTCTAGTTACAGTTTCACCATATGAGTGTTTATACATGTTTGTTAAATTCTTTTGTCTTAACTGTGTTTTAGTGTACTGTAGTGCATTAGCTAGTCAGATTAATAAAATCAGCAGCCTCATGGTATGAATTATTTTAGCATTTTCAGTCACAGGCAGCTGTGTTAGTCTTAAGGTAGTCTGTTCGGTGGAATACTGTACGATGGACAAAAGAATGACACGACAACATAAATACCTCACACCAGGTTGCTGCACAATACCACATTTAATTCAGGACAATGTAAAAATTATAGTTATATATTTCTGTTTTTATAGACTTTTTCCACACATTTGCTACAGGAATAAACAAATAGATTTATCAATTAATTATTTACAGTAATCACACGACAGAATGTAGCCACGAGTCATAAAGAACACAAGGAAAAGCGATCACATTGAGTGATGAGTATTACACATTGAGTTGTGAAACACTAACCAGGCAGTAAACTCCAAATGGAGTGTTCCTGTGTTCAGGCTCATAATCACCATGTTTGCTTAAAAATGTGCTCTGATAAAGAAGTAATATTAATCAGAAAGATTTTTGGCGTGTATTACAGATGAGATCGGATTTAACACGTTGACATTAGGTCCATTCATCTAACCTTTCCCCCAAATATCAACTGATGCACAAATTATCTTCTGACCATCATACTAAATAAACAGTGATGAAAATTTTATTATAGGCTTCCCTGCTTTTTTGAATAAATAAGGCCATGGTTGGAAATGTACTCTAAAAATATCTTAAGCTGGATTCAGTCTAAGTAATGACTTGTGTGAGTGTGTGTAAGGAGAGGGCAGGGTGCAAAGGAACAAAAGGCCAAACTAGGGAATGTTTCACTGTGGGAGGGCTTTCAGGATGGCATTCACTTCCTCTGCCACAGCTGTGAGGGCAAACTCAAACTGGTCCTAGAGAGACAGGAGAAACGCATATATAAATTTTTTATCACATTCTTTTGAAAACGTACACACAAACTGTATGTATAAATTTGCAGTGTACCTTGGTGCGCACCATACTGGGCCTCTGGTCACGAATGTGCTCCAGTGTTGCAGCAATATCAATCTCTTTAACGCCTACAAACACAATGACACCCACTGAGTCTAAAGTATGGGAATAAAAATTTCCGTCTTCAGAATACCAGTTACACTGCCTACATACCTTTTGCCATACGATTTAGGACCATGTCAATAAGAATGTAAGTTCCAGTTCTTGCAGTCCCGTCACTACAAAATATCATAAAATGAAATATTACAATCACAGGGCTTAACTTTATTAATCTCTGTTCAGCAATATTAGATCTAACAGCATGAACCATTACGTTACAATTCATCATTCATTCATCTTCTATACCCGCTTATTCCCTAATTCGGGGTCATGGGAATCTGCTGGAGTCTATCCCAGCCGTCTCTAAAACGGCGAAAGGGAGGAGGGGGACACCCTGTACAGGTCGCCAGTCCATCACAGGGCGTTACAATTTATCATTTAATATAATTTATCTAGTGTAAGAGTTTAATGGTCAATTTATAAAATGATGGAAATGTCTCCAAGGTGCTCTGTTTCCTTAGGTATTCAATACAGGTGTGTGTGAAAGTCTAATGTGGGTTAAACGAAGAAGTGGGGGAACATCAACTGCCACTGCTACAAACATCCGCTTTAAATGTATATATGTAAAAATGAAATGGGTACTTATTATTATATTTTTATTCTATTTTGTTGTTACTGGTGACTAGTAGTATACAAAATTAGAATTAAGATTGTTTAATTTATTGCTGCAAGGTTCAAACGAGTGATTTTAATCTGGAAAGAAGAAATTATGGGTAAAAATATGACCGTAACAATAAAACATGACGGTTCCTGTGCGCCCCTTGAGAATTAGACTGCTGTTGCATGTGTTTGTTTACCTGCAGTGAACAATGATTGGGCAGGATCGGCCACGGTAACACTTATTCACTTTCCTGAAAGAAAATTGGATTGGCCATAATGTCATTTATCACAAAATGCAATAAAGCTATTTTATTTTAATCTATCTGTAAGATGAAAGGTGTGTGTGTGTCTAGAGAAGGTGGAGAACACACGTCATAGCTGCCACGTTTAAAGGAAAGAAGGATAGGAGGAAAATGAGGGAGAGGCGCTGGAACATCCTTTCAGCCTCTCGTTCCTGCTGCACTCACACCTACCAATGATCATTTTTGTGACTATGCAACTGGACCGAGACTACTAGCTGCAAACCACAAAAATGACACTGGGAGGTGTGCAACGGTCAGGAGCCCACCAACCTCCATTAACCAGAAAGAGAGAGAGGGAGAGAGAATAGAAATAGAAAAAGGGCATAAACAAGGAATAACCTTTTGTGCAGGGTTTCACCAACACCTAAACTTGTAGGATTTTCAACGATTCATTATTTCACTATAACAGGATGCACTTGGTGTGTGTGTTTGTGGTAGAGGTCTGCACAGGCTTTAAACTAAAGCCTGATCCCGGTCTGTACCTGAGATCGTTTTGGCAGTCTGACCCGAATTCTTAAATAATATGTCTCTCACAACATGTAACGTTTTGCAATCCTGTATTTCATGCAACTGTCAGTAAATAAATACCTGTCAGGCTCAGGTCAGGTAGCAGACCTCTAGTGTATAGATGTGTTTGTGTGCACATGCATGTCTATCAGTCTTTTGGATCTGTAGCAGTACCTGCGGAAGTCCAGCAGGGGTCGTGTGGAGCTGGGGATGCCGTTTGCAGGCCAGCTGAGCAGGTGAAACTGGGTTAGTGTGCGCGTCTCCTGTGTCTGTACATTCTTCAGGTAGAAACTACGCACCAGGAAGTCCTTACACCAGATGTGCTCAGACACCAGGTTCACCTAAGTGTTACAGGGATGTCCTGTTAGAACTACAAAAAAATCTGCCGCTGCCACAAAAATTTCTGGGTAAAGCTAGAGGTGCTGTGTATGATACTTGCTGGAACATAGATGATTACAGATACAAAAGTCCATCAAGTTACCATTGCTGGACCCTGAGCAAGGCCCTTAACCCCCAATTACTCAGTTGCTCAGTATAAATGAAATTTAAAATGTCTCTCTGGATAAGGGGCACCTGCTGTAAATGTAAATGTATTGATTTTTGCAAGTGCATAGAAGAAAAGTATTTACAAGCCTGGTTTCTTTTTGTTGCTAGCTTATGTTAATGTATCTGATGGAAGGCATCCCTGAGAATTTTCACCTCATAGATATTGTATAGAGATGATCCTTCATCAGGCCAGTAGCGTTCACACTGCAGCTCTCCTTCCTCCACTAGAGCAGTCATCATCACAATCACTGTGCAGCCATTCTCCCATACCATCTACAACACACACACACGCACAAATGCTGTCAAATGAAAGTCTGCACACAGCAGAAAAGCGGTCTAACAGGCCATCTGTTTTTAGTGAGTAAATGGTTATTGAGCAGAACTCTATGAGAGTTAATTGTTAACCACTGAACTGTTACCGACCTGCCAGAAGTCAGCAATGGTGTGTGGCAGGGGGCCTTGAGTAGCGATGTAAGCAGGCATGCGTGGGTCATGGTCTATCTGTAAAGAGAAAGGGTAATGGTCTTTGACAGAGCCATTAAAATGACTACAATATTGCAAAAATATCACTTTTTTTCTCTTTAAATTCGTTATTTCCTTTGACTGTGTTACCCATCAGCAACAGTTATAAGTGGTGTCCTTACTATAATGCTAGCATTGATGTAGTCCTCTTTAGCAGGGTTTGTCTCCGGCTTCAGCTTCACCCGGGAATGGTCATCTGGTCACACATACACACACACACACGCACACACATTAACAATGATTTTTTTATATAATTAATAACACATCCTCAGCCAAGGGATTGTAATAAATTCATTGTGAAATATTCTTACTTCAGCAATCTTCAATATCCCTGCAATTATTTGTAATTACAAGCATTAGATGTAAAATGAAAGATCAGAAGTTAAAAGTCTGTCTTACAGGGAACAAAATCCGGGTAGCGATTCTTTTCCAGGTTTATTAGCGTTTTGATTTTCTTTTTGGGTAGGTCTTTTCCAGGTTGTTTTCGTTTTGGGCAATGGAAACAGAGCTGGGTTCAGCTTGGTACGAGCACAGAGCTTCCCACTCCTTCTTCAAACGGTCCTTATTCTTCAAGTGGTCCTCCATGTATGCCTGACAAATAAGGAAACTGCATGCAATTCATCTTAATTACCTGTTTGTTTATGCTTATTTCGTGAGGACAGCTAAAAGATAGCTTTACTTATAAAAGAATAAGGTGCAACCTATAGGCAAAAAAATATATTATTTCCGATTAAAAGCAGCTATCTATCTATCTATCTATCTATCTATCTATCTATCTATCTATCTATCTATCTTTCTACTCACCCATCGATCCATCCATCCATCCATGCATCTATCCATCCATCCATCCATCCTCTTACCTACCCCTATCTGTCTGTTTGTCTGTCTGTTTATCGATCTATCTGCATAACTGCATTTATACATAATTAGTAGTAAATTTGTAAATTTTGCAAATTTCTAAAAGAAATTTGGTTTGAGATGTTCCTCCATACTAAGTTTTCAAGTGTTTTGTGTGTGTGAGATCAGAGTTCTCTTTACCAGTATCATGTGTCCAGTAGATATGTCCATGTTGGATTGAGCGGGCTCTTCGCTCCATGAAGGTGTGCTGCTGTGAGAGCTGGGGCTGTGTTGTGGTCCGTCGCTGAACTGAGATGACACACTGCTCACTCGAGACGTATCCGTTCCCCGCCGTCCACCTGCCTCTGGACGACTAAATGATGACTTGGCTGCCATGTGCTGTCGACACAGCTCCTATAATAGAAAAACAAACACACCGATTTATATGTAATACCTAACCACACACCTTCTCCTTTAGTTTTAATCTAGCTACTGAATAATTCACAGTTACTGAATTAATCAAGTAAATAATAATCTCAGAGTTTTAGGATTTTTCTGCAAGCAAAAAAGTCCTTGATTTTTTAAGAGAATGACTCATGATGATTGGTTGTCGCACCTGGTAGTCAAAATGGGTCTCGGTGCCAGCTTCCGGGCCGAGGCCCAGCTTCCCTGACTCCAGCTGACGAGCATGATGACGCAGACAAGCGATGGTTAAAGCAACCAACACCACCACACAAACACACGCCATGGCCACCAAGGTGAGAACAACTCCACGTGAACCATCGTTTATCCGTGTAGCCTGGGGAAGCCCACGTCCCTCGCTTCTCTGGAAAAGAAAGAGAACGATTTTTAAAAAGGAATATTGATAAGATAATAATAATCAATTAAATATTTAGCTTAAGTTTCAACCAAAGCTGCTAAGCTGCATTCGTGTGTGTTCTATTGGGCTGCACAATTGAACAATGAAGTGGCAGTTAAGAGGAAACAAACGGAAGAAAAAACTATTTGTTCCAACAGCCGTTTGCACTTAACTTCGCCACTAGAAATGAAGTGATTATTTACTAACATGATGGGAAGTCAAAGGCCTAGTGGAACATGTCAGAAACAGCAGTGCAGAAGAGGAGCGGGCATGAGAGTGGGTGATGTCTTTGGCACCCGTAAAACCCCGTCTCCCCTCCCGCACTCATGCACTATGCCTCTTTGTCTCTCTCTCTTTGTTTGTGTAAACAAGCTGGATGTCAGCACCATCATCAGCAACTAATTACTCAAGAAACACCCCCACACACACGCAGAGCCACGTGCCAGGCTTCCTTCGTGCAACTCTCTTAAATAATTAGTGGGAATTACCTGCCCCTCCTATTTTATCATAATTAACCAGCAAACAATTAAGAAAGTCCCTCCACCCTGAAAAGTAGGGTTAATAATGCAGAGGTCATTTACACTCACTGATTTACAATCACTGTCACTCCACTTTTATCTAATTCTGTTACTTCCTTAAAGACAAGAAAGGGCAGAAAATGAAAAAGGGAGGGAAAAGCAGTTTGGGCCCCGAGCCTCCAAACCTGCCTGTTGATGTTGCCATGGCATTCGAGAGCCTCGGCAGGGGAGAACAGGCCTCGGTGCTGCCATGGCAACAAGAGAAAGCTCTGAGTAATCAACGGCCATCAGGGAGAAAGAAAGAGCCAGAGAGAGAGAGAGAGAGAGAGAAACAGAGAGGTAAGGAAAGATAAAGCGAGAGTGAGAGAGCTAGGAAAGAGCGGGAAGATGAAAGTGTAAGAAGACCGATGAGCATCTTAGAATTATTTATAAGCTATACTTATTTAGCTCAATTTAATTGCAGTTTCATCAATCTATTAAAAATCTATTATATATACATTTATATCAATTTATCTTCTCCCCTTTTGTGTAATTTAAGTAAATATAACTTAATTGTGCAGGTCTGTGGGGAAGCATTTGAAATCATACAAAAATACAATGAAAAACTTCTTTACATTTAAACTTGCAATTAAATTAACAAAAGACTTTAGTTCAGATTAATTTTAAATAAACCTGGTCACAAAACCGCCATTAAAACTTTAACGACTGATGCAATGACCCCCAAGTACACTTACTCTGATACCAGGTTGGAAATTTTTATATTCATTTATTTTACTTTACTGAGGCTAATGATTAGAAAAAACACACTTCTTAACCACCGATTTAACTAGAATTCAAGCTAAAACCGAACATGAGTGTAAAGCAGCTGTTTTACCGATCTCTCTCCAGACCAACGACATGCTGCTCACATCCATCCGAGAGCAGAGCGTCACACAGCGGGGTTTAGGATTGCACTGATTTAGCAATGGGGGACGAGTGTGAATACATCCTTCTGCTTCACCACGGAAACGCGGAGGCACCCTTCCCTTTCCTCTTTCTACTACTTCTTAAAAATTTACCAACCGATTCACCCCCTTTTCTTTTCTCAGTTCTCTTCACATGTCTTCCCCTCTCATACCTCACATGTTCCTCAGTCCGGGTCTACGTCCCCCTTCATCCCTCCCTGGGTTCGGCCCTTTCTCTTGAAGGAGCAAAAGAATGTTCCGGAGAGTGGATATGGGGTGTGGAGAAGGGGTTAGTGGGGGTGGGCAGCGCACGACTGGACTGGGGGACAATAGAGAAGGGGGGAAGGGAGGAGGGGACAGGGTGTGGGGCGCCTCACCTGCTACTCCAGAGAGGCCCTCGAAAGGAAGAGTGACAGGCTTTCAGAATCCAGCGAGGAAAAATGAGCTGGTTCAGGACAGGAGCACAAAGGCCCCCCAGGGTCCGAGAGGGCCAGGCAGAAAAACGAAGAGGCAGAGAGAGGGAAAGAGTGAGAGTAGAGAGCAACGCCATGGAGGGGTGGAAGGAGTCAAACCGCAGTCACAGAGGGCAGGAGATACAGGAGGCTAAAAGGGTGTTTAGCGGCTGATTGAACATGATACATGAGAATCTTTCTCTGCAGGACATGCACACTGACCTGCCTATTTTACCCACTCGGAAAAGTGGAAAAAAAAAAGGATGCTCGCTAAAAATTAGAGACGAGATAACATCTGCTCCTTGAGACGTGTGAGAATATTAAGCAGGGTCCCAGGACCTTCTGACCATCCCCCTTAACGCCCTTTGACCTCAAATGTACCCTTTAACCTTTTCCACATACACATACACATACATATTGAGAGTGTGTGCATGTGTGTGTGTGTTTGAGGGTGGGTATGTTTTTTTCGGCTGATGGCAGGGGTTAGGTTTGCACAGCGCTTCATTATCTGCATCACAATAGATAGTGCAGAAATCCAGTGTGGGCCTGCGGTCAAATCTCACTCAGTGGCTTATTATTAAATCTAAAAAAAACTGTACTGCACTGCTTTAGTGATGCTGATATGAGTTATCTGATAAAAGCGTTCAGCGTATGACTCGTCAAAATCTTCAGTTCTACCCACACCATAAATATTATGTTAAAGTTGATGTAATCAATCTATAATCTAAATCTTAAATTGTACTTGTATTAGAAAGTGTTTTTCCCCGAATTAAAAAAAAAGCAGATAGCATCCAAAACCGAACTCACATCACAAATTTCAACAGAAATCTCGGCTAACACAAGCAGGGACTAACGCAGCTAAAATAATAATTAACGATAAATGATAATGCGCATAATAAAAAGCACAAAAATCCAGCGAAATCCTGTGTACCTGCAAGAGCTACAAGCACATTACATCATCCCACTCAGGCAGGCTGCTCTGTCTGGTTACTACGGTAACCAATCCACCTGACATCACCGTCCGAAATGGAGGATAAGTGCTTAACACCAGTGTTTCATTTGAAATGAATACACACACACACACACACACACACAGCGTGCCACTGTCTAACTCATTATGCCAAATATAAATAATACAAAAACAAATAAAATTCTATAAAAAAAACTATATTAATATTAACATTTACAATTAATTTATTTAACATATGACTTAATTTGAAAAACTTTATTTAATAAAATTTATTTTTATTTTATAATCTATTCTTAGAAAGTCTTGGAAAATGTGTATATGCTTGTAAATTGTATCCAAAAAAATATCAGCTTGTATAAAATCTATGAATTATTAAATTATTATTTATAAAGAGGTTATAATTTTAAAAATATTGATAAAAAAAAATTTATAATAATAAAAATTATAATAATAAATATTTAGCTATTATTCTGAAGACATTCGGGTGATTCAATTAAAATATTAGGGTTCATATCGCATGAAATTTGATGAGTACACTTTAAAACAACAAAATCTGAGAATAAACCTGCACTCAGTAGCTATACAAACAAACAAGGCACTAAAATACACACAAACACAAGTCATTAATTAACAGCCCATTAAGGCGTGGTGCAACCTCTAATTGGGGCTATAAATCAGAGGAAAGGAACAGTCGACTGTTTGGGCTTTTTAATAATTTATGACTCCAATCAATGACGAGGTCTGAGCGTCATGCTATACTTAAACAGTTAAACATTTTAACTGAGATGCTAGTTATGAAAAATGTTAGAAGATATATAATCAAATAATTACCATAGGGTGTGTTTATGCAAAAAGATATTTAAAAGGGTGCAACTAAATAAGCAAAAAGGTGCCATTTAGCGAATGGAAACAATTATTTATAATAACGTTATTTAGCGCGCCTTTCCTTTTTCTCTTTTATACTTTTTTATAAGAAACTTGAAGCAATGATATGCAGGACGTGTCTCCAAATGGACACTTCCAAAAGAATATATGTAGTTATGACAACAGAATATTGCTCAAAATTTGGGAAAAATAACAATTTAAGCGTATTGTAAGATTCACAATACTATAAAATAAAGAAAACAAACTAAACACAAATAGTATATTCATCATTTGTTTAGGAATCCATTAAAATGGCCTACCTGAGCCTGAATCCTCAAAGATGGAGGAGAATATTCGTTGTGGAAAAACACACATGATCGGGTGTGTTAGTAGCTTCTTCAGCAGGAAGCCAGAATTCAGATAGACTGACAAACATGCAAGGAGAGAATGAGCTTCTCCTCCATCCTCAACCCTCTACTGGATCTTATATTCACAAGCTAGAATGAAGTCAAAATACACACAGCGGAGAAGTTGTACACGAAGCGTTCTGTCTCTGAACGCAAACGTGAAGATAACGGAGCGGATAAGGGCCCGTGAGGGACAAATCACAGAGAACAGAGAAAACAGTGGGAAAAGCCTAACTGCCTCTCTGAGCTGTGTCCGGCCCATATGAAGCTGAAGGCCCCGTAACCTCCCACCTCCATTCAACCTCCACCACTTATGTTGCATCAAACCGTGTTGCCATGGCAACCGCTCCACATGTTACTGCTGGGCTAGAGGGGGACGACACACTGATGTCTCCGACTGAACAGGCCCAAAAAGGAAGGTGGGGGATATTATTCTGTGAGCGTAAGGGGGGGATTAAAAACCACTGGAGTATATATAGTCAGAAAACGAGTATTTAACAAACTAACTATGAGCTGCAAATTTCTTCCCACTCTAAACTTTAGCTATTAAAAAAAAGAGTTGAAGCCGAGAATACGATGCAGTATCGTACAAGTAAGACAACAAATACATCACACATAGACTCTGAGTAAAAATTCACAGCACAACTTGACCTACCACAACTCTGTGCTCTTCTCTTCAATATATTTGCAGTGTGTGTGTGTGTGTGTGTGTGTGTGTGTGTGTGTGTGTGTGTGTGTATGTTTGAGTGCATGTGTTGCAAGTTGTGCTTAGAAGACAGCACAATTAGGAAGATTGCTAGATAATCTCACTAAGGTTTGCAGGGGGTACAGCTCAGCAGAACAACACACCATGTCGATTAATTCAATTCCGTAATGAAGCAGAGAGTCAGAGAGAGAGAAGGAAAAAAAGAAAGAGAAAGAGAGAGTAATGGCGATGATGGGGAGGTGCAGAAGAGGATTTGGCCCTAATAATGGAGAGACAAAAAAGAAGCAGGTGCAACCAGGTCTCATTACCGAAGCACAGAGAAAGGACGAAAGAAAAACTGAAAGATAGGAGACAAAAGAAGAACCCCCACACTTACACATACACATACACATACACACACACACACACACACACACACACACACATAGATTCATACACACATCATTCATACGTTACACAACTCAAAGCAGAGAGAGTGTCATAGCCCCTGAATGAACAATGTCGAATAATTAAAAATATGAGCAGCCGGATGCAACAAAAGACCTTCGACTGCATTCAAGGGTCCACAACAGCTGTACACAGTGAAAGGAGCGTGAAAGAGATGGAGAGGGACAAACGCTTGAATATGCACGGGCAAGCACAAAGGCCACCAGAGAAAGAGTGGGGGGAGATTGAAGGAGAGCGAGGGGGGAGGCTAAGAGGAGGGGTCAGCAACAGAGGTAACAAAAAAAAAGGGAAGGGACAAAAAGAATGGCAGAGTGGAGAATGGCAGGAAAAGAAAAAGAGAGTGAGAGAGAAGTGAGGAGCAGCAGGAGGAAAAAAAACATGGAGGATTTTAGGCGGGAGAAGGGTACAGTAGAGACCAGAGGAGCGGACCGAAAAAAGTGAATGGACTGTTGATCGGAAAACGTGAATTAAATCACGATGTTAGATTTACAACATAAAATTCAATTGCATATATTTTAATAAACATTAATTAATGATTTCTGATTCTGGTCAGACTAAGAACACGAGCATCACCAGGAAATTCACATGTTCCAAAAATAGGAGATAATTTACATGATGTCCGACGTATGTGCTTTTGAGTAAAATAAATGATTGGAGACATTATATTAAAAAAAAATAATGAAATAAATGACAAGGGGAAAAAAGAGAAGTGCACCCACCTCACCAACCCCCGTCTGAACAATCTTTAGTCCGGTCTCTCCCTCCAAAAAATTCTTCTCAGCCACTACAGAGCAAACCAAAGTACTCGTTTATCACTCCTATGTATGATACATGTAAAATGATATCATAATGTCATGTTTATTAATAATAATTATAAAATGTCAGCAAAACTGTGACATTTTTTTAGTTTAGACATTTAATATAGAACAACATTTTTTTAAAGAAGTACTTTATAAAAGTACATTAAAAGCATGGTTTTTTTTTGGTGGGGAAAAGGGGAAATATTTGAAATAAATACAGCTGAAGTGTGTGATGCTGCCTGCACCACCCCTCTTTCTGTCAGGGTGTGTGTTCTATTGCTTGCTGACGGAAACCGAAATGAAAAGTGAGCAGAGGTGAGCGGGCTTGTCACTCACCGGCTTTATTAGCCACATCCTCTGCGCTGAGGTTTAGAGAGTTCTGTCTGATCCTAAACGTCAGTGCAGGCCCCACCACGCTGCACATACACACACACACACACACACACACACACATACATAAACACCGGCACTAATGGATATATTCTGTACAGCTGAGATTACACTAAACGAATTACACTTGTTTATTCTCAGTATCGTTCTTTTGTGTCTCATACAAACACAAACACACACTTGTTCACACACATACTCTTTCTTGCATAGACAAAACCCCATGCACACACACACACACAGATATCAGTTGCTTTTTTTTCTTTACAGATACACACACACCATCACATTCATGCTTATTTTACCTGATGTTGATGAAGCTGCTTGTTGTGAGATGAATCCTTTCTGCCAAGGTTTCTAATAGCTTTACACCATCGTACAGGCTCAAAGGACTGAGAATCACACAACCCCATTCACATTACATTCACAAACCAATGTTGCCAATGAATCATGAATCATCCACGATGACACTGATTACATCATGCATTTTGACTCCTTTCCTATCAGAATGTCAATTCATCCAGCCATTGACAACATTCATTCAGATATTAACAAGATTTTTTTCTCTTCTTACTTTAGCTTAATTACTAGAAATAACAGCGTCTTAGATAAAATCCTTTTTTACGCCAGGTAAAGAAACAGCAGCAGCAATAAGTTTAATTGATGATGAAATACCTCTGATTTGTGACTATGTACCCATACTCCTCCCTTGTATGCGTTTTATCCTTTTCCTGCTCTGCTTCCGTCACTGAACCGTGTGTGACCGCTTCAGGTCCCTGAGCCACAGTGATGGGAGCCGCTAACGAAGGTGAGGGTTTGGCGGTGAGCTGGAGCCCCGGAGTGGTAGGCTGAGTCACTACCGGAGACACAGTTTTGGCACCTTTCTGCAATGCGCTATCACTGCCCTCAACAACTGTCTGAGGTGATACAACACAAAACACAGATATATTTTGATTCAATTACTGAAAACTTAACCCAAGAAATATATTTAGAATAAAACATTTTATTTTACATAGATCTATTGGATTAATAACTAAATAGAGAAATCAAAATTTTATAGGAGAAAAACAGAGCCATCAGAGACCAACTTAATTCCACTGTAATTAAATTTAATCTGCTTCAGCCTTTTAAAGATATTAGTCATAATCCTATTATTTTATAGCCACTTGTTGCTATGGCAGTAAACATGCCTATGAGGCCAATTATTAGTTATTTTCTAAAGCAGAATGACTAAATGAATACATAAATAAACACATAAAAGCAAAGAAACTAGGAAATAAAACACTTACGAAATAAATAGATTAAAATATAAGATAGTGAAAGGAGCCATTATGCATACTATAACATACTTCTTTCACAGTGACAGTTCCAGGATGTTTATCTGAAAAGAAGAAGGTGAGAAAGAATCAAAATTAGAATGAGAATCAGAATGTTACAAAGCACCATTAAATGTATTTTAATAAATAGAGTGTATTAATGTATGTATTTTTTTTATGTAACGCAAAAGATTCTATTAAATATCACTGTGCTGGAGTGTGAGTGTGTGTATGTATAGCTGGGTACCGATGTTTTCAGGGTTCTGTGACTGCAGGAGCTGAAGCAGGAGGGCAAATTTCTTTAATTGTTGAAGGCTCAGCTCTCGTGGATCCACCCCAAATCTCTCCAGCGCTGTGGACAGCTGCCTTACTGTTTCCTCTACAGTGCACACACACACATAGAATCACACACATAAAACAAGTGCTAAAATAGCTAAAATATTAGAATTATAACCGCACACACTTAAATCTGGGAAATAAATTCTAGCTGTGAGAATTTATTCCCAAAATCTATGGCTTCCATCCTTCCCAAATCAGATACAATGCTTTTTAATGTATTTTGTTGTTCATATTAACATGATTTTAGTACACAGCTTAAAATAAAACACTGCTAAAAAAAAAGACAGCATTCTGTAATTTTGGGGAACGTTTCACCTGTATTTCCGGCCCCTACAGAAATATATATACATTAGCCTAATCATAAAACAAAAGCAAGCTGTCTCCTCATAATAACCCCATCATGAGTACACGCCTACGGATCAGCACTCACCGTCCAGCCCTGTCAGAGAGCTGTAGTCCTGCAGAACCTTTTTGTTGGTGCGCTGGCGTAAGCTGGGTCGCTCCGGCATGGTGTAGTCGTCCCCATAATCCAGTGGGAAGTCCAAATCATCATAATAAGGGGCAGCAGGGAGGCCTGCTGCCCCCCGATGGTGGAAAGAAGGCTGTGCAGAAGAAAGGTACAGCGACAGGGCTTCCTCGAAAAGCTGCCTGTCTCTGTCTCTTTGGTGCTGCTGTGAGCCAGCACGAGACGAGGCACGCTGGTAACCTGCACCAGCATGAGGGTGCAGAGAGTGTGACATGTCATCCTGTGAGAGGACAATCACAGATGGTTACTTCAATTTAATTCAATAAAGGATTGAGCTTTGTATGGGAGCAAGAGGTATTTTTCACTTGATAAATACAAACACACAAACTTTATAACTTTCTCTCTACACCCTATTAATATATACACAGACACACACACAGACATCAATTGCTGCACCTGCACATATGTGTAGGGGTCTATCGGTAAGGCTTGCATGCGTAGTGATGAGGACTGACGAGGATCTAATATCATATAATCCAAATAATTCTGGACAACACTGGGTTCGGACTTTGAGCTCAAAGAGGTCTTTTTAGAAGCAGCCTGTGTAGACCTGGATACAAAACACACAAACAGACAGTTAAACTACAGATTTGAATTTGTATAGTAGTAGGATTTGCTATTGTATAGTAGGAGTGTGTGTATGAAAGATTCATAAGGGCACAGATCTAAATACAGATAAGAATAAGAACTTTCCAAAAAGGTTTAAAGGTTGAAAAGGTTGGTTGCATTGGGACTGGGACTGCATCACACTAGTCACACCAATCACACTAACCGGATGGGTTTTTTTTACCTCCAGATGTGCAATATGAATCTCACAGGGCATAAAAAAAGACTGTTCATTTATTCATTTGCAGTAGGTCAGGGTTGTAGTGGTTTTACATTTTACATTTTTGGCATTTTTGGCAGACTTGCTTATCTGAAGCTACTTCCATTCTGATTTTTTAATCTAACCAAGCAGTTGAAGGTTAAGGGTTTTGCTTAGGGTGGCAGTGGCAGATTGTTATGGCTGGGAAATTAAATCAACAATGTCACAATTACAATTACAATTATCACCTTGACCACTGAGTTACCACTTTTCTCCAAATGATTTTAGAAAATAGAGTGGGGAGGTGGTAGTGCAGTGGATAAGGGGTTGGCCTGCTAATTGGAAGATCAGGGTTCAATTTCCAGCACCATCAAGTTACCACTGCTGGGGCCCCGAGCAAGGCCCTTAATCCCCCCCAATTGCTCAGATGTATAATAGAGATAAATGTAAGTCGCTCTGGATAAGGGTGTCTGCCAAATGCTGTAAATGTAAAACCCAAAACTTTAATTAATAAAAATTACATATGGCACACATTAATTTCTTACATACATCTATAGTTAGGGAAATGTATGAACTAAAATAAATCCCTGCAAAGACAGAACCTACCTTTGTTTCAATACAGAGCTTCAATAAGCTTCGAAGCGATAAACAGCTAGAAATCTATCTATCAGATATTTATATATATCTATCTATCTATACAGATCTATATCTATATCTATATCTATCTATATATATATATATATATATATATATATATATATTTTTTTTTTTTTTTTTTTTTTTTTCTTAGAATAACCCTATACCGTGTTTTTGAATACAGATTAAGACATCGGCAGGATTTCATGTGTGTTAGTGTGTAACAGTCTGTACCACCCTATTTGTATAAAAAAAGTTTTTTGGGGCATTTAAAAACCGTTCCCAACATGAATATGACACTGAACGTAAGCCAGTCAAGTTCAAAAGAGTGTTGAATTTTTAAAGGACATCTAGCAAATAATTTAAGCTATTAATTAAAAAAAAAAACCTTGATGAATGCCAAAAAGTGCTCATAACTTACTGCGCTGGCTGAGAGGTCTGGGCTCGAGCATGAGGAATACGACTCAGCTCCTTCGCTATGATGTGCTGGGTGATATCATCCTGCCAGGAGAATCCTGTCCACACCCACACACATAAATCACAACAGAAAAAGTGTCAGACAAGAACGAATTAGACTGTTTTTTTCTATTATTTGTTATTGTGTGGAATTGTTTTAAGCTATTGCAATATAAAAACTTGTAGCAATTTGGAAGCAAATATTCTCATGACTCATTCTCATGTTTGGTTTTATGAGAAATTTAAATATGTAAAAAATAATGAGTCACTTTTGCGTGGGGTGTAGCGACACAATAAAACATATTCAGGTGTTAAAAGGACTACTTGTGTGGGTTATGGGTAATAACGTGCGAGTTGATGAGTTGTATGTGCACACCTTGCATCATCAGCTGCTTTAACACTTCCTGCAGCCTCTGCAGTACAGGAACGGACACTTGATATCGAACTTCTTCATGCCGGAATTTCTGACACTGACCAACTGACAACAACTTGTCTGTAACACATGACAAAACAGATATTTTACACATACATAGATAAAATAAATAGAAAACATATTTATCTGCTTTAAAAATATGTCACGTCATGAATATGTCATGTAACGAATTACTCCAACATTATACAGGTTAACCTTTGTCAAGATTTATCAAATTCTGTAGCATATGCCATATTTAATAATAATTTAATCCACATTTCTTTGTACATAGTGTATAGTTTCTCTGTATAGTGTATAGTTTCTCTGTATATAGTGTAGTTTCTCTGTATATAGTGTATAGTTTCTCTGTTTAGTGTATAGTTTCTCTGTATATAGTGTGTAGTTTCTCTGTATAGTGTATAGTTTTCTCTGTAGTGTTATTTTCTCTGTATATTTCTCTGTATATAGTGTATAGTTTCTCTGTATAGTGTATAGTTTCTCTGTATATAGTGTATAGTTTCTCTGTATAGTGTGTAGTTTCTCTGTATAGTGTATAGTTTCTCTGTATATAGTGTTCTCTGTATATCTCCATAATAGTGTGTTTTCTCTGTATAGTGTGTAGTTTCTCCATAATAGTATATGTGTATAGATAGTGTTTTTCTGTTTATATAGTGTTAGTTTCTATATAGTGTATAGTTCTGTATATAGTGTATAGTTTCTCTGTATATTCTGTATTAAGTTTCAATATCTTATTTTTATTATAGTGGTAGTTGTTCTTGTTATATAGTGTATAGTATTCTCTGTATAGTGTTTAGTTTATATTCTCTGTATTTATAGTACATAGTTTTTCTAAGTTGTAGTTTCTTGTATACTAGTTTCTTCTCTGTATATATATAGTGTATAAGTTTCTTGTAATATAGTGTTTAGCTGTCTGTATATAGTGTGTGTATATTTCTCTGTTTTCTCTGTATATAGTGTATAGTTTCTCTGTTTATAGTGTATAGTTTCTCTGTATATAGTGTATAGTTTCTCTGTATATAGTGTATAGTTTCTCTGTATAGTGTTATTTTTCTAGTATAGTGTATAGTTTCTGTGTATATAGTGTATAGTTTCTCTGTATATAGTGTTATAGTTTCTCCAGTGTTTAGTTTCTCTGTATATAGTGTTGAGTTTCTCTGATATAGTGTATAGTTCTCTGTATATAGTGTTGTTTCTCTGTAAAAGTGAATAGTTTTCTGTATATAGTGTATATTTCTCTGTTATAGTGTATAGTTTTTCTTTTATAGTTTAGTTATAGTGTATAGTTTCTCTGTTTATAGTGTATAGTTTCTCTGTTTATAGTGTATAGTTTCTCTGTATATAGTGTATAGTTTCTGTGTATATAGTGTATAGTTTCTCTGTTTATAGTGTTTAGTTCTCTCTAGTTTCTCTGTATATAGTATAGTTGTTTCTCGTATAGTTAAGTTTCTCTGTAAATTATAGTGTATAGTGTAAATAATGAAGCCTGTATACTTAAAACGTATTTTTACGAATAATTAAATTAGAATGTATTTTGGTGGGAAGTGCTGGGTTAGGGGTTAAGGTTAGTGATTTGAACTGATACCAGGGTTCGATTTCCAGCACCACCAATCCACCACTGCGGGCTCCTTAGCAAGGACCTTAACCCCAATTGCTTAGTTGTATAAAAAAAGAGATGCAAGTCTCTCTGGATAAGGATGTCTGCCAAATGCTATAAATCTATTTTTTTATTAAGCCTTCTACTGCTTTTGCTATAAAATGGTGAAACATGTGACATTTTTTTATTATAGCAAGTTTATGGTTTGTTATTATTTAAGGATAATATTAAATGCAGGATCGTATAAGATTGCAAATACAACCTCCATAAATTCTTTTTATCACTTTTTAAAAAGTGGTATCCTGTACCTCCAAAAGGGCTATGGTTATAAAAAAACTATTAAATCTGTAAAAAAAATAAATAAAAGCATTTCACAAAAATACATCTGTCATATAAACGCACGTGTTTAAAAAAACTGCCTTCAAGACTTGCAAAAAAAGTCTCATAATTTGAGGTAAACATTTATTTTTGTCATTAGTTGATACTGAGAAATGCGTTAAAGATTTTGGTAATTACGCATATGTTACAGCTGCTGTTTATTCGGCAGGGAAAAAAAAGAAAGAAAAAAACAACCGCTGGTGTTTTGCTTTCGTATACAAATAACAGATGAGCTCATTAAACCAATATAGAAAAAATAATCGCTTTTTTGGTTTCTTGAGGCATAAATAAAATATAATAATAAGCTATAAACTATATAATTAAATTAAGTTTAGAAATATACTGTATATACTAAAGTCTTCGTATACACGCATACTCTCTCTCTCTCCCTCTCTCTCTCTCTCTTTCTCTCTCTTTCTCTCTCTTGACTCATCCCTGACTAAAGCGTGTAAAAAGAACTAATCCCTGCAAAGCCAGTGTATAAAAAGACCCTGGCAGATCAGACGAGCTCTCAGTCCGCTGTGTTTTCTCTGTCCAAGCTGACATGACTCACAGTTATTTATAAGGTGGAGGAGCCCTATATAGGGGAGATAGATCACTTACTAACAGATACAGAAATATAAGCCATTATCAGACAGACGGCAGCTGTTAAAGTCATGATCCATTAACTCAACCGACAAAAAACTTCCATATATATATATATATATATATATATATATATATATATAATATAAATTAGCTAAAAATTCCCGTAATATAACATTTACAATTCTTTATACAGAATATCTAGCTCATCCTCCTAAAAATATATCAATTGTAGATTTTTTTAATACTTAATTGCATCCCCGTGTTCACTATTACAACATGGACATCACAACAACATAACCAAGAACAACAAGAATGTCACCGTTTTTTTTAAATCATTGTTAAAGCAGAGATTTCATCTCCCTCAGCTATTAGATATTCTACTAAAAAGCATAATAAAGAGAGTACATTTTAAAAAAATACACAGAGTTGTGAGGATTTCCCGTCTAGCTTTTCAACAGGAAAGCTAAAGAAAAAAGGGGGATAGAGACTAAAAGACAGAGGCGACAGAAAGCTCCAGTAAAACAACACATGGTGCTTTGGGCTGCCGCTTGTCTGCTTAATGTGTGTGTGTGTGTGTGTGTGTGTGTGTGTGTTCATTCCCAGTTCCTCTGTGCATATGTAATGTGAGTACATCTAGAGCACCTGCTTCTGTGTGCGTGCGCATGTGTGTATGTGTGTGTGTTGATGGGGAGATAATTAACCTTAAAATAACATTTGTAAAAAACCAACATTGCTTTTATTTACTGAACTAAAAGTGCAAATATTATTTTTTAGGATTTTGTTGTTAAAGAACAGATAATAAAGCATATTAAGAGTAAAGTATAAAAAATATTAATAGACAGATCATTTTGTGTTTGTGTGTGTGTGTGCATTGAACCTAAACCTAATAATTTTAATACTTTTTTGTTAAATCACCTACATATTTTGTTTTTCTACTTTTCACAACAGCTGTGTGTGTGTGTGTGTGTGTGTGTGTGTCTGTGTTTTATAACAACTAGATAAATTTTAACTCTAAATCAACTTTTATTTCATATAAAAAAAAATGCAAAAATACTTAGTTTGGATTCTGGGGTGAAATCTAGGGTTATATAGCACATAAAGGAATGTATGTGTGTGTGTGTGTGTGTGTGTGTGTGTGTGTGTGTGTGTGTCTGTGTGTGCATGTGTTTACCCTAAAATGCAATTACTTCTGTAAGATCAACCAAATAGCATAATTTTAGCTGATTTTTTTTCCTCCAGAACAGGTGTGTGTGTGTGTGTGTGCGGATCTACTTTTCAGGGTGAATATAACACCCTCACACAGGATATAACGTAGCTGTACATACTCATAGCTCTCCACCCGTTTCAGAAACCCCTTATCCATTTTATCTATTTTTAACCCACCGATGCTCAAACTACACTTTAGTTTCAAGAACAAGTTTTAACACAATTACACAACCGCAGTAGTTTTTCTTGTTAATGTGAAAAAAAAAATAGAAGGTGTGTATTTTCTCTGCGCGAAAAGGAGAGCCTGTGCGTAAGCAAAGGGTAGTGACTCATCAGTGAGTGTGGAGGCGTGCACCTAGTTGCAATAGGCTTGATGATGTCAGGGTTGCCATGGAGATGAAGGGCAGTGGGGGGACGGAGGAGAGGAGGGGATTGTGGAGGGTTGGAGAAAAAAGATGAAACAGAGGAAAAGAAAGTGACGAATAGAAAAAGTGGAGTGGGTCTGTGATTCACTTGCTGCAGTGAAACGTAGCTGCTGGAAGTCAGGAAAATATTTAAAAATAAGGACGGGGTGTGTAATATGGCAAAACTATTGCAATAAAAGTGTCGTATAAGTTTGCGTTTGCAATGCATAACATAAGTAACTTGTGATATGTAAGTTTGCTAAGAATAGTCTCAAACGGTCTGTGTTTCTGCATATATTTACTTTTTAATGTCATGTTTATCACTGAAAAAAAAAGATTACATAAACGAAAAAAAAATAACTAAGAAACTGGCTAACATGAGTAACAACACAGCCAGACAAAATAATAAAAGAACCAACCATACCTACAAACTTCTAAAAGCAATATGGTGATAAAATTTGATACAGAATCAGTATGACATCATTATTGTTGATCTCCCCACCCAGCTATCTACAGAGCAAACCAGCAGCCACCCAAACCACCAACGTTTCTCCTTACATCATCAGTACAGTCTCAAATATCACAAATGTGCAGAAAGACAAACACACACACACACACACACATCCAGACAAACAAGTACTAACAAAACGCCAAGGATTTAAAACTCCAGGTTTGCATTTATAACTCAATTTTTTTTTGTGTGTTCATCGCCATGTGTCCATCTGTGTATGTGTGTATAGGGTCATGCATGTGTGAAGATATAGAATATAGACTCAAAAAATGTTTACATTGCAGTACCGTGTACAAGCAACAAGAAGTTATTTCCTGATCTACTCACCATCAGAGCAGAACTGATCCCGGGAGCACAGCCTTTTCTCGAACAGACAGCCTGGAAGTAGAGAGGAGGGTGTGTGTGATGAAGACACAGAAAGGGGGGGCGGGTAAAGTGTTAGAAAAATCAAGTAAAGAGCATTTTACTAGAAATATAAAGGATGTAAAATACTACTAAAAGCAGTAATACTAACAACAATAACAATCATCATCCTCATCCAACTGTACATCAGTGCAACCCCATCAGATGTATATATACAGGGTGTCCCATAAGTGTCCATACATAGGAAAAATAAAACAATAAACATTTTTTATGAAAACCATTTTTATTTATATAATATGCTCTACGTGACTACCATCGTTTTGAAAACACATTTGGCTGCGTGTCCACCTGCGTGGAGTTATGCTTGTAATAGCGTTGGTGATACGTTCCTTGAGATGATTCCTTTATGTTTTGTATCTTTTCCTGATACACCATGGCCTTCAAATGCTCCCAAAGATAAAAAAAAAAAAATCAAGTAGGATGAGAACTGGGGATCTGGGATACTAGTTTTAATAAAAAAATAACTTATTTTTTCTATGAATGGAAACTTACGGGACAACCTGTATATACTGTCTATATCTCTTACATACATATAGATAGATAAATAGATATTGTCAGATTATATATATATACATATATATATATATATATATATATATATATATATAGATATATATATATATATATATATATATATATATATATATATATATATATATAATGTAATATAAAGATAGTCATTAAAAGCATTTATATTTGTTAATACATTTAATTCTTATTATTTTTACACTTTAAGGGAACAAAACCAAATTAAAAAAGTTATATAAAAATGTTATTGCAGTCCACTAGCATATACCGTGACTAGATGTCTGAGGGCAGTAGAGGAAATGCTTTTATTATGTATCCTTGTTTTAATTTAATATAACGTTTTTTATTACAACTTGCTGTTATGACAAACATGTTCTATGTGTCAGGTAGAATCCTCTGGGATTTCTTAGCATTTGGTTCAGCACCATTTTGAGTCAAAGACACTGTGCACACCAGCTGGCAGGGGCAAAAAAGGATTTTATATTTATTGATCTTCTGGCATATAAGAGGCCATTGTGCTATACCAAAAGTTTCAGAACACAAATCTTAGTAGTTACTCTAATAACCGCTTATATTAAAGACCATCATCTAAAACTACACAGGAGAAGGCAGGAGAAGATTGATGCCTGCTTTGACATCATTGTCTGTTCAGCCCGGCCCCCCCACCGATTCACGCTTGCAGATAAAAGATAAATAACAAGATGACTCCAAATACAAGACTTCAATACAAGATCCTGATATTAGTCATTTGTTCTCTGCATTTTATGGCTGATTTGTTTTCAAACAAGGCACAATTCGATGTTGGTGTTTCTGAAAGGCTGAAATTAAAAGTGGACGCTGTGTCGAGTGTGCCGATTTTATTGTATACGTCTGTAATTTCGCACCACAAAAGCGTGAATAATGGGTTTTTATTAATGGGACATGATCAATATTGCTTTGTGTTCAAAACTGTCAGCCAATCATAGCAGTGGGCATTTACTTCGCAGACAATCAAACTGAGCGTTCTAATAAGGGCTGGTCAAAAACAGGACAGAAAATAGCCTGTTATTTCTAAATTGTAATCTTTTTGTGTAAAAATCAGTATAAAAATTATAAGAGGACATCATAGAACAGCATAAAATAAAAAACTACGGTACTTTATAACCCCTTTAATAAACAAGATTAAACATGAGACAAATCTGACCTTTCGCACAAAGCAGTTAGGATGCGCATGAACACACATTTATGTATATGTAAATAGGGTCCTAGAAATAGCGCAAAATCTCAAATATAAAATAACAAAGATATTTTAAAAAATTTCTTCGTATTATTTACATTATTTAAACACAAACTGTTCAGTTTCTTTCCGATTTCCGATTTGAGCTGACCTCTTGTCTACTTCCACATTTTGCCCTGCATCATTGAGCAGTAAACAGAGCTGAAATCTGTCTCTGTCCAGTTTTTCAGTTTTTCAGACCCTATCTGCTACAGTCAGTCTGCAGCCATGGCCTCTCAGCGAAAACTGAAAGACATTACGCTTTAATAAAGATCAGCATTCAGACACACTGTGCTCCAGAAACGCAGCTGATGACCTGGATCTCTGTGGATGCTTGCAGAGCCGTGGCTTAAACAGCTCTACAGGACACAGCTGATCAAACAGAGAGACTGCTCAGCGGCCAGCTACTGACCACTCTTCCATCTCAGTGTGTGTGTGTGTGTGTGTGTGTTTGTGTGTGTGTGGGAATAACCTGAAATGGCTAACAGTGCTCCTGGCAAATGCATGGAGCTTAACAAACACAGATAAAAGCCTGTATTGATAGTAAAACCTGACGTGGCCTGTTTGGTAGAATTTAAAAAAAAAAGCAGATGAAAGGAGTTTGGTTAAAGTAGGTGGGTTGTGTATCTCAATCCAATCCAGTGTAGTGTAAATTTGTGTATGTTTTTATGCACTGTCAGGTGTTAAAACAAGAGCAATAATAATGGCAAAACTTAGCAGTTCCCTCTCTGTAGTAAAGGTGTGAATGCTGAAAGGGAACAGACAGATGGGGCAGTAATTCTTCATCAGCCCATGTATACATATTCAGTTTGGAATAATCATTGTGCATAAAAATTAAATAAGACAGGGCTTATCAATCTTACTTCTTCCCGCTTGCTAACAGGTGGTGATCTGAGCAGTGCAACCAAATGAGTGATTCAGGAGGAAATGAGAAAAGGGAAGCGCATTAGAGAGAGGAAAAGGAGAGAGAAGGATTTTTTTTAACCACATTTGTGAATATGTGAGTGACAGCTTCCCACTTGTGCTGAACGTCTGCAGTTGAATGGATTTCATGTCATACACAACCCATCTGTCAAGAATAAAAAGGAAATATAACATAAAACTTGTGGAGTAAAGATAAAAAAGGTGCCAGTTTATATCACAATGATTTTAGTCTGAATTACTGATCTGAATGGATCGCTAGACCTTTGATGATGTAGACATGAGAAAGAGTGTGTGATGGGTCTCCATGCACCCAATGAGTCATTGCTGCACAGGAAGCACAGCAGAGGAAAAACAAGGAGAGAAAACAGGAATAGTGATTAAACCTGGTGGACAACATGAAATGCAGGGTATTTTATTCAGAGCGTATATCTACAGCCAATTTATTATTTATGAGAACACACAGTAAGGAATAAAGCAGCCATAGGCTATACAATAAAACTGTAAATAAAATTTAATAAAGTCACACAAATTATCTGGTAGCTAGCAATAAATAAATGCAAACAAATCAAGATTCTGCAAGCAAATAAAAACACCAAAATTACAATATAATGCATGGAAAGGGATTTAAAAAGGTTCCTAAAATCAGCTGTGTTTGGATCCCTGTGATCAAAACAGTGAGAGAAACGAGCCTGAAGGAAAGCGCAGGCTGTAATGTGACCGCTGTCCGAGGTGCTGAAAGCCTCAAGCGCTCAATTTCCACCAGTTGCTCCATAAAGAGGACAGAAATGGTCAGCGTTTTTAAGAGCACCACAGTGTCAGGCTTTGTGTTCGGAATAAACAGACGTCAGGTTTGATGCAACAAGGAAAATAGAACACGTATCAGAGGCTCATCGTCGTTCAAGCACGTCCTCGTAAAAACTCCCCTGTTCCTGCTTCTCCCCAGAATAAACAGTGTAGAATGTTCGGGAAGACGTTGATGCGCTACCCAGACAACCTTTTTTTCCCAGAAATATAACTACAACCATATTCAGCGTTGCTTATTCATGCAAACATCACGTTCAAACATAAATCATCAATTAGTTTCATCACACGTTTGCTTTGCGTAGCCTATCCCCCTCTCCACACACACACACACACACACACAACACACTCCCCTTCTTGCCTTGCCTTGCCTGCGGAAATCTACTCACCGTATTTGCCCGCCGTGACAACCTGAAATAGCACGGTCATTCCCAACAGGGCGCTCCATAACCGCAGACGCATCGTCGCCAAAACTGCCAGCGCGCAATCTGCAGAGCGCCGGGTTAATTCCGCATTTTGGTCCGCGGGTCGTTGAAGCGGTGAAAACAGTGCAGAGAGTCAGTCGGGTTAATGGCAAACCGAGAGTGATTTGGTTAGGCAGTAAAAAAAAAAACACTCTCACGCACATACACGCACAGAGATGCTGGGGAAAGCTTGGAATGTGCGGCGCGGCTCGGGATCAGGATCGGGAGTCGTACGATAGACTGATCAACCCCCTACACCTCCTCCTCCCTGCTTGCTGCTACTGTGGCGGGAACCCGCAGTGACGTCACCAAATAGACCAGGAAATGGACAGGGTACGAGCATTATATTAAGGTCTTCCATACAGTTTTTGACGTTGAACTTTGATATGGGTGTTTTTTTTTAAGCAGAGACATTGAAAACACACACTGCAGCAGTATTTGACGCATTAGTCGGTGTATTTGTAGGCAGTTTGGAAGGAATGTGGAAGGTTGTGGAAGGTTGATCTGTGTTTTACATGTGCATTTACAGCATTTGCAGACGCCCTTATCCAGAGCGACTTAAATATTATACAACTGAGCAATTGGGGGTTAAGGGCCTTGCTCAGGGGCCCAGCAGTGGTGGCTTGGTGGTGCTGGGAATCTTTCTGGTATTATCTTTCTGGTACACTTCCCACTTACTTTACTGAGGCTGCTGCACAAACATACACTTTAAAAAGTGAATATGATTTTTGCTATTAATTATATAACGTCAGTCCTGGTCCGTGTTAGTACAATAAGATCAAAAATTAATGTAGATATTTCTATTAAATAACTTTAACAACATTTATTGTATTAGTTATACTTTTTTTAAAAAATAATATAAGTGGAAATTCTGTGCCTGTTTTAACTATGTTGATCTATAACCACTTTTCCCCCTGTGGACTTTTCGTGCACCTTTCATCCTCTTAGTTAATCATTAAAAGAAGAATAAAAGAGAAAGTGCGCTATTATAGACTTGATTAGCCAAAAGTTATTTGTTTTGAAGACAACCCTATGTAGGTTTATTAAATAATGTGTTTACATTCCCTTTAAAGTAATTGCTTTATTACTGTGTTATTTTCTAAAACAGCTGTCTGCAACTTTGCATTAGTAGAATTTACACACTGTTTTGTCCACCAGATATAATGAGTGCAGGGCAGATTTGGGTCGGCATTCCAGTTTTACCAGCTCTGTGGTTTTTGTCAGCTGATAGACCAAATTATATAACATATATGGTATATTTTTTAATTAATTTATGGTTTTATTCTGGTTTTACTCTCTTAAACTGTTAGTTTATGATTTAAAACAAGCCTATGATTTTTTAAAAACATGGATTTCATGGAAAGACAGAAAACAGACAACTAAAGGAACTGAACTAATCAATATTTTATTTTATATAAGCAATTTATTAAATAATGCACATTTGGCACAGCGTGTTAGTTTATAGATCTGTCCTTAAAAAATAAAATTAGAAATATTGTGACCTTTTAAAACACTTTTTCGATATTTTGCTTCATTTGTATCCAGTTTGAGGGGATAAATTTTGTGATTATGTATTGGACCTCAACCCCTTTAAAAAATAACTGCATCAAAAAACTGGGACCTAAAGCTTAAGAAACCATGGTTGTTTCCATATAGGTCCCTTATTTCTTCCTTTGCACCTCTGGGGGGGATAGAAAGGGAATAATATACCATAGATATATTTTTTAAATTTTAATTTATGGACCCCCGTTAAAAAGTACCTTTTCACTTGGGGGAAAATCCATAAAACCGGCCGAAATTTATTGTGCCAAAACATTTGGCTCCACGTGCCGCTGCGTCCTTTAAAGCTTATGTGGCCATTTGACCGAGCTTTTTACTCTTGGGATAAAATCTGCACTCCAGCTGTGGACCAGTGTGCAAGTTTTCCACTGGAGGTCTCTCTCTCTCTCTCTCTCTCTCACTCTCTCTCTCTCTCTCAATCCCCCCCCCAACACAACAACACGTACACGTCACTTACATTATTTTACATAGAAAGCCCGAAGTCACAGTGGCCACCCACTGTCCACATATAGTTATTGCGTAATGGCTGCTTTCCTTAATGACAGCAAACTCACTGGGAAGCACAAACCATGAAGTTCAGTCATACATACTTACTGAAATTAAATAAAACATTAAAATTAATAAATCTGTAAGTTAATAAAAGTAAGTGCAACAAGCAACCATAATATATATAGATATATATATATATATATACATATATACATATATATATATATATATATATATATATATATATATATCTTATATATATATACACATATATATATGTATATATATATATATATATATGGTATGCTTATGATAGTATACATATATATATATATATTATATATATTGCATTGTTATATATATATATATATATATATGTGTTGCTTGTTTGTCGTGCACTTACATCATCTTCCCATGAATCTTTGTTGTCATACATCATATAATAAATTTAATGAATGAATCTCTCTCTTTGTTGACTTTTGTGAAGTCTGTTTGGGGGGTTGTTGGGGCAGCTGCTGGCTGTTTTTATGAAAGCCAACCCTCAACCGTGGCACCTACGCCTTTGCTCAACCCCTGCCTATGTTTGGACTCTCATGTCATGGCATTTAGACCCTAGAGCATTCCCGGAGTCTCTCTTACCTCTTTACCTCCCACACTGGGACATGGTGGCCAGGCCGTGCGCTGATGATTGATCCATGCTGCAGGATAAGCTTCATTACAAAAAGAAAAGGCAGCAGTTGCAACTGTTTACCTAATTAAACTCAGATTAGCATAATAAAGTAGCTATAAATTATTTAATAACCAAAATAAAACTAAAAAATATAAAAAAAAAAATATGAAGATACAAGCAACAGGAATGCAAGGACGGACTTACAAACAGCTCCTGGGAATTTAATGCCCTTTAAGTGTTCCTATTTCAGAAAAGGGGAAAAATGATGCATGGGAAACAGCTGGATTACATGGAAAAACAAACACTTTCATGTTAAATACAATGTCCATATAATTTTTTTCTCAGTCTCTGGTCTTTTATTTAAAGTTCCACAAGAAGATAAATAGATGAACAATTCTACAGATTCACTTGATCATATTTAAATGTTATAATGAAATGGTGATATTTCTTTATGAGGCTCCACAGCCTCCTTGATTTAATATCATAGATAAACATCCAGAGAACACACGGTCCCTCCTGAACAGAGCAGCTTTTATATTAGTAACCTTTATGTTAGAGCCTGTATTTGTGGTTACCAGGCAACAAGGAGGTTCTTGTGAGATCTGACCTGATAATAAATCATTTCTGACCTGTCTGCGCATTTACCAGTCGGTTCTTTCTTCTGTCTTTTTCCTTAAACCTGATAATGTGTCACTACCAAATGAAAAATTTTTACATTTAGGAACTGAGAACAGGATGCTGCGAACACTCCAATGCTGCTAACTGAAAGGTTCTACAGTAATTGACTATTTAACATATGATGATGAAATTAAAATCTCAGGACTAGCTTAAATACAGACTTGCCAAATTTTTCTTTGTCTCTAAACTGCATTTGCTCCTTAAACAGTAAGTAATAGTCTTTGAATAATTTAGGAATATTGAAATGAAACAGTACACGTGCCAATCCCATGTGCTGGAAAGCATGACTGTTTCTGTGACACAGTTGCTATAAACACTGAGGCCCATCAGCCAGTTCATTTATTGCTCTGGCAAAGAGCCCAGGTTTTTCAGTGTCGCAAGTGAGCCTGGGTAAATGATCACGCTAAGGGGTGACCTGAATTCAGTACACAACACCAGCTTTTACATAAGCAACAAAGACTGATTTTGGTCATCTGTACTGTATGGATGAGACCCTTTTATTATTGTTATTATTATTATTATTATTATTATTATTATTAGATCTACACTTACCTCTCTCTATTATTTGTCTCATAATTTTTTTTTTCTTTAATGTAATGTTTGCTTAGGGCTGAAAGACAATATGTAAGGAACGAGCACACAAAGTACTATGTGTGGCAACCCCCAATGGAGGTAACATCCACAGGTACATTAATCTTTCATAGAGAAGCAGAAGAAGCAGAGGAAGAATCTTTTACAGATCTGATGAAAGAGACGGAGCTAAAACTTTGGTACAAAGTAATAATCTACAGTGATTTGAGACAAACACAGCAATAACTTCCAACCTCATTAGAAATTAATTTGGCAATACTGCAGAAACAAGGATTCGGGGAGAATGAAACTATTTTTACTCGATACCAAACAGAAAACTGCATTTAGATTCCTGACCTTTGGAACCTGTGAACATGATCAGCAAAACGAGGTCCAATAACAAAAGGGAAAAGATTTACACCTGATTTAAAAGTTACACAACTTCTTTAATATTTACTTGCCTTATATGTATATTATTCCAGGAACACATGCTGTGTCCCCTAATGCAGATGAGGGGAACTCCTCTGTGTTTTTTCCCCCTCATCACTCCACTTTCTAAAATTGCTACTTCAAGCTATTTCTATTCTGCTGACCCACTTAGGCTGCTAGAATCCTCCAGAATGTTACTCCGTACCAGAGCCACTGCACATTAGTCAAACATTTTAAGTTATTTCAGTAAACGTGACACACAGTGTAAAAAGTTTCACTGAGTCTCCTTGTCCTAAGAAGGACATGCTGTTCAGCTGGCTAACAACTCTTCTGATACAGAACGAAAACCTGAGCAAAAATTACAGTGCATTAGATGAAGTGTTGTTTGAGTGCCTATGGGCTATCATGACACCTAGGACACAGCAAATTCCAAACCAATGTACTGTATCAGGAGACATAAACTAAACCTAAGGCTAAAACCAAAATGGATTTATTAACACTCAGGTAGAACGTCAATTACATTTGAGACACTTAAGACGCTTACGGACGATGCAAAAAAGACACGATTTGTAAAATGTTCTAAAATTAATTTAATTTATCAATTGCAAAATTAGGATGTCATTTAGATGTACTATTCATGTCCATCCATCTGTTTTAACACTATTTCTTTTAAAAAAAGGTTAAGGGCAACCTAAGGCCTATCCCACAGGACTCTAGGATCTAGTGCAGGGCACAGTCGCACACATACACACATATTTTAGAAATGCCAGTCAGTCGTCACCGCGTGTCTTTGGACTGTGAGAGGAACCCGAAGTATTTAGAGGAGAACATGAGCACACAATACTACACAAAAATAAACACAAAGATTCCCAAATTACTCGGTAATCAGCTTTTGTAGTGTTAGAGTGCATTGGAGGCCCAGTAACCTTACTTTCTGTATTTAGTGGTAGCTCAGTGGTTAAGATGTAAAACTAATAATCTGAAAGTTTAGGTTTAATACCTAGGACCACCTAGCTGTCGATACTGCGCCCTCGAGGAAGGCCCCTAAGCGCCATTTGCTCAGTAACATAAAAACCTTGACAAACTTACATTTTTTTTAGATGACGGCATCTGCTAAATGCTGTAATTGTAACTCTAATTGTAAATTCTAATGTACACCAGGACATGTTTTATCTAATTTAGTGACAGAATTAAGAGAATAAACTATAGGCTTTGCAGCAAACTGATAGACTGCAGGGAAGTGCCAGGCCTAGTGGTTAAGGTGTTGGACTGCTAATCAGGGTTTAATTCCCAGCACCACCTAGTTACCACTGCTGGGCCCATGGACAAGGTCCTTAACCCCTAACTACTCAGATGTATAAAATGAGATAAACGTGAGTCACTCTGGATAAGGGCGCCTGCCAAATGCCGTAAATGTTATGCAAATGCAGGAGAAAAAGCTGTTTTTTGACCACAGTTTTATAACTGCATAATTTGATGCCATCTGTCAGACTGCATTTTGCATGCTGGGTGACCGCAGACTGCGGACTGTGTTTATTTTGAGTAATTTTGGACATTTCTTGTTGCTTGTAATAAATTATAAATCCTATATTACAAGGTTAAAATGATAATATTTAGTAAGGACTGCTTGTCAAAAGTGGCATTTGAGGATTTGACTCATTAAACTGAAAAGGGGGAAGTGGTGGCTTATGGTTAAGGTGTTGGATTCCCAACCTGAAGATAGTGTGTTTGATTCCCAGCTTCACCAAGCCACAATCGTTGGGCCCTTGAGAAAGGCCCTTAACCCCCAAATGCTCAGTTGTAAGTCGCTCTGGATAAGGGTGTCTGGAAAATGTTTAGTATATTAATGGAAAATGTGTGTATTCTTAGGGGGGGTTGGTTTAGGTTTCTGTCCATTCCACATCTAAAATCCAGTTTGTAGCTACTCTATAGTTTTTTTCTTGATGTCAGTGCTTTAGTGTTTATAGAGATGTTGCCTGTGAAAAGGTTAGTGTTTAAAGTTGTCAGTTCCAGGCTTTCTTGCTCTCTGATAGGTCTCTAAGAAGAACTTTCAGGGGACAGTGTTCAGACTAAAAGCCTATTAATAGCAGTGACAGCAGCAGCTGTGGATTTACACAGACCATTCAGCCAAGAAGAACAGTATTGCAGACAGAGGGCTGAGGTGGGCATGCCAAAGCTCCTTACAGGGTTCCATATTTGTTTCATTTAAAGTTAATTTATCTAAAGTGCTGAATAAAGACACGAAACTAGGGAAACTGATTAAAATGACAAGAAATTGGAGATGAATTTGGCCTAATCTAATAATAGTAACAATAGTTTGTTCCAGACAAGCTATGGTTACACAGTCATGAATTAATTACCACTCGATAAACCCCATAAACCTCAGAAAAAGTTCACCTGGGTCAAGAAGGCAAAAAAAAAAAAATGTTTATCTGAACAAGACAAGATTATACAGTCAACCACGAATAAAGCACTGGATTATGGTTTATAATCTTCTCGTGTTCATTACAAAGGCTGTCTCAAAGACTCTCGCCCACAGACTTCCCTATTAAGTGTGAATATCTGGCAACCCTTCGCACATGAAAGGCCTGAGGTGTGTATGAATGTAGCACAACATTTGGAGCCATGATCCAATTGAACTAATTTTTCGCAAGGCAGATGGGCCTTTAGATTTATGTCATACACTGCTAAAAACTGTTTTCTAAAAATAAAAAGGGATTCTACAACAAATTATACACACATGTTCCAGTATGTAAGTATTATTTTTGTCTTATACTTTCCAAACACTTCTGGGTAGAACTAAAAAAAGGAATATTTATGATTGCCGATACTGTGACAGTCACAGAACATCCATTCAGAGTGGAATACTAGACTTCAAACCTACGAGAATTTCAAGTAACCAAATCCAAACCACTGTTCATTACTAGTAACTCACTCACTCATGCTAGCTATCGCATAAGCTTACTGGCATCTCTTGAACCCAACTACTGGAAACCCCATGACAGCTGAGTGAACAGGGTGGGCTGAGGAAAGGGGTGATGAATGTGAGGGAGGGGGTAAAAGCTGCCCAAGGCTACATATAGCAGCGTGCCTGGCTTCCTAACTTCATTCTATTTCTAAGTCTGTCAACCCGGTTCCTTTCTTTCCAGCACATTACCCACACCATAACTTCACAACCATGAGTAAGTCCTACTCCTCGTCTGCCGAGACGGCCTCTTCCTACCGCAGAACCTTCGGCTCCGGCTTGGGCTCGACCATGTCCAGCTCCCTGTTTGGACATGGCTCTTCTGGCTCTTCCCGTGTTTCTTCTAGAGTCTATGAGGTGACCAAAAGCTCTGGTTCCCCTGTTTATTCAGGCCTACGCTCTGGTGCATCCTCTTTCGGTGGTAAAGCCATGACTCGCTCCTACGCCGGTATGGGCGATAAGCTAGACTTCAGCCTGGCTGACGCCATGAACCAGGATTTTCTGCACACCCGCACCAACGAGAAGGCCGAGCTACAGCACCTGAATGACCGCTTTGCCAGTTACATTGAGAAGGTGCGTTTCCTTGAGCAGCAGAACCAGGCCCTGTCTGTAGAGATCGAGCGTCTGAGAGGCCGTGAGCCCACACGGATTGCTGAGATGTTCGAGGAGGAGATGAGGGAATTGCGCAGGCAGGTGGACGCACTGACCAACCAGAGAGCTCGCGTAGAGGTAGAGCGTGACAACCTGGCTGATGACCTACAGAAACTCAAGCTGAGGTGAGATTTTAAGAGTGGTGTAGCGTTTTAAAATTACATTATAACATTATAACAAGTAATAAATAAAATGTGTATAAAACAAAGTTAGTCCCACTGATATTAACACCAACAATTTATCTGACTATAACATTGTTTATTTTAATCTACATATAAAAAATTATTCAAATTCAAAAATAATTAGAATAATAATTAAAATCAATAATTAATATATAATAGTATAATAAGACGCTTTATTTATTTTGACAGGATAATAAAAAACTAGGAACTCAGAAAGTCTACTGGAATTAGAAAATTTTTGTATATGTAAAGATTTCAGTGTATTAACTTAAAATGGGTTTCTTCAATTAGTATTAAATGGTTCAACAGTCTGCAAGGGTGTTAAAAAGACACAGTAAGTTTTTAGCCTAGTACTTAAGCTACTACGCTCGCCATTATTCTGACCTTTCCTAAGCTGCTTCAGACAAGCCTCAGACGTCCTCTCTGAATCTCACATCAGTGTGTAACTGATGGGTCCCGAAAACATACTACACAAAATATGCAATTTATCTCACATTTACTTTATGTTATAGTGGGAATTTATGTCGAGCAATATTCCTGAGTGTCTTTATAAAGGAACTACTGTTATTTGTTTGTAATGAAAATGTATAGTCTCAGTTAGAGAGTTTGACAGTCACATTGCTCACTTGTGAGCAAAAACTTTCACAGAAGAATAGAGAAGAGCGCAGTTTCATTCGGGCACATTAAAATTGAAAAGAATGCCTGTGGAAAGGTTTAAATGCATGATTTTTTTCCCCCAACTAATACTGCAGAAAAGCAATTTTATTTTAGCCTGCAGGTGATTTTTTTCTAAGGAGAAAATTAAATTAGCAGCTATAGGGTCGATGAAGGCAAGGCTCGGTGTAAGCGCTGAATAAAATCACAGCTGTTAAAATATTAATTAGGAGTTACAGAATGGGAGCAAATAGGTAGATATAGAGGGAATTCAAAAGTACAGCGACTCTTCCTTAATTCAGAGAGAGAGAGAGACAGAGAGAGATAGAGAAATAGAGAGAGAGAGAATGAATGAGTGGAATAATTTAACTCATGGTGTACTGTGACCCCCATAAGAGAGTGCTGCAACTCATATATGCACCTTGTATGATATTAAGGGGAAGTAGGTTGACATTGCTGGTATTGCTTTCCTAGCTGCAAGAGGATCTACTGTCATGTATCATAGCTCCCAGATTAGTAAGCTATAATTATCCTCCTTGATCTACGCCCCACAGCCCCCCCCCCCCCCCCCCCCCCCCGTAAGAATTTTCATCTCCAAAAATACCCTTATCACTCAGCATCCCTCAGCGTGTGAGTGTGTTTGAGTGTATGTGGTGAAGTGTGGGCATAACACTCCAGGGGATGTAGGCCTGTCCTATATTAACACTAAAGATTTAAAGGGGCCGTATGCTGACTGGTAAAAGCAAAAGCTATTTGTAGGCATCTCAGCGTAAAAAAGAACACCTATATATAGATGCAGGTGACTCCTGCATCTGTCATTGAAATATTATCAGACATACTGTAAGCAGCATGCCAACTATGATACACATGCAACCAGATATGTGCAAGATAATCTATGTGTAGTCACTTCAAAGAAGGAAATGGATGTCAATTTTATTGACCAATGCAATCTTGGGATTCCACATTGGCTAAATGCCATATCCTCATTGACTCTATACATTGCTTATTTATGGGAAAGTCACACCTGAGCATTGTCCCTTGCTCTTTGTGGTGGTTGTTTTTACTTTTCATCTATAAATCATAAGCAACTGCATTTGAGATGAATTTTTATTTGGGGAAAGGGTGGGCAATATCACAAAAAATATCTACTAACAATATTTCACAAAAATAAACTTGCACTCAAACGAGTGTACACTTCTTTTGCATCACTTGTTCAGAGAAGTGTGTTGCGCCTTCCTTTTTCCATAATATGGTCATTTAAAGCTTGATTCTGATTGGTCAGAGGGTTTTAAGTAATATTTATAACTGCAGCTTGAACAATAGTTTATGGCACATCATGAGGTTTATATCATTCAATCATTCATTCATTCGTTCGTTCATTCGTTCATTCATTCATATTCTATACCTGTTTATCCCCTAATTCAACAAGGATCTGCTGGAGTCTAGCCACCATCTCTGAAAGAGCGAAAGGTTTATATTATTGTTTTATATTAATATGTTAGTATTTTTAGCAGTGACGGGCGGTGTATTTGGTACCTGGGTCTTTAGTGGGGATTTACCCGACTGATACAGCTCTTAATGCCACCACTATCATATCGCAATTATCAGAATAAATATTTATTTTAATATTAATATAACTTTACAAAAACATAAAAAATTAAATATAATATATATATATATTTTATACACTTAAAGTCAGCATTACCCGTCAGCTGCACTGGTCTGCATATGGTGAACAAACTCTTTCCCCGACTGTTTTGAACTCCCTAGGGTTAGGGAGGAAACCGGAGTACCTGGAGTAAACCTATGCAAGCATGGGGAAAACATGCACACTTCACACAGAAAGGCATCTGCCAGGGAATCGAACCCAGGCAACAGTGCTAACCACATCTGTGGGATCTTAACACGTCTGTTAAAACACAGAAGTGAGTACCAGAGAAGGTCCCTGACCTCCATTTGTGTTCTTTTGCAGACTTCAAGAGGAGATCCATCAAAAAGAAGAGGCTGAGAATAACCTGTCTGCTTTCAGAGCTGTACGCCTCCACATCCTGTTCTTTTCTTGTTATTCTTATATATTTTCAGTACATTAGATGTATCTGTGCATAATCCACATGGCTTTTTTTGTGTTAAGGATGTTGATGCTGCCACTCTTGCCAGGCTGGACTTGGAGAGACGTATCGAAAGCCTTCATGAGGAGATTGCTTTCCTTAAGAAGATCCATGAGGAGGTGTGTGTGTGTGCATGTGTTTGTCTTTTCAGACCATTTACTGTTCACTTAGTCGCCCACTCGTTCTCTGTTAGTCAGTCACATGTCATGCAGACATTAGCGAACACTTGTGATCTGTTCTATGTCTAAATAGAAATCGCTTATATATAGCAAACAGAAGGAATGAAGCAGTAGCACACTTCCACACACCCACACGCACATGCCAAATCTCCAAAGGTTAGAGACTTTTACGCTCTTTTCTTTTTTTGTCTGACATTTAAGGGTAAAACATTAGCCTGGTATGTGTGTTTGTGTGTGTGTGTGTGTTTCAGCTGTGCACTGACAGGGAGGGGGCAGTGTAATGCAGTAGAACAGATGTATTTCTATAATTAAAACCCCAGAGAGGGGGAGAGAGCGAGAGAGAGAGATGGGGGGAGGGGGTAGTCATACGCAGCTGTGATAACATACCGATAAATCAGTGATGGGCGGTGCATTTGGTACCTGGGCCTTCAGTGGGGACTTACCCAACTGATACACCTCTTAATACCACCACTATCGCGTCACAATTATTAAAGTAAGAAACTTGTTGACACTCCAAACCTCTACACTACAACCGCAGCTGTACTACATACATTCAATGGCTGTAAGTCAGCGTTACCGGTCGTAGGAGCTGATCTGAAAGTGGGAAACTCTTTCCCGGACTGAGACAAGCTAGTTATCTTGAAGGTTAGCTGTCGCCTCCCGATGTTTAATTTTTCCAGAAAATCTGCCTTAAAAACAAATTTTTAAGTATGTTTGAGACAAAGTCAATTTCTCCTTCTTAGTCAGCCATTGTAGGCTTAAACAGTCTAATTCAACTGTACAGACACGTTTCGCTAGTCTGTGCTAGGCTGTAAGAATTTACTCTGATCAACCAAACAGAGAACTAAAAAATGCTGATGTCATGGTGTGCCAGCTAGCAGGCTTTGGGAGGCAGGGTTAAAAATCTGATTGGTTAAAGAAATAGTCTTTAATACTATTAACCAATTAGCAATCTGCCACTGCTTATATAGTTTAAGTTCCATGGGCAGCACTACTGATTCTGAAGGGTGCGGCTGATTATATTAAAATGGCAGCACCTGGAAACTGAAATCTGATTGGACAACATCCACATACACGTACTGGAAGCAGTGGCAAGAGAAACACTACAAAATGAAAAGAATAAACTGTTGGAAATAAATTAATACAATTAATTAGAACAAATATTAGAATTCATATTTGTTAATGTAGGTCAGCTTCTGATAGTGTTTCAGCTGCAGGACTTACTGGCCCTGACTGCACACCACTGGTAGAAAGCTTCTTACACTGATCATGTTACAGAATTTATATAGTTTCAGTCTAATGCTGGGTCAAAACAGGTAAAGTTACAACCTTAAAAATTCTGCAGCTAACCCCTCGAGAGACAACTTACATCTTATATGGAAGACAATACAATTCATTGTTTACCAATAAGAGAAGCATCCGCGTAGAAGCATTTAATGGAGCGAACTTTATTAACTCTGCACTCTCTAGAGAACCCACAATAAGTTATTTTTGCCTGAGAGTACACACATCCACATGCTTCTGCTGTTGTATGTACAGGAGATTCGTGAGTTGCAGAGCCAGATGCAGGATACTCAGGTCCAGATCCAAATGGACATGTCCAAGCCTGACCTGACCGCTGCTTTGAGAGATATCCGCAGCCAGTATGAGGCCATCGCAGCCAAGAACATTTCAGAAGCTGAGGATTGGTACAAGTCCAAGGTCTGTCAAATAAATAAATATAAAATATAAATAAGCCTATATAATCATATCAAAGTATTATGTTCCAAGAAAAATATTATTCTATTAAATATCTTTCTACTATACATGTTTATATAAAAACACTGACAGATAGCTGTCCTAACACTAATAAGCTGGACATTAATGTAGACTAATAAAATATTCTGTAGAAGCTCCACTGAGCTAAAGCTCTCTCTCTCTCTCTTCCTCAGGTATCAGATCTGAACCAAGCTGTGTCCAAGAACAACGATGCATTAAGACAGTCCAAGCAGGAGTGTATGGAGTTCCGTCACCAAATCCAGTCCTACACCTGTGAAATCGATTCCCTCAAGGGCACCGTAAGCCATGTTTATTTTCACCATCCTTGTGAAGCAATTACTATCACCAACAGCAATGCAAACATAATCCCAGCATTGGTATACCTGCCTGGTTATAAGCAGATCTTTATTCTGTTTGTTTAGGATTTTGGTGTGTATTTATCTAGGATATAGGATTGTTCTTGCAATTTGCTTTATGTTTTTCTCCTTTCTATCTAGAACGAGTCTCTGATAAGACAGATGAGGGAGATGGAAGAAAGGATGGGCCGCGAGGCAGGCGGTTACCAGGACACTATTTCTCGTCTGGAGGCTGAAATTGCCAAAATGAAAGACGACATGGCTCGTCATCTCCGTGAGTACCAGGACCTCCTTAATGTCAAGATGGCCCTGGATGTAGAGATTGCCACCTATAGGAAGCTGCTGGAGGGAGAAGAGAGCAGGTCAGAAAGTAACAAAGAGAATCCATGCTTGTTCCTTTTAGAATATTATTTCTATTCAATTAGAGTGATAGATTACTATAGATTATATGATTAATTACATCTATTGTATTGTTTTACCAATTCCAGTTTTTTATATTACTCATTATTAAGCCAGACATTTTACACCTTACATAACGATAATCTTATATAACTTTTCAGGATCTCTCTGCCACCGCAGGCATATTCCGCCCTGAGCTTCAGAGGTGATGTCAAAGGTGAGTAGTAGTAATGATAGTGGAGGTAGTTATATGTAAGCAGTAGTAGCAATAGTAATAGCATCAGGGTACTTTATTAATCCTCAAGTAACACAATATCTACAGAACACAAGCGACAGCGAAAATTAAAAGTTGCAGGAACAGCACAACAGTTATTGTGCACAGTATCCTATAGATAAAGAATAACTATACACAAACATAACTCTCCAAATTATTTACATTTGCACTATTTGGCAGACGCTCTTATTAGAGCCACTTACATTTATCTCTTTTATACACCCAAGCAAATGAGGGTTAAGTGCCTTACTCAGGGGCCTGGCAGTGGTAACTTGGTGATGATGGGAATAAAAATCCTTTAATTAGCAGATCGGCATCTTAACCACTTCGCTTAGACAAGAATAAATATTATAAATCCCAAAAATGTCACTAAACTTTCACTTAAATATACGTGTGAACTCCCTAAGCTTTCCACCAGGGGGAGCGAAAACGACTAATGATCCTGTAATAATAATGAACCTAAAATTCATTTATAACGCATTATTATTATTAACCCATGAGATGTTATAAATGGACTTTTTTAATGTATATCTGGTTAATAGGTGTTATAACGTTTAAAAGATGTTTAGGGTTTTTTTTGGGAGTGATGATGTTGGACAGGATGAGGAATGAGTTCATCAGGGGGGCGGCTCATGTTAGATGTTTTGGGAAGAAAGTCAGGTAAGCCAGATTGAGGTGGTTTGGACATGTACAGACGAGGGACAGTGATATATTGGTAGGAGGATGTTAAAAATGAAGCTACCAGGCAAAAGGTAAAGAGGTAGACCAAAGAGGAGGTATATGGATGCGATAAACAAGGACATGACGTTAGTGTGTGTAAGTAAAGAGGATGAAAAGAATAGGGTTAGGTGGAGACAGATGATTCGCTGTGGCAACCCCTAAAAGGGAACAGCCGAAAGGAGAAGAGGAGGTGATATAACGTTTGAATACAGAATTCATAAAATGTCGTATCTCATTACACTTATTACTGTCATGGAAGAAAAGGATTTTTTTAATGGTTTAATCTGATGGTGATTGTGGATGTTACAGAAACGAGCCCAGAGCAGTTCACGCAGCCACGTACCTCTGAGATCCACTCCAAGAAAACAGTTATGATCAAGACCATAGAGACTCGTGATGGAGAGGTGACTCATGCTCGCACATTCGCACACACTAGTCATTTTTAGCATTTGATGCAAACACCTCATTTTGTATATTCCTCAGCTTGCATATTTTTCCATTCACTCCTAGTCTAAAACATCTCATGAGGCAATGAGTGCCATGAGCGCTCAGAGTGTAAGTTAAGCAGCAGTTCCATGTTGTCTCCTTTCCCACACTTCTTCTCGCACTTTTTAAATGTTTCCCTAAAGCATCAAACCCCTTTACTTTAAAGGTCACTGGAGTCCACGTGAGGCACTGTAGGCCTGAAGCATCATTAACATTCACTCAGGACTCAATGTTTGTTCATCCTGTAGTGCTGGGAAGAGATAAGACTTTAGAAATCCTTTCTCACTCTTGATGGATTTGCACTCACCCTGTTATTTTTATCTGATGAACATTTGACACACATTACTTTGAATTCACTTTAAACGGAATTGCGTGTGTTTCAGCACTTTCTTTGTCTTGCACATCGTCTAAATCCTTCACTAAGCATTGTATACACCCTTCCTTTTACCTGTAATTGATTTCCTTTTGTTTCTTCTTGAAGGTTGTCAGTGAATCCACACAGCACCAACAGGACATCATGTAAAACAGAAAGAAAAGCCAAGCAGCAAAGAAAACATCAACACAATTCGATCCAATCTGAAAAAAAAACATTTCCAACCCACACAGGCCCTCAGGAAGTTTTTTTTTTAAAGTATATATCCTCATTCATGCTCTTACCCACGATTCCAGGCATCTGGAAAAAAAAGGAGACAAAGCTGAAAGTGTTAAAAGTCCAAGAGATAACAAAGGAAGATGAAAAAGTGCTAGTCATGATTTTAAATGAACGGTAATACACTACATTTTGTATGCAAGTGTGTTTGTATGTGCTTGTGAGTGGGTCGATTTACCGCATACCATCACACAAGGCCTGTGAATTGATTTTGTGGTTTCATTAAATGAAATTTGAAACACAATCATCAGATGTATTGTATGATATTGTCACATTAATATAAATGTCCTAGCAACATGAGACAATGTCAATGATTTACAGATTATAGGCAGGGAAACAATAAAATAAAATAAAAAATTACTTTTGTTTGTAATAGTATAAAATATAGTATTAACGTAATTGTTATAATGGATGGATGGATGGAGTGTTTCCTTGGGTTTGGTGGATGGGTGGATACATGGATGGATGATTTCTTGGCATAGAGGGATGGATGGATGGCCGGCCAGCTGGTTAACCAAATGGACAGACAGATGGGCAGACAGCAGACAGATAAATAAATCATTTTTAGTGCCTTGGATAAGATCGTAACACACACATATGTTAAATTAAAGACAAATTTATATTTATTTATTTACAGCATTTGGCAGACGTCCTTATCCAAAGCGACTTACATTTTATCTCTTTTATACAACAGAGCAATTAAGGGTAAAGGGCCTTGCTCAGGGGCCCAGCAGTGGTGGCGATGGGAATCAAACCCACAATCTTTATGTAGGTAGTCCAACATTTTAACCATGAGCCACCACTTCCCTAAATTAAAGCACACACTAAAAGTATAATTAAGATGGTGGACCAACAAAACAGCGTCCATGTGCCCAAGCTGTGATTTTTTAATGAAATTGTAATAAGGAATAAAATCATAAATAGCTTGAAAAGCTATTCCACATCACTCCAAATTCTTATACAGTGGTTTAATTGGGTTGGTCATCATTTGGTCGGTCATCATTTTACATCAAATCTGGTAGGGGACCGTTCAAATAAGCAGATATTTCAGGATTCAGTCCAAGAAACTTTGAACCGATCTTAAGTGACCAATCATTCCAAGTGGACTTAAATCATAGCAACAAAATACCCTTTACACCATTAACGAGCTTCTCATTAATGCAGTTTTTCCGATAGCATCTTTTCTTCTTTTTCCACACCTACTCTTTGCGAAGGGACGGTATGCTTCAGTTCAGCAGCTAAATGTCAGCCGAGTTGGCTAAAAAAATGGATTTGTGGAATTTCTACAACTGTGACCTTTTCTATTCACTGTTCATAATCACTTTCACCTTTCTCAAACAGTAAAAATAAGCATCATGCTTTGATGCTGTAATCAGTAACACACACAATGTAGACAGCGGTGATAAGACAAGTGATAACAGCTGAAAGGGTAAAAAAAAAAATTCCAACTCTAAAACTGTAAGAATGCCCAATCTTAGATTTATCCCAAATCTTCCTTATTATCTGACTGCAATTTAATACATCTAGCTTTGAGTGCTATTTAAGTAAAATCAGGTGCTAATGCCATTTCTCACTAGGATGGCTAGCAGTCTAGACACATTCTCCAGAGATGGGCTCATTAGCAATAGGATCCTGAACGCTGGCTTGCTACAGTTTTAAAACTGGTTTAAAACTGATTTCATTTATCAGCAGTCTGGCCCACCAGCCAGTAGATATAAACAGCATGCACCAATACATGAAACGAAAGATTGTTGAGAAACGATGCAAGATTTAAATCAAAATAACTTTTCACAGTACAGCTATACGGCTTTAGATATTGACTTGTTTTAAAAAAAAAAATCAGATCTATGCTTTTTGATGGTAGTTGAGAAAGAACATTTTAAAAAGAACTCGTGTTCTCATCAGTGGAACATAGTCTGGATGGACCAGATCACTGAGATGTTGTTGGTCTAGAATAGAATAAAATTTACTTCCTCATCATAAAGATGATTAATCGAATAACTTATGCAAGATGCAGTGTGAATGCTTATCCTGTTATTTCGCTGCCCTGTAATAAAAAGCAGCACCGCCAAGCTGAACTGCTTTTCAATTTCCCTCTGTGCAAATTAATTCTGAAAAATGCAATTTTCTTTTCCACTGCAAAAAGTGATTTGCATCCTAAACTCGATTAGAGCATGTTATGCTCGATACATGGGTGGAAGTCAGTGGCATTTATAATGTGTATCTCAGCCTAGTGTGGAGCTACAGTATAAAAAAAAAAATACAAATCGAAATAGCAGGCACATAAAGAATAACTAAGGTTTTTAGAGGTACTTTATCATACTTAGTTTTTTACAAACACATGCAGTAATAATAATAATAATAATAATAATAATAATAATAATTCCCCTGCTGACACTTTCCATCTGACAGTCATCTTTAGACCACAAAAAATCTAAAATATAAATAGACCCATTAGACTCAATGACACTGCATCAGCATTCAGATGTACTTAAGTATTAATCAGAGAAAAAAAAAACAAAAAAACACACAAAACATGACACTAGTTACACAATATGTACAAATATGTTTAGCATTCAGGTAAATGTACAAAATGTCCAGAAGCAACAGATGCTTCTGTGGTAAAGACAGTAAATAAAAGGCAGGCTGTGTTTCAGTTTTTTTTGAGTTGGGATCAGACTGTACCACGCATCCACGAACCACGCATCCACGGGAGGAAGAGGCAGGATGTAAACCAACAGTAAATTCAAAGATGACAAATTATCGTGTTGACCACCTTTTCCATACCCCGCATGCATACAAACGCACCACCACAAACTTACACAGACACAATCACACTTACATTTACACACAATCCCTGTTTATTGTGGCTGGTCCACTATTATCAGTCTTTCCTCTCGTTTAGTCGTTTCACAGTAGACAAGGACACTTAAATCATCTGTATGAAAGCTCCCGTAGTGTTCACAGTGTTTCCTGCATCATTAGGGTAATCCGGTAATGCCTTATCCCCTGCAGGTCTAATGGGAGTCACTGCATGAAGCTTTAATGAAGCCAATTGGGACATAATGAGAGTCAAATTCAGTCCTAATCTAGATCATGAAAAATGGTAACCTATTCACCCAATTTCACCTAACTGAAGTAATCCAGTGTCTGGTAGTAGATATGCTTGGCAGTAAAGACAGGCCCTGTAAGAATTTACCCCCTCTAAACATGCACAGAATCTGACTATTAGTCCTGGTGAACGAAGCTCAGAGTTTCCTGCTGCTGTAAAAGGTACTTATGGCCTCATTTTAGACTGTAAACAATGTTTTTCGGTGGATAGAGTGCATCTCCATAACTATATGCTATATTTCCCTCCTGCAAGGAGTGATAAAGTCTGCTGCTGTTAGACATACTGTTTGTACGTAAACATGTATGATTTATGTGAATGAGAAGACTTCAGAGCTACATCGTACTTGGTCCAGTGTGCAGTCTAAATAATGTTTCCTTTTTTTAAATGGCTGTTACACTAATGAGCCATTCTGCTTGCCAAGGGACAGCTTACAGTCAAATAATGATCCGGAGAGCTATTAAGAGCCAAGTACACACACACACACACACACACACACACACACACACACAATTAGCCGTATACAATTTTAATCTAGAAAGAGATTTACTTTTTCCAGTCAGAGCCCTGCTGAATAAGGTTGTCGTTAAAACATTCCTCCCCAGTGAATCGGTAATTACACAACAGAGCAGAGACACACCGTGTGTGTCCCCTGCATGGACATTTCTTCTTCGTTCATACTTTAAACTGAGGACTTCACAAGATCAAGTCAGGTTGGAACACTGCCACTGAACACAAGGGGGCAGGATCACACCCTCACTGCAGGTCCTGTATGGGCTGTCAGAGGGACCTGAGAGCCGCAGTCATAGTCTATGTCCACTGTGTGAGAGCTGCTAATCAACCGACCGTGTGAGTAGCCGCGTCTGTCCACATGTCTGTCACGGAAATGCTGAATGTAGCTCTGGATGAGAGAAGACAAGAAAAAAAAAGACAATTTATGACAAGGACAGGGCCCCAAACAGATTTTTGAACAATGATATCAAAATCACATTCTCAAATCTCTCATCTCAGTTTCGCCTAAATGACAAATATAAATCAGTATGTTTACCGGCGAGAGTACATCTCCATCATAGCGGCGTGTGGGATTGGGTTTTCTGCGGTATGTGGGTTCTTGCTGCTGGGCTTTGGCTGGGGGGTTGGTGGCATGAGGGTTGGACTGGGGAGGATGGTGGTACTTCTGCTTTTGCTTATGCTGCTGTTGTTGCTGCTGCTGAGGTTTCTGTTGTGGTTGTTTCTTCTTCTTCTTCTTTTTCCTGCTCTCCCTTCTCTCTTCTTTCTGGCGAATCTTCATCAGCTGCAACCGCCTCTGCTGATGACTGATGAACACTTTATGGAAAGGAGGGAGAAAACAGAGGGAGGGAGGAAGAGAGGGAGGGAGAGAAAGCGATAGAGGAAGATTTAAAGCCAGTGAGAGGGAAGACATTCATTCTTACAGAAAAAGAGGACGGCTTGGAAAGACGTAGTGCTAGGCAGAGTAAAATACAAAGAAGAGAGAGAGAAAAGAGAGAGAGAGAGAGAGAGAGAGAGAGAGAGAGAATGATGACAAAGAACCAGCAAACTGAGAAGAACAGCTTGCTCATTTTCCACACCAGTTTGTAGCACCTATCATGCATATACACACAGACGAAACGCTCTCCCACTCATTTATTTCAGTTTTTTTGCTGAAAAGTAAAGACACTAAGCTGCATCCTAGAGTCTGATATTACTCCCACTGATCCGCCACGGCGATGCCAAACAAACCGCTGAGTGTTTTGACACTTTCTGCTACTCCACACGCCTAAATCAGCATTCACATTCTGTTCTTCATCACTAATAGAGAGAGCGGGATTATTTTAGCCCTTTCACTCACTCTGTTTCGCCTCGACAGATACGGGCCCCATCTGTCAGAGAATTCACATAATGAGCTCTCTTATGCTAACATACACACACACACACCCTACCACCCCTATCCCACGCTCATATTCTCCCCCTTCTTAATCAATGTTCCTCTTTCCTCCCCCAACATGCAGGGCCCCCAGCTTGTCACTATGGCAACGTCCCCAGCACCACTGAAGCGTCCTCCCCTTGCACACATACACCATAATTTTAAGGTCGGGTGTGTCGGTTTGTGCGTTTTTATGACTGCTTACTTAACAATCTGCGCAAGAAGAAGCCCTATTTGTGTGATCAACCATAGAACAAAAAGCTCTTGTTCTTCTACTCATCATACAATTTCATACACTATTTGACACAAGCCTCTTACTGTTCCACATGCTTCATATCACAATCCACCTACTACCAGCACTTGATTTGTTGCTGTAGTGATTTGTTTTGGAAACCTTTTAAAAACACTGCCGACGTGCATTTTTGGGGAAAATATAGTTTATTTGCGGTTCCTAACATGCTGACGCTTATCGCACAACGCCATCTCTGCTGGTAGTGCATGAGCCATTGGTCTTTACTAAGCATTTTATATAGAACAGATCAAATGAATAAAATATATATTATTGGTAGAAATAGCAAGGGAAAATATAAAATTGTCTTTTACATTTACCTCATTAAGCAGGAGCTTTTATCCAGAGCGACGTACAAAAATGCTTTGAGTCTGATCATAGAACAGCTCAATACTGGCACGTAAGATTACAAAACAAAGTGTAACTACCCACAAAACCTGTTAAAAAGAGCAGCATGAATTAAGAACAACATGAAAAAGATAGAATTTTTATTAACAGAGTTTAAATGTCAAATGCTGGGTATTTAAGAAAGAGGTGGGTCTTCAATCGTTTCTTGAACACAGCCAGTGACTCGGCTGGTCCGACATTGATGCTAAAGTTGGTGCCAGAACAGAGAAAAGTCTTGATGCAAACCTACCATTACAAAACATGACTACAGAGCAGGTCCAAGACATAAGCAAAGTAAGCGGCTGCATAGGGCCCCTGAATAATATACATCATATAAAATAATATTTATATAGGCTGCACCAAGGGGACGCCAAATAAAATTCTGCTTAGGGCCCCCTAAAGGCTTGGACCGGCCCTGCAGTAGTATAATATTTTACAAATATTTTTTTCATCGGATATGCCTTTTTTCGTTATTTGAGCTGCTCTATCTTACTTATAAACATCAGTCAAGTAAAACACAATGCTATATTTAACTTAGCATTTTGTGCATACCATAATATAACATTACATAAATGCATCCAATAATATGTACATGTTGTTATAGAAGTGGTAGTGCAGTGGTTAAGGTGTTAAGGACTACCAACTTGAAGACCTGGGTTCGATTCCCAGCACCACCAAGCCACCACTGCTGACCCCCCGATTGCTTAGCTGTATAACAGGGAATAATGCAAGTTGCTCTGGATAAGAATGTCTGCCAAATGATCGATCTATCTATCTATCTATCTAGCTATCTAGCTATGTGCTTAAAGCCCCCCCTTATATGAATGATCCTAAATAAAATTTAGAATTAAATTATTATTTTTCACCCTTTTCAGAAATTATCCCTAAAATGTACATTATGCAGATGGACAGCAAAGTTGGAGAAAGACCATGCTATGGCAGCTGTACAAGTCCTCAGGCAATACACTCAGCTCAACAGTGGCTATAGCTAAGCCCTTAAACAGGATGCGGCAGAGAGAGTTTTCTCTCCTCAGGACCAGAAACGCAGGGAGTAATTAAGTAAGAAAGACATTAAGAAATAGAGTCCTCTGCTGTTCCTCTAACCACATTAGACAGTAATGGAATGCAATGCAAATCATATAACATATTTAAAAACCCTGAGTAAGCAACATCAATAAAATTGCAATCCTTTATCATGATTATTTCTTCTGCATGCTAGGATTGGGCAGTGTTATTCCATGGCTGTGGTTTTCCTTTTTATATTTAAATGCTCATCCCAAACAACAATATTGTTTTTTTATTAAGCCACTGAGTCAGATTTAGCAAAAACACAAAAAATGCAATTAAATAGCATCTACGATAATTGCAACTCATAATCTAATACGGAAAAAATATGATGTAACATCCTGTTTAAGTTTTTGTGATATTTCTTGTAGTGTGCTTTGACTACAATAAAGTTTTAGTTATACAATTTATAATAGATTGACACATTACACAAAGAGAAGGGGGAAATTAAACGACATGCACGCTACTAAATCTTTTATTTTATTACACCACCCACACAATATAAGCAAGAGTCGATCAATGTGGCACACCAAACTTGGCAATGTTTTCCCATTTTTTCGTCGCAAAACACATTCTAGAGCCAGTGCATTGCAAAGGCACCTTCTGCGCTCATCTTGCTTCAGGTCATTGAATAAATTGTTCGTTTCAGGTCCGGACTCTGGCTTGGTGATTCAAAAACTTAGACCTCCTTTTAGATTTATGGTTTGAACGTATGCTTTGGGTCATTAACGTGCTCAAAGGTCAAATTATTTTCCGGAGTCCACTTAATAACAGACACCACAAAGCAGTGATTCTCAACCTATTTTCGATAAACCAAGTCAAGTTGAAACCTCTTACTGCCCCTCTATGCCCCAGCCCACATCTTATGCACACAAACTGGATGTTTTTTAATCTGACCTCCATTTGTAATGAGTGACAGTTACTGCATTATTAGAATTTTTTTTAAAAAACAAATATTATTTCAAAACGAAGAAATTAACAAACTTAACTGCGGATTAGCATAAAATACAGAATAAATATTACAGTCTTTAGTTTGTAAGTAAAATAGTGAGCACCCTGTGCCTGTTGATTTGCTGTTATTTTTTATAATAGATGGTAATAAAGGTAAGGGGAATAAAGCCATTCCATGCATTTTTTATTCTTCAGCTGTGCTATTATTGTTTTGGGAAAACTGGAGAATTTTCACATAGAAACGCTTAACATACCTGTTTCTTTAGCGCCCAGCATTAGCATTCAAATTCCCCCCGAGGCACCACCAGATTTCCAAAGACCCCTGTTATTGTTTGAATGCCCACCGAGTGCGCTTTCGCTCCTATTGAGAATCACTACTTTAATGTTTTGTGCTAAAATTGACTGCTAACTATTTATGATTTCTTTCAGCATAATAAAAGCTCCAATACTAGCTAAATAAAATCGGTCCAAACGCTTGATCCCGTCACCACCATGCTGCCCCATGGGTAGGGCATTCTTTTGTTAAGGTGCATTATCCCTGACTCCAAAATACCTTTTTGGATTGGTTTCAAAAACTTGCTTTGATGTTTTTTTTCGGAGATTGGGCTTTAGTCTAGCCACTCTAACCATATTGCGAAGACATTGGTATAGAGACAGGGTAATAGACTGTTGTCACATGAAGAGAGTAATTAGTACTTGTCGGATATTTCTGCAGTGCCTTTAATGTGGCTGAAGGTCTATTTGCAGCCTCCCTGGTAAGGTTTTGTTTTGTACTTTTATAAATTGTGAAGGGTGAGGTTTATAGTGCTCCAATGTCTCTTTTTGCAGATAATGGCTTTTACAGTGTTCCATGGTTATATGGTAATGTTTTGGAAAGTCTTTTAAACCTTTTTCTAATCAATACCCTTTAACATTGCATGCTTTGTAAGCTTTTTTGTGGACCATGACTTTACGGGTTGAATGAAATCTAGACGATATAAAGAAAATCCTACAGAAACAGCTCAATAGTTTCAAGGGTTACTAAAAGATTTGATTGATGACGGTGAATAATTGTTTGTGAAAAGGCTTTTTTATTTATTGTTGGTTGTTGTAAAGTACCTGTATTATATAATTATATATAGATGGTGAAGCCTACCTTCAGTGTGCGAGTATCCATCCCCAGTAACCTTCCACTGAATGAGGACTCCAAGCAGGGCGAGCACGGGCCACACACCCATTACCACCCATGTGTACCAGCACACCGGCTGGGGTGGCGCCACCTTCACCCTTTCGTAGATGTAACGCGTGAGTGCAAACAGCTCCACGAAATAATCCACAGTGACTGTGACGATGGCTGAGCCGAACACTGCCGTGGAGAGTGTAGTAAAGCAGCGCTGCCACTGCAATGTAAGCACGGCAAACAGCATGCCTGAACCCAGCAACACACCCAGAGGAAGCCACACTGTACGTGGGTGGTAGAACTCCTCCAGCACCACCAGCGAAGCCAGTGCCACCAACAAGCCCAACAGTAGGCCCACCATGAAAAGCCCCACACTGCGCACCAGCATGGTAACCAGGCCACACAGTGTACCAATGCCCAGCCCAATGCCCACGCTGGCTTCCACACTTAGCTGTGTATCCATAACTCGCTCCTTGTAGCACAGCATGAAGATGATGATGGACCCGAACATCAGGCCCGTCAGGAACATTACAGCCTTAAAACAGCGATAGCCTGGAAGAAAAGACGAGAATTATTATAATTACATTTGTAAACACAAATAGTGTAGAAGAAAATATTAAAATCAAATCCTACAACACATTTTATTGGTTTTAGAACAAGAAGCAGAAGAAATACTTCAACATAGCTTCAATTAGATCACATTAGAATATGAACACACAGCAGCAGATGTGTTAGGCATGTAAAGCAATATTAATCACATCTGTTTTATTTACTGCAAAAAGGCTTAAACACTATATGGTTAAATGTTTATGGACACATAAGAAGCAAACCTCCATAAGAAGTCCTCCCGCAACTTTGGTTGCAAGAACACAGTAGGTAAAAGATCTTTATTTGGTTATATTTTATTTTTAATATTTAGACCATATTTTTCAATTCACTCAATGAGGAGACAGATTCGAACAATAAGGGACAATAAAACATTTTCAAATATTTCCCACAGCAAAACAGGACTAAAAATAAACAGGGAAAAAAAAGAAGTTATATTATTTAATCATGGAGGTTGGCAGCAGCATTGTTTCAAAGCACAGGATTCCAATCAAAATCCTGAAAAAACATCTACCCTGCAGGTTGTTTTGCTTTATCTATGAAATCGCTAGCTAATAGGAACAGGGACAATGGTAAATTGTGCAGGACATGGAGGGTAGGACTCCAGGACCAGTGATGGGAACCTGTGATTTAGACAAACACAAAGTGTGTGTGCTCTGAAAGAAGTGGAGTGTTAAGCTGGTACATGCTGAAATCCTCTCTTTGAGCCTCAACTGGTTCTTCGTTAGATTCTTTGTCAGTGGTCACAATGGATGAATGAAGACAAATTTTACAGTTCACTGAAACTGATTAAGCTTATGTAATGAACAGTACCAAGCACCGGCCATGATCATCATCAAATTTAGAGCTCAACAGAGTTTTTATAGTGAACGGCTTCTGCATTGTAGTGAAACATCAACTGTCAAACTGGGGTTTCAGAGAGTAATAATGTGTGTATGTCCGAGTGTGTGTGGCTTTTAATCCTCTTGACCAGAGATAGGAATAACAGAATTATAAATAAACGGTGCTACTAACAGCGTTACTTTTAACAGTAACGAGTAATTAAACGAATAAATGTTACTAACAAACAACTGTGTGTTACTTTTTAAATAATTAATCTTATAATTAAACTCCCTGAAGTGGTTTCTATTCGGCCATATGACCTGCAAAGTTGTTTCCTATGGTGTGTGTGTGGGGTGAGGTGGGACACATAACTGATGATGTTTGGTGTTTGTGTATTGGAGGTGGTAGACAACCACATAATTGATAATGATTGGATTAGGTAGAGACGGAGTGCTGATGTTCACGCACAAGCATGCACAGTCTCACGCACCAGCAGCTCCGTCCGAAATCACATACTAAAGTATTGAAGTTAGTAAGAACTTCCCATCTTAAACAAATATGTATGTTCTATATCAGGAGTGCGCAATCTCGGTCCCGGAGGGTTTAGCTCCAACTTGCCCAAACACACTTACCTCTAAGTTTCAATTATACCCAGCAAGATCTTGATTAGTTGGTTTGGGTGTGTTTAAGTAGGGTTGGTGCTAAACTCTATTCTTTATTCTAGTGTCTATTTCCTTTATTTAATCTATTTAGTAGTGTTAGTAAGCCAGTTACTAGTAACTATAGCTAATTACTTTTTTTTAAAGTAACATGTCCAACACTACTTAATAATTGAGCAAAGCTCATATTTTTTCTTTCCATACACACCAAAATAACCACCAAACCACCTACCAAAGAAGCAATAGATGATGCCGAAAAGGCAGCACATAGAGCAGACAACAGAGGGGACAACTTCATAGTGCCGCTCAATCTCCTCCTTGCAGCTGAAAAGAATGTCTCCACTGCCACCCTGAGCCGGTGGGGCGAGCTTGAAGGCCAGCAATTGAGCCGTGGAGGTCATGATGATCACGTGGGCAACTTTATGGTACGCAGAGATGATAAGGGAGGAATAAGGGTCAAGGTGGTCAGAAGAGGTTAGGAAGAATTTCCCATTCAAGAAGATTCACCTGGAAAAAGAGGGACAGAAATCATGATGGGCCATGTGACAACAATGTTTTAAAAATAACAGCAAAGTATAATTTGAACGTTATTATGTATATAGTCAAAATTTTATTGAACAATTCTAATGTTAACGTCAAGCAAAACTGGCTCTGCTATATGTTAATCGCTCCCTAATGAGATGCATAACAAGTTTTATCACTAGAGAACAGCAAGATCATTTCCAGCTGTCTCAGATTCTGCTCAGGATAAAACAACGACAAAAGAAGAATTGGACATGGGCTGAAGACCATGTGGCAGTTTGCTGGGTGTGAAAATGTCCATTACAGTTGTATGCGAGTGCTTTTATATTGAGATTCCAGACACGAACAAAAGTAGCTATAATACTGCTCCACACTGCAATAAGCCTTGCAAGTTGACAAAAAAATGTAACTATGCAGGACCTGTGCTAGATTTCACTCCTTTTATTTCTGGGTTTCTCCAAAAAAAAAATTAATCTGGATTGAGTTCAGAAATGCTCTTTAGCTTATAATAAAAAACAAGTTTGTTTCGAGTGCAGTGAATATCTGCATATTGCAGACGACCGCTCTGCCAATACGGTGATAACAGAAATAATATACTGTGCAGCCGTGATTTGCATTCCTGAAATACAAACGCTGTGCACAGAGACAAGACCACCGGCTTCTCTAGCATGTACCAGCTAAGCATTTAAAATGTAAAAACCTATTCCTCTGTAAACCTATTATTTTGCATGTTTAAATCAAATGCTCTTCCAATTAAAGTGATTATTCAACTAGAAAAGACTTGACAGAGAGACTCTACCAAAAGTAGAAGCAGTAGAATAAACATTCACAACCCAGTGCAGAATTATCTAAAGAAAAGAACATGCCCTACAGAATGATTTAAGATTTAATCACGTTAAAACATGGACTAACATCCTTTCCAGCGAGTTTAGACGGTCTTGAGTGTGTTTGCGTTTCAGGGAATGTGTTTAGAAGCGGTGTCTTATGGTGTGTAGCCTTGGAGCATCTATTCTGCTGTGGAATGTGCATGTGTTTGTGTGCTAGTTCCCTTCAGGATTTGGAAAAGTTTGCCATTGCAGAATTTGATGCAAAACTCAGGCAAATTCTGTAATATTTGAAGAATATTGTAATGCCGTTACATCATCACAACCCCCTTTCTTTCATTTACAGTATGTGCATCCAACATGATTACGGCAAGTATAAAAAGTAATTGCATACTGTACGTCTTCATTCATAGGCAATTTAAAGCACAGTTCTGTGTTTTGACAATTCGAGCAGGTTTTCGCAAAAAGTGCATGAAAAAAAAAAAATTACAAAGATATGACATGCATATTTACAACAGGGAGATGAGCACACACACACTTATAACCACAGTGTTGTGTGAGAAATGTACCAAATCCTGAATGACATTTATGTACTTTAATGGATGCTACGGGACAGCATTGCTAACGTTCGATGAAAAAAAAAATACTCTTAAAATAGAAGATTGATAAAAAAAATAAAGATTCCAGGATTACGATCTTTTCGATATCCTTTTTTGGATCCGCATCAGGAAATTATTCCACAGGTCATCCATAAGGGGCATGGGTCCTTTTTAAGGACATTTGTACCTCATCAGCTGTAAAATGCAGTTGTGATAATCATGTGTATTTGACAAGTCATAAAAAAAATGATTTATTTATTATATTTACCAGGTTGTCATTGTTTACCAAACTAAAAAGTTATTTTTTTTTCTAAGATTTAAGATATTTTCGCGCAAATGAACCTGATGGTTGTCGCATAAACAGAAGAATGTCTGTTGCTATAACAACTGCAGCATCATAAGATGCTTCCAGTTATACTGCACTAAGTAAACAAGAGAAAAGGCCCACCACCATGGCAACATGTCTAGAATAAAATCGGTTCTATAACATATCTTGCATTTTTTCTCATTTCCTCTAGCCTCGCCAACAATCAGTAAACAAGGTTAAAAAAAACAATAACACTGTAACGCCGTTGCCATGTTGCTACAAAATGCGCTTAGAAAAACGCAAATCAAAAATCCAATCGCAATTAAACGCACAAAAAAGGTTTGATGACATCACAGAAACTGCTAGTAAATGCCCTGAAACTAGACAAGGCAAAGCCCACAGTGTAATCTAGAAAACCTAATCAACACACTTGTTTTTTTTCCTGCACTTCTTCATCCTCAGCAGCCAACAATAAAGAAAGCAACAGTCGCATCTGCAGCATGATTACATGGCAGGCAGGATGATGCACAACACGCCCTACTGAGCAGGAAACACTGCATAGATTTCTTTATACCTGATGAGCTCCGAGCAGGAGTTTCTCTAGAACTTGGGTTAAAAAGTATATGTCTGTATGCTATACCTGAGGTTATATCCAAAGCAGCACAAACTCTACCATGTTTAAATTAATTCAGAGGTCCCTGGTGAGGTACAGATTAATGTCATTGGATTGTATAACATGTTATACATAAGAACTCGTGTATAATAAAGCACATGTTCTTTGTAAATTAGCTACAAAAATATTATACATGGTTGCGCACACGTTGTACACAATTAATTTTCTTTTAGATTTTAATTAATTAAAGCTGTGGTAGATTCTGTCTCAAGGAGATGTGGAAGCACAGTGGTTATGGTGTAGAACTGCTAATTGGAAGATTGGGGTTTGATTTCCAGCACCACTAAGCTACCACTGTCGGGCCCCTGAGCAAGGTTCTTAATCCCTGATTGCTCAGTTGTATAAAAGATATAAATGTAAGTTGCTCTGGATAAAGGGGTCTACCAAATGCTGTATATACGTACAGGACACCAGACAGGATAAAAGGTTTTTTCTTTTAAATAAATGAATAAACAGGTCTAGAACCAAGAACCCTGCCTCAAACAAAGAAGGGGTATCCAGTTTCAGGACAACACTTATTCCCTGTGCAGAGCAGGATGAGATCATTTTACTGTCATGTGTGATGCCCTGCTGTACTGGCCATTATGTTATACCCTATGTAGTGAACATACATGAGAGTAAAATGGAAGATAGTCACTAAGGATTTGGTCTAAATCAATAGAAGTGTATTATAAGGAAAAATGTTTTATTGCCTCTTAAATCCAAAAGAACACTGGCACATTATACAAGCAAAAAAAAAAACTTTTATTATAAACAAATCCTAACAAAAATAATTTAAGATGATTATGAAAAAAGACCAAAAACATTCATCCTGGTTGAAGCAAGCACCATTTTAGACCTGATTAACCACACCGGAAATTTAATTTAAGATCATCGATAGAATCGAATACCCTCATGTGAATGGACATGAAGTGTTTGTTTAAAATTCATTCCTATACCATGTCCCAGAGTGTTTTCTTTTTTTTTTATCTGTGATTCACTTTCTTTTTTTCTAAAATTATTAAGGCAAAAAAAAAAAAAAAAAAAAAAAAAAATTAATTAGTATTAGATTCCCTTTGACCCGTTAATATACTTGCCTGTGCAACTAACACTAAAGCATCTTGTGACCCCAGCAAACAGCTATTCAACATTTTGCCTCTAAAAATTCTAAATGCATTGCGCATTTCCTGCTGTTTAAAACAAAATCGATATCATACCGCTTTACACCAAAGACACCTTACACTATCGATAAATGGACAAAAAATTCCAAAATTCTTATTTAAAAAAATGATATACAATGAAGAAAGGTATCTTGCGTTAGCAGAGTCGTGGATCGCATGGAAACACAAACGATCTTCCTTCTCATTCATAAACAAGGCACGCAAAAGAAAGGTTTGACACAAAATGAACCGCAGAACTCGGAGAAAACACTGACTCACTCCAGTTTTTCAGGAAGACGCCGCAGGCGGGCGGGCATACAAGTGACAAAGATAAAGGAGCAGCTTTATAAAGCGTTGTCTCCTTATTCAGTTGCAGTCAGCACAGTGTAGGTTTCCCTGGCAGCAATGGCCTGGTGAGCGGATAAATCAGAGCGAGATCCTGAGGTGAAATCTCAGAGTTGCTTAGAGGACTGAGTGTGCATGTCTGAGCTACCAAAAAAGAGGGCAAGGATTCTGTCAGTGAGAGTGTGTGAGCGTGTGTATTAAGCCTGAGCGACAAGGCCATGGCTCTGTTCAACCCTGTTAATCCTGTTGAGAGCTTCTGCTCCAAAATCCATTAGCACTAGAGGGATTTTCCGTTCTCCTCACCTAAATGAGATCAGAACTCTAATGAGAGGATCGACATCCAACACTATGACTGGACTGAGTGGAAAATACAAATAAACAAAACAATCTGGTTTATTGACTAAAATGTGCAATTATATAAATAAAATACTTCCAAAGGAAAGTGTCTGCAATGGTAACTAATGTAATTTTAGTACGTTTCCACGAAAAAGAAACACAAAAACTTGTTGCATCACAAAGATAAATCTGGAAAAGTAAGCATTTCTGGCAAAAAAAAATATTAAAAACAAAATTCTTGAGTAACTGCGTAGTTCCTCCCAGTAATCCTGATTGTTGAGAAGTAAATCAGTATCTCTTTTTTTTTTGCATTCTCTGTCTAATCACAAGTAAACAATTGTTTAGATTATATAATTTGATTATATTTTTTTTAAAAGGAAATTAATAGGCACTTTTTTCCTAAAAAAATGGAAAAAAAAAAAACCCTATGTAAAACGTATTACTATTATGTATATAGAACAAGTATAGAAACTTAGAATTAGTCTGGAGTGATACTATAAAATACTAATACTTCTTTCGATGACAGACCGAGTTTATTATAAAGGAAAGTGAGCTACAGCTGCTGGAATCTCTCCTGGATTTATGTTTTACCATCAACATATCATTAACAGTCTACGATGAAGCGGGTGAATACTTATCCACTGCAGGTACTGCGTTCTGTAGTCCTAAAGTATTTTTAAGCCATGCTTTACTACAGAATTCAGAAGCTTTCGCTGAGCTCTGCAGCACATCTGGTAAAGAGAAAACAGTAAGCGTTTAATGATGCTTTTGGCATCGGGTTCGAGAGGCCTAAATTTAAACCCCTCGCTGATGTTCTTTTCATCAAAATGACTTCATTGCCGTTAAATCGGATTGTTATTTTTCATTGCGTTGTTACGATCTGGCAGATCACACATAACTCGATTAGAGATGCAAACTGATTTGTAGGCAATAAAACCAAGAGTCTTCATGTAAATTTAAGTAGACAAGGATGGTAAATAATGCAATGGCGGTTGAGCTGCGGGCTTGTGCAACATTTTTCTTAACATGTGTCTACATTTACAGCATTTGGCAGACGCCCTTATCCAAAGCGACTAACATTATTCCCTGTTATACTCCCGATTAATTGGGTGTTAAGGGTCTTGCTCAAAGGCCTAGCAGAGGTCTGGTGCTGGAAATCGAACCCGGGTCTTCAAGTTGGTAGTTCAACACCTTAACCACTGCTCTACCACTTCCCATACCACTATACACACACACAGAATAGACAGGATGACCCCTGACACAAACTTTGTGTCCAAATTAAATGGTTTTAGTGGTTTCCCCACGCTTGAGCCTAATACAGAGCCTCTATTGAGCTATTCTTGGCTGTGGTACATGTAGAGTCTCTAAGAGCTGCTAAAGCTAAAAAGAAAAGTGCAGGGAAATCTGGTAGGGGAGAGAGGAAGTCATGCAACTTGGCCCAAAAAGAAAAGAAAGACTTACTAATGTAAATAGAAGGGGGCCCAGTTCAGAACATATGTATGGTGATAACCTAAATGTTAGTCTACTCTTCGTTATTCTTTTTCTCCTTAGACAGCTCTGTAAATAAATCTGAAATTCCAGTTGGTAAAATAGCAGCATCCAGGCAATGCAGCGTGAGAGGGTAGGGGACTGACAAAAAAACCCAACAAAAAACCCTGAAGTACCAAATAGTGTGGTAGACAAGCAGAGGGCTAAAATAATTTGGGGCTGCTATTACAGTATAGTAAATATTTGAGCGTTTATATAGGACCTCCAAACTGCCCATTTTAGCAGTTAAGACAACCAGTCAAGCATAAAAACAAGGCTATTAAACATAGCGAATCGGTGGAACTAGTTAACTAGATAGATAGATAGATAGATAGATAGATAGATAGATAGATAGATAGATAGATAGATAGATAGATAGATAGATAGATAGATTTTGGCTTTTGTTTTAAGTGAAGGGAGTCGGAATTGTATCTGACACAGGAATGATTGATTTTTTTTGAAGCAACGGCGGCCTCATTATGGTCACTGTTGCTGTTGCCACTAACGGGCTTTTTAAAGGCACCAAAAATCAATGCGTTGCACTTTGAAGAAAATAATACTGCGCCATTTCTTACAGCCAATTAAAAAACAGGAAACTGTAAGGTTTTGCGTTGTGATTGGTCAGAGCTTTTTACACCCCCTTCTTAAAACTTCTCAACACAGACTGCTTTTATCAAATCACAAATCATGAAGAAAAAAATAAAAACGTATTTGTATACCACTGTCCTTACCAAATTTCGATCGGGTGGGCTAGCCAGATGTTTGGGTGAGCTCAGCCCACTCCCGCCCATGCCTAGAGCCGCCCCACACACAAAACCCTGATCCCACCTCACCTCACCTCACACAAAAAAAAAACCTTTCCAGCTTCTATGGCTGCGACAGAAACTAAAGCTCATCAGTGTGCTCAATAATAATATTAAATATTAAAATAGTACGGCACATTTTATTGTCAGTTACAGTTACTTAGAACAATTGTGTATTAAATTACAGTTACTTATGAAAATGTTAAAGATTACAAATAGGTTTACATTTAAATATTAAATAACACCATTTTTGTTGTTGCTTTGCCTGTTTTTGATTTGCACGATGGCTTCCTGCTAAAGCCGTTTATTAATGCAGTGCTATTCTGAAGCTTTGGATTGGTCCTCTGATTTGAATTTGCATATCCACCATTTCTGCCAGTTACATTTACAAACTGCCACTGAAAGCTTTAAGCTACTACACCCTGTCTACAAGTAAAGTTAACCCTGCTTGGTACAAAATGTATTTGATCATTTCCTAATTTGGGGTCACAAGGATCTGCTGGAGCCTATCCCAGCCATCTCTAAAAGGGCAAAAGGCAGCAGGCGGGACACCATGGACAGACCAATCAATCTAACATACATGTTTTTTGGACTGTGGGAAAAAGTACCTGGAGTAAATCCATACAAGCACAACGAGAACATGCAAACTCCACACAGAAAGGCCCCTGCCTGGGAATCGTATCCAGGACCTTCTTGCTACATTAAAAAAAAAAAAAAAAAAAGTCATTTGTAATTTGTAACCTATTACATTTTCAAAATAAACTTTCCCCAACACTGCTGGCAACTATTTAGAATGTGAAGCTACATCATGCCGTGTTGCATGCTGGGGCATCGCCGCCATTCTGAAAGGATCGCGCTCCCAGACTGAATAAAGCGTTGAAATTTTAAAGGGGGATGGATTACATGTTGAAGCGAAATAAAAAGGAAAGTGGACCCTAGCTGGATAAATTAAATTCACAACGCCAAGCAACAGTACAAGAAAAAATTGAAGACAATTAATGACATAGATTCATACAAATTGCCAGCATAAGAATGTATTTCAGACCTCCACTCATATATCCCGACATTATTAACTTATCTTACATTTACAGCATTTGGCAGATGCTCTTATCCAGGGCGACTTACATTTATCTCATTTATACAACTTAACATACAGTGGTAGCTTGGTGGAGCTGGAAATCAATCCACAATCTTCGGGTTGGTAATCCAACACCTTAACCATAAGCCACCACTTATCTTGTATTTGGTATAAGTGCATATTAAATGCTACAAGTCACTAGATGTATGATTAAATATAGCTTCACTTACAAAATTAAAAAAAAAAAACTAGATATCCAAGTTAAATGCAGCTAAATACTAAATTATAGATATTTTGGATCAGTCCATCAGTCGTAAACGCTTTCAGCACAGTACACAGAGGTAAGAAAAGACAGCAAGCCAAACATGCTTTACACAGATTGATTCAGCATGAATAATACAAACTAAGGACACACACACTCTGCACGCAACCTGATTAACCACACACATAACAGAAATAACATTAGTACTAAAATATTGTACAAATAAGGAGTAAATGCAGCACTAATATAGTTTTTAATAAGTAAAATAAGTGTGATGTCTTTATTAACAATCGCTGCTTTGTCCTAGGGCTGTGTGGGCGAGTATCTATGTAGATAAATTATAGACGATGAGAAGGAATACACTTAAAAAGAAAAAAGGGATTACCACTGATTTACATTCTTCTCTGTCCTCGACTACTTTTTAATTCTTTGCCACTTTTTTAGGTTTTATTTCGATCTTATTTTTTAGCTCTCTTTTTGGTTTAGTGTTAAAACACTTTTATTTTACACATGCAACGTTCACATACACCCAGAGCGTTTGAAATCTGCAATCAGATTGAATTCAAACAGGTTAAAATGCACACAAAACACATTTACATGCCTAAATTCTTTGTATAATCTATAAAATTCTAAAAAAAAAAAAAAAAAAGGTAGATATGCTTTAATGTAACATAATTTGATATGTCCCTCTTTGCGGATTGCGGTCTTTCTATCCACCTGCTGCCATTAAACGGGACACTGCTTGGATTTCATTTAGCTGCTCCCTGCTCATTACTCACCTACACCTCTTACTGTGCCAGCATGGGCATCCACACATCTGCATCTTGTTAGCTTATCATAGAGTAGCTTTTTCTTTCTTTCTTTATTTGCATGCTGTGGTAATAGAAAAGAACGCCCAATTACTTTTATGCGTTTGTATTATTGATGATGAAAATCAAACGCTCTGACCTTTACTTACGGGACACCCTATGGACCCATAATACAGCGCTCATCAGCATCATCATCAAAATATGATATGAGGGAATATATTATGGGAAGCAACTTTTGTCCCACCAATAACATCCTTATTTGCATATCTATCAACAACCAGGGGGGTGGGCTTATATGTTGCACCCAAGGAGGCATTGTTATGATTTCTAACCCCAACTATAAAACCTTATTGCTCCATCTGATATGCTTTTCCTGTTATCATTCAACATTATTTACTCTAATGCTGCTACACTACTGTTTACACAACAGGCAGGGTTTCTGTGACTGTACAAAGGATGTGATGAGGCACATGCTGTTCATTTTATGATTGCACGTCTGTTGCTAAGCATCTAGTCATAACATTCCAACAACGCATTGTTTTAAACTGTACATGCTTTGGAGCAGGATTTTATAACCTCGGGTAAAATGCAATGCTAAGCCTCCTTTTAAATTACAAGTTTAATATTTTAATAGTTCTTTACCCAGAGAATAAAAACCAATTCTAACAAACATATCTTCCTCCATAGATAAAAATGCAGTGCTTTTATATTGTGTTCTCTGATTTGCACATTTGCACAATTTCCGACACTGAGCGCTGGACTGGCACAGAGTCACTTAACACTTCTAATCCGGCACAAGGACACTTTAGTACTTCTATTGATATCTGTATGTACATATCCATACTTCTGTTATCCATGTGCATATACTTTTTCTAGTGTATGTATATACATGGGGCAGCACGGTGGCTTAGTGGCTCGATTCCCGGCCAGGGGGTCTTTCTGTGTGGAGTTTGCATGTTCTCCCCCGTGCTTGCGTGGGTTTACTCTCCGGTTTCCTCCCACAGTCCAAAAACATGTATGTCAGGTTGATTGGTGATTCTAAATTGCCCATAGGAGTGAGTGAGTGTGTGTATGTGTGGCCCTGCGATGGACTGGCGACCTGTCCAGGGTGTATCCCTCCTGCCCTTCGCCCTTGCAGAGGCGAATTAGGGAATAAGCAGGTATAGAAAATGAATGAATGAATGTATATACATGTTCTATAATTTTTATTCATACTCATCTAAACATCTCTCTCTCTCTCTCTCTCTCTCTCTCTCTCTCTCTCTCTCTCTCTCTCTCTCGTCTCTCTCTCTCTCTAGAGATTCTCTCTCTCCTCTCCTCTCTCGTCTCTCTCCTCATATCTATATATATATATATATATATATATATATATAGAGGTAGTATATAGAGAGAGAGAGAGAGAGAGAGAGAGAGAGAGAGCGAGAGAGAGATGTTTAGATGAGTATGAATAAAAATTATAGAACATGTATATACATTCATTCATATATATATATATATATGTTATATAGAAATAAATATATCTGTAAATGTTAATGCCTTATTTTGTCACATATACAGCACAGTAAAATTCATCTTAGTAAGTTGGGGTCAGAGCAGAGGGTCAGCTATGATACAGCGCCCCTGGAGCAAGAGGGGTTAAGGGTCTTGCTCAAAGACCCAACAGTGGATGGCTTGTCGGTGGTGGGGCTTCAACCCAGGTTTTTCTGGTCTTCAGATCAGCAACTCAGCGCCTTAACCATTTAAGCCACCACTGCCCCTATCAATCAAATTAAATTTTTTCACACACTTTTTACCTTCATGTTTACATAACGGACAGTCGTAGAAAGCATTACACTGCAGGTTGTACTATTTATGATTATGTATGTGACAAATAAAAATGAATTTGTGTTCTAACCCTTACTATGCACATATTTTCTCAAATAAGATGAAGAATTATCTTTGCATCAGTTTCAATATTTAAATTCTTCACTTTTCCATTCTATCCCTGGTTTGGTTTTTAAAGTCCAGCAAGAAATGTGTTTTTAATTTCATCATAGTTGATGATGTTGGGCCTCTATAGCATTATCCTGTCCATGATCTCCCAGGCCATTTGCTGGTCAATAAATATACACAACCCAAAAGCTTTTAAATAATTTAAGCACAGTTGTATCTCTGTGGTAATTTAATTTTCTGGGGGTTTTGCCATAAAATAACAGCAGACAAATTGGATTCTGTTTAATTATTGATGACTGGGTCTCATCCTTCCCCGGTATGACACAATGGTGGAAATTAGAAAGCCCCTCTAAACTTTTCCCCCTATAGACGCCATTACACAATTCGAGATTAGAGCTAATACCATGGCAACTATTGTGTTATCTGATGGGGGTGGGAGACATCCAGCATTTACAATTGCATTCCCTATCGTTTGCATGAGCACCTGATGACACGATCAACACCCTCTGATGTTTTTTGCCTTTTAACTCATTTCATGCTAACTAGCAATTAGTGAGGAAGTGTGAATTGCAAAATTACTTTGAAACAGTGCGATTAAAACAGCACTTCAACTGTCACACCACTTTCCCAGTTCTGTGTTATTTGGGTGAGAACGAATCATCAAGAAAATCCTAATTTTATTAACTGACATTGTGTATTTAATTTAGCAAACACTAATTGGACTTTTTTTGGAAAGTGTAAAAATTGGCAACCTCTTCCTCCATTTCTATTCAATTGTCTGGGTAAAGTCTGGATTTATTCAAGTCTGTTGCTATAAAAGCAATCACATTTAATTTAGCAGTTATCTTTAGCAGCAAGCTTCAAAGTCGAATAACAATGCACATTGTTGGTTGTCGTTAAAATGTGCCTGGAGTGTACGAAGTGTGTGACCTGTCAAAAGTAAATAGGATCAAAAACTGCTTTCACAAGACATTAAAGTAGGAAAACTATACCTTTAGACAGCTAGATATTCACGAACGGCTCAAATCGTCTTTCAGAGACCAAAAAATCCACCCCCCAAAAAATGAATGAAAAAAAATAAATTAATTAAAAAAATCGGCAAGTTAAAACTGAATAATTCGGTCCTGATTTAAGGGTTAAATAAATATTCAGAAATATAAATGTTAATTACATACTGTTTTATTGCAGTGTACCTTTGCTGTGTCTTTGTTACTTTCCAACAACTTCAATCTCTCACTAAATTATGCATCTATTCATCAAAGCAAGGAGATTTAATCCAAAAGGAGTAATCGACGTGAGTAATTGAATAATCATCAGGTCTGCGTCGAAGCGATGTGTTAAGAGATGAAAGGTTACCGCTGATGCTTTAAAACCCTTTTACTAAGCAAATAAAGCCAGTTCATTTTTGTGAAGAAGCTGACTTCTCTACCTCTCAAAGCTGTTGCTCCAACACAAGCAATCACTGTTATACCAGAAGTGACCAAAACCAAATCCAATGTCTCCATGTAGACAGTAGTTTAGTCATATATAACTAAATCTCCCAACCAGAAACAGTGGTTAAGGTGTTGGATTGCTAATTGAAAGATCAAGGTTCGATTCCCAGCACCACCATGTTGCTGCCTCTGAGGAAAGCCCTTAACCCCCAATTGCTGATAAATGTAAGTCACTTTGGATAAGGGCGTCCGCAAATATAAACGTACAGCCCAATCTCAGCATGCCAAAAACCTTTGTTAGATGCCACATGGTGCGCTACAATTAAAAGTGCCTTTAACCTGGAAACATAACAGTTTAACGTTAAAATAACGTTCGATACAGCACTGAATTTTAATGACCACTAATGCACCTTTATATCAAATCAAATTAAGTGTATACAACATGTTGGCAGAGGATACATTTCAAAAATATGGTTCAGTTAAAGCTAACACTCCATCTTGGACGCTTTATACACTCTGCAAGTGTGTTCCTAAGCAGGCAAACACAAATCTTCTCAGGAAGGGTTTCCCGTCAGTGATTGGAACACTTATTATTATTATTATTTTGAAACGAATCATAAGAATTAGTCAGTATATTCCCCAGTTTTCAGAATCACGTCATTTGTGTTGACTCGCAGTAAAGATGTGTTTAAATAATCTTACTGGAGTCAGTCAGAATAAAACACTATTAATGGGGAGGTGTTTAAAAAAAAAAAAAAAAAAAGACTTGCAAGGTTGTGTCAGATTCTCTCTCAAGCCTGAACACGTGACTTCCTCACAGGCTGTTATTCCAACCCGACTTCAATCCCATCTGCTTTCAAACAAAACATTAAATGATGTTACATGAAATGACATCATTTAAATCGAAGAACATCTATGAAGAAAACAGATGAGGTGATTCAGACATTAGGCAGGATTTCTGGACTGCAGAAGCACCAAACAAAAACACACCAGCATATGGAGAGATGAAACAAAAGGAGTCATATGACTGCTGCTTACAGAACAATAGTAACAACGCCTTCAGGTGCTCCTGGCTCATCTTTTCCAGCTCAGAATGCCTTTACATTTAATGTGTAACCGTGCAGGTGGAACACAGGCAATAAAAACAGTCTCAGCCATTAAGAATCTATATTATCTTTTTTTTTAATTGCTCTATAATGCCTGATATTCGTTTCAGCTGAAAACCATGCAGTTCTTCAAAGACGCACAGTGAAGAACGCATTAAAGTGCGGCAAAGCGCACATATTTATTTATTTATTTATTATTTGCGTTTATTGATGTTCGATGTTATGATGCTGGGAAGCGATATGAGAAGAATAGCAATAACTCACCACCTCATCCGCTCATTCAGGAGTTGTAATTTCCTCATCTATTCAACTTCAACATGTTTTGCAGTGTCTCGCAAACCCGTTTTTCCGTTTAATTTACTGAACATCAACGCCGATTTAAAGAGAACCACGAGAACAGGTGAATTTCTCCTTATCCACACAATCATGGCTTCAGAATCAAACAGATGCGCGGTTTAGAACCCAGCCGAATCATCTTTCCTTTTGCACCGAATTAAGATTCGGGTTAACATTTCCCCTTCACAGGGATCTGTACCGAACCGAACCACAATGAACCCGCTTCCTTCCTTTCAGTCCAGCGGTTCGAGTTTAATTCAGTCGCTTTGTTTGGAGTGTACCATTTGGGAGACAAAAGCAGGGAGGCGGGGGGTTTAAAAGGCGCGAGCACTGGATGATAACCGGTCGTTATGAATAGATGCTGAGTGGTGTTTTATTTCGTTTCTTATCTTATTTAGTTATAAGTGGGAAGACGCTTCTGGCTCTTTCTTTTTGTGTGTATATATAAATATATTTATAAAAAGAATATATATATATATATAATATATATATATATATAGAGAGAGAGAGAGATAGAGAGAGAGAGAGAGATAGAGATAGATAGATAGATAGATAGATAGATAGATAGATAGATAGATAGATAGATAGATAGATAGATAGATAGATAGATATGCTTTCTACGACTGTCCGGCATGTAAAAAACTGTGTAAAAATCAAACAAAATTATATATATAAACATTATATACAATATATCTATCTATCTATCTATCTATCTATCTATCTATATCTATCTATCTATATATATATATATATATATATATATATATATATATATATATATATATATACACCACACACACAAATATTTATATGTGGATATAGTTTATATAGGCGTTATTTTTATGGTAATCCAATAATCCACTTCATCCACTTTCCTCTTGGTGTATAAGTGGATTATTAAATAAACACCGGTCATCTGGTAAGCCTGTGATATCATCATTACATCATCACAGCACTGTGTATGACTGTCAACTCAAAAAAAACCTTGTTTAGACTTCAGAGTATTTTTAGTTGGAGGAGATTTTTCTTCATTATTTACTTGCTCAACTATTAAATGTGTATAATTTACTGCATACTTTTCTTTATAGTTTTTATATATTTACTTGATAGTTTGTAGTTCTCATAATATGTATCTTTATTTTAATTATGTAACAAAGCAGCACGACACATTATTTCTATTACCGAAATAATAAAAAGAAATAAAGAAATAGAAATAGAGTAGATAGAAATAGTCTCGCTCATGTCGTAATCGTTACAGGAGGCAAACGTGATGTTCGTTTTGTCGCCATCTTGTGGTGAAAATATATCAGTACGTCATAATAGGACGTAGTAATTATTTACCCCGAAGTGACTATGGACTGTTTAATAGAAAATGATGTAATTCATCTGAACTATTAGTCGTTCTCTGTAATGCCTTACTAATAAGATCCCTAATCAGAAGCGATATCATGACAAGGTGAACTTCAGGATGCAGCATTACAAAATTACAACTGAAGCCTCTGAACTGAACAAAGGCAATACGAAGTCCACAGTAAGTGGTGGCTCATGGTTAAGGTGTTGGACTACCAACCCGAAGCCACCACTGCTGGGGGCCTGAGCAAGGCTCTTAACCCCAAATTGCAAAACAGGGGTTACATTAGGGGCAAAACAGTGTTACATTACAAATCTTTTACCTTTTTTTGTATGGCTGACGAAACTTACCTTTTTACTAAAGGGTTATTTACTATTATTTGTACCTAAAGAATACAACTAAATACTAGGATGCAAAAAGGGATGCAAATATAGACCTCTTGATGCATCTTCTTTAAAAAAAATGAAGACAAGATAAAAAGAGATAATGAGCAAATGCAGTGGGTTATATGTAACCTCAAAACGATTTAAGCTATGATTCAAATGTGTTTATTTATTAAAATGTGAATTTAGGAATTAGCCAGCACCTGGAATGTTGTGGATATTCTGGAAATATACAACCATCCAAACTTCCCCCACTATATAAAAAAGAACGCTGTCCCTTTAAGACGGCGTTTTATCTGGGTAACGCGCATTTTGCGTGCGCGTACACGTTTCCCCTATAATAAACGGTCATTATTAGAATTAAGGGCCCAGGAAGCGTCTATCGCAAAAACAAATCTTGTGGACAAACGTGCGGTTTCTTAATGCGATAGACATTTTCAGAAGATATTTTAAGAGACAGTTTAAAAGATATCAAAAAGACAAAATGGCTGAGCTGACGATGGGCAAAGGGGTTTCCGCAGGAAAAATAGCTAGTAACGTGCAGAAAAAAATAACCAGGGCTCAAGAAAAGGTAAGGAAAGCAACTATCTGTTGTTATTATTATCATCATTATTTTTATTAACTGTAATTAATAGATGTATTCTTTATTTTATGGCTGAAACGATTGATGCGCGACGACTACCGTGTCCTAATTACAGTGTTGTGGAGACAGGACTGCGTTATAGCGTTCACTACTATCTTATTATTAATGTCCAGATAAAAACGCCGTCCAGATGAAAGGGCCGATCACAAAAAAGGTTATGTTTGCAATTTCAGGCGATTGAAGGTTAAACCGGAGAGAGCGCTGTTTACCGAGAGCGCAGGCCTATTAAACAGCACCGAAGAGCCCGAGGAGTCAATGCTTCCCCTTTAACTGATACTGCAGTGAGAACAGGCCAACTGCCTCTGTTTGGGCTCTCTAACACATTCACACTTACATTTATAGCAGTTGGTAGACGCCCTTTATACAGTTGAGCAATTAGGGGTCATGTGCCTTGCTCAGGTGCCCAGCAGTGGTACTGGGAAACGAACCCTGATCCTCCAAAAAGCAGACCAACACCTCAACCAATGTTAACCCTTCTTGAATATAATATCAGCAGAGATAATTTTTTTTGACACTGCATGTTCTTCAGCATCATTTTTAAGAGACATGCAAAGGCGATTCCAAGGATTCTGGGTAAAAAAAAAAAAATTAGGAGAAAATTTTTCATTGATTCAATACACCATCCTAATAAAATGGCCAAATTTTTACTTAGAGCCCTGTTTAATTATACATTTGCTATTTATATGTAAGCCATGTATGCAATGCTTGTGACAAATGTACAGTGTCCCCAAACTGGTGTAACTGGTAACGTTGCTGTTTCACAGCTTAAGGAACCTTGGTTCCTTTCTGAGCTTGATCTGTTGTCTGTATAGACGTTATTTGGCTCAGCTGCAATTTACGTTTACATTTCTTGCATTCGGCAGGCACCTGTATGCAAACCAATTTACATTTATCACATTTATTTTTAAATCCAACAAAGCAGTTAAAAGGTTAAGGGCCTTGCTTAGGGGCCCAGCAGTGGTGGCTTGGTGGTGCTTTGAATTAAACATTTTAAATGGAGCATGTTTGTATGACAGTATGTTATATTCTTAACAGAATGATTTTTTTTAAGGAAAGAGATGCAGTTAAATTTATTTTATATTGAATTTTGCCTGTAAGCAATGAAACATTGTTATTTTTCAGGTTCTGCAGAAACTTGGCAAGGCAGATGAGACCAAAGACCTTGCATTTGAAGAAGGCGTCATTAACTTTAACAAACAGCTTGTAAGAACTCTAAACTCACTACACAATCTGTTTCTTTTACACCTTTTAAAATACAGCGTTGCCTTGACTTACGAGTTTAATTCGTTCCGTGAAGGAGCTCGTAACTTAAGTTATTCGTATGTCAAATCAATTTTTTCCATTGAAATGCAATTAATCTGTTCCGGGTCCATAAAAAAACACAGCAATTTTTTTGTTGCATGTTTTTAAATAAGAAAATATAAATGTATAAATAATGTATAAAAATATTGTAACAATACAATAGGATGTGCTGCAATAAACTGGTTTTATTTAGTATAATGTACAGCATTTACCTTGGAGATCAGGCGACTCCACTTGCTAACGTGTATGTCTGACTAGCTGTCAAATGAGGCATGGGTTGCTGGACGGATGTTACGGCGTTTACTGTGACGTTCTCTAGCCCGAGGAGTCAATGCTTCCCCTTTAACTGGTACTGCAGTGAGAACAGGCCAACTGCCTCTGTTTGGGCTCTCTAATACATTCACACTTACATTTATGGCAGTTGGTAGACGCCCTTTATACAGTTGAGCAATTAGGGGTCATGAGCCTTGCTCAGGTGCCCAGCAGTGGTGCTGGGAAACGAACCCTGATCTTCCAATAAGCAGACCAACACCTCAACCAATGTGCTAAAATGCCCCTCCTTAAATAAAATATTAGCAGAGACGAATACGCCAACTAGCGTATCTGGGGTATCTGAAGCTGCCTCATTAGCTCGCAACTCAAAGCAAAAATTTGGGTGAAAGACGGCGTGTATCTAGAAAAACTCGTTAGCTGGGACACTCGTAAATCAGGGTACCATTTTATATAATTCTATTATTGTGCCTCATCCTTTTTTTTTGTTTGTATCAGTGTAAACATTTATGTCTACTTGATTTCCTTTTACAGGCTGAGGGGACCAAACTGCAGAGAGACCTGCGGGCATACCTGTCTGCCGTGAAAGGTACTCTCTTTTTTTTTTTTTTTTTTTTTTCAGGTGTCTTGTTTTATATTGTAGATTATTATTTCTGTCTGTTATTTTTCTACTGCTGTATTTTTTTTCTTTGTCATCTAACAGCAATGCATGAATCCTCCAAACGACTGCAGGAGTGCCTAGCTGATATGTATGAACCGGAATGGGATGGAAAAGATGAAATAGACTCTGTTGTAGAGGTTACTGCTTTATTTACATTTCTTCATAATTAATACTGTGAATGATTTGGCATATTATTTAATATTTTATTTTGTCCCACAGCATTTGTTAGTCTATTATTTCTTATCTCTTTTTTCCCCTTAGATCAAATTCATGCCGTTTTGTATTCATTCAAGGTCGGGATTTTTGATTGTGGTATTTGTTAATGAAAGGAATGCACTAGAAGAGTATAGTAGTTGCTGGACTTTCGGGTTTATGCTTCAAGGTTAACCGTTGCAGTAAACAGAACAGTTTATTTCAGAAACAGATTTTTGATTCCATCGAGGGATTCAAGCTTTTTGTTCGCTTGCTTCTGTGTTGTGCATTTAAAAAGTATAGTAGGTCAAATCAATGAAAAAAACCTCAATGCAGTCCATCTGTCTGGTGAGACACCTCATTCCCACAAATAGCTCGAAGTCCAGAGTTTTACCATTAAATTTTTAAAGCGCTTTATTATTAATTATATAGTGAAACTAGTAAAGGTATAGATAGATCGTACAGAATGAAGGTTTGTATGGATGGATGGATGGATGGATGGATGGATGGATGGATGGATGGAGATGGATGGATGGATGGATGGGTGAATTAATCAGTCGATGAATGGAGGTTTGTGTGGAATGATGGATGAGTGGATAGATGAATAGGATGGATGGATGGATAAGTAGCTGGGTGGATGGATAAATATATAGATGGATACTTATACTTAATTAAAAAGGAAAAACGAATTTATTTGCAATCTTTACAGAATTTTGATTGGGTGGGCAAGACAGATTTGGGTGGGCTCAGCCCATCCCTGCCCATGCCTCTGTTCCTAAACTTGCATTATTTTGGACTTTGGTTTGAGTATAAGTTGCAGAGATGTAGCTAAGATAAATATAAGTAGTCTATAGAACATTTTTACTGCCTTGTGTGTTGCAGGATTCTGACCTCCTGTGGACAGATTTTCATCAAAAGCTAGTGGATCATGCCTTAATCTCCATGGACACTTATTTGGGCCAATTTCCTGATATTAAGGTAGTGAATCCAATGCTGATGCATTCAGAAATTCTGCTTTAATCCTCTGACAAAAATGGATGCCTGATTGAGCTTGTGTTCTGAAATTCTATTTTAAGGCCCGAATAGCAAAGCGTGACAGGAAGCTGGTAGACTACGACAGCGCTCGGCACAACTTTGCTGCAGCAAACAAGGGCAAGAAGAAGGAAGGAGGCATTAAAGTTTCCAAGGTGAGTATAGATGCTTTTTTACAATAGTAAAATGTCTGGAACAATTTTACTGTGTGAATGTATTGATTGCAAGAATAAGTACTCATCGTTATTTTTATTTTTATTTTTGTTGTTTTAATAAGCCTGCGTCTTTGTTGGAGAGGGCCACTCCGGGATGGGCACAAGGAATTCTATCTGCTCATACTATCGCTCAGACCAACCTGACCAGGTGTCAGGTAATAACACAGATTAATTACATTTATTAGTTGATTAGTTGCTGTACCTGGAAAGGCTGTACTGTAGTGTATTAAGAAAGGCTTTCGCAACTAAATTCTCAAACTAGAGCTTTATCAGGGCTTCTACAGTTCCGAAAAATGTGTTCAAATCATAGTAAATGAACAATGTAAATGGGTTATGCCGGACTAGTATGCCATCACACCTGAAAAGATCTGATCAATCAGGCAGTAATGACTTATGCCCTCTGAGTGTCTGTTGCATGTTTAGGATGTATGGAGTGATGAGTATTACATTGACGCATGCAGTAGACCAAGGCTACATGAAAATACATTTTTCTGTAATGTATTTAATGCAGCTGTCTCCAATTTGCTGTTGGAGACGTAAGCCACAATTTTAAAGTTATTGAGAAAGAAGACACAATCTAAAAAATGTCAAAGTCAAACTACATGACATCGCAGTCTGTAAAACATTTATGCGTGTTGATGCATAATTATTCCAATAAGCCACAGCCATTATATCATATTGCATGACATTTAACTCATATTGGCTTAATGACTGTAAAGTTGGCAGGTTTGTTTGCTGATGATCCTCTTCCTCCTTATCATTATTTTGCGGTACAGGCAGAAGAAGAGTTGGAGAGGGCACAGAAGGTGTTTGAAGATATCAACATAGATCTTCAGGAGGAGCTGCCGTCACTTTGGAACAGGTAAGTGCTTAATTAACCGTCTATTACTATCTAGTGTGTCATTACTTTTTATTTGTTTCCTTCTGTATGTTGTCATCATGTAGGCAAAATAAAGAATACAATATGGCAGATATGCTGTTGTTGTTGCTGTTAGTAATGGAGTTCCTGTTACCACCTTTTTTTAACAATAAAAGCAAACTTTTTATTCATCTCTTACAACTAAAGTTTGCTGACAGCATTTCTGTTATACAACTGAGCAATTTGGGGTTAAGGGCCTTGCTCAGGGGCCCAGCAGTGGTGGCTTGGTGGTGCTGGTAATCAAACCCAGGTCTTTAAGTTGGTAGTCCAACACCTTAACCTTTGTGCTACCACTTCCCTTATAATATTATTATTATAATTAGATAGAACAGACAGAATGTTACAATTATAACAGACATTCCAATAAAAATAAATGCCCAGCATGTCCCTTTACATGTTATGTGCACAATGTTGTTCATTTGATCATATCACATAGAACATTCAAGTCCCTGTTTAAGTTGTTTGTATAGATATGATGAAATAATATCTTTAATTTGCACACCGAAGTGTTCCTCCTGCCGTAGCTGCTGTTAAAGAAATGATGGTAGAAATAATATTAAAGGGCTTGTTATTAAAATCTAATGTTTTATTTTTACTTTTTCAATTGTATTCTATATTTATCGTTTAATTATACTGCCATTATTAAGCCTGAGCCCACCGACACAAATTTCTTGTATGTGCAATCCCACAGTACGTGTTTCAATTAAAATGCAAACTGTCCAACGGGTCGAATTCCTTACATCAGTTTTTACTAATGATTTATTTTCTACATTTACTAGTTTTAGAAAAGAGTTTGTGGAAAATGTCTCTAATTACAAAAAGTGAAACATGTAAATTTATTCACAAGTTCAATTTAATTTCTTTTTATTAGTTTAATTACTTTAATTAGGATTCGATTCATTGGCCTTATTTTTTGCCCAATTCTTACATTTAGCTAGTCTCTGTTGTAAGGTACAGATCATTCATAATCTTTAAATTGCCTTGATCAAAATAAGCAGTATGTATAAACTAAATCTCTGTTCCTATTATTTTCCTATAAAATTAGTTTCTTGTTCCGATCATCGGCATCGCCGGTTTGTTCGGCCAGCTGAGTCCATGTTTGTTATTCCAACCCTGGAACACTGATAGTATAATAGCTTGGAGCATTAAACCTCACCATTGTGTCAACATCCCTTTCACCAGCTGTCGTTCCGCAGCTCGCTGTCACTATGTTTTAGCTGTTTGTTTGTGCCTTTAAACCAAACTGCAGGTTTCCAACTTAATTTACGTGTCAAGTTATCAAACACGTGTATTTTTGTGGGAACTGTTATGTTTATTTTTTGATGCTTTGCTTAAAAATGATATAAATGACTTGGCTAAAGGTCTGTGGGGACATATGTGACTGATTTACATGGCACAATAACTGCAAAGGCTTTCAGGATTTTGAAAGTTTCTCTGATTGGATGGATTTTACCAGAATTTCCGAAGCCTTGTGTGTCTTTTGCCACTGTAAATTTTGTTTTGTTTTAAGAGTCATGTCTTCTCGGGCAGATTTAAACTGGTGGATGTTGTAATTTTACCAAGAAGAATGTGATCCTGGATTAACTTCTATTGTTAATCTTGAAACAACATTTCAATCAACCAATCAATCAAGCCTCTGATATCATCAGTGTGTGTTGATCCAACCTGCCTCCATTTTTAAATCTTTCCCTTACTTGTGAACCAAAATGTAATATTATAAAAGTATTTATTGAATAAAAACACATGAAATACTTAAATGACATATGTAATACACTGCATGATGTACTGAACAATTGGATACAACATATATGTGCAGGTTGTGATTAAATAAAATAAACGTAAATCCTGTTTCATAGTAAGAATGTTGTAAGTCGCTCTGGATGAGGGCATCTGCCAAATGTTGTAAATGTAAATTATTGATGATTCACTGTCTAAATTTAAATAATTTTTTTCCTTTAGATCATTTTAATCAATGCACGGGCAGCATGGTGGCTTAATGATTAGCACTGTTGCCTCACAGCAAGAAAGACTTGGGTTTGATTCCCAGGCAGGAAGTTGTGGAGTCTGTGTGGCGTTAACATGTTCTCCCTGTGCTTGCGTGGGTTTACTCCGGGTTCTCCGGTTTCCTCCCACAGTCCAAAAACATGTATATTAGATTGATTGGTGATTCTAAACTCTCCATAGGAGTGCGTGTAAGAGTGTGTGGCCCTGTGATGGACTGGCGACCTCTCCAGGGTGTACCTCTCATGCCTTTTGCCCTTTCAGAGACGACTGGGATAGACTCCAGCAGATCCCTGTGACCCCGAATTAGAGAATAAGCGGGTATAGAAGATAAATGAATGAATTAATGAATAAATAAATGAATAATTAGTCTAAATTGACTATTATTGTCCCTGGACTATCCTAAAATTATTTTCAATGTAGTTGATGTCAAAAATTAATTGAGGTGGGTTTGGTCGACACACACTGATGACATTAAATGGTTATGATTGGTTGATTGAAATGTTGATTCAGGATCAACAAAGTATGTTAATCCAGGATCACATCCTACTTGGCAAAATCACGTCCACCATTTAAACTAAATATTGGTGTGTGGCTGTGGGGATTTGCAGACATTCTAGCTTAAGAGTATTAGTAAGGTCAGGCCCTTATCTTATACCTAGAGCTTTCCAGTTCATCCTAAATTAAGTAGGATTAAGGTTTGGGCATTCAGGTTCTTCGACTTTATGGAGCTTAGTTTGTGGCATGGTCATGTTGGAACAAAGTCTTGATGCTGTAATATTTGTGTTGGGCCACATGTTTTACCATGACATCATTACATATCAAATTGTAATGTGTGTCAGTTCCTCCTAAAAGTTGGACAGATCAAAATTTTGACATTGCTCTCTCCTTTAGTCGTGTTGGCTTCTACGTGAACACCTTCCAGAGTGTGTCTGGTCTCGAGGAGAAGTTTCACCGAGAAGTTGGGAAGGTAACGTGTATTGCTGAATCGAGTGCATGTTCTACTATGTAAATGTAGCTCATTGTTTTTTCTAAATTTATTTCTCACAGCTGAGCCAAAATATGTATGATACACTGGTGAAACTGGAGAATCAAGAAATGTCCAGGTCAGTCATTTCATTATTAATTGTTTATAACAACCAGAATATTGTCCAGGTTAACTAGACGTATCTATGATCTATTTAGTGTTAAAGCGAAAGCCGCTTAATGTCAGTATCTGCTCATTATAACTGCTGTGTAAAGAAACTCGAGACGTATTAAGTGAACAAATCAATGAACGTCGCCACCACTCTCACAGAAAAACAGGTAGTCGAGTGGAGAAGACCTCAACAATCAAAAGGAGGTAACGGTAGCAGCCCTGTAGTGTGTGTGTGTGTGTGTGTGTGTGCGTGTGTGTGTGGGGAGTCCAGGATGTGTGTGGCAGTGTGCTATGTATGTATGTGCTGCTCATTGCTGACCACTTGTGTGAAATGAAAACTTGTTAGACTTCACACTGTATGTCTAAACAGATCTGTTCTCCTCTGTCAGCCTGCTCTGAGCATGTGAGATGTTTTTTTTTATGGACAAAACCCCAAATTGTATATCAGGTTCTTTGCATGAATAGTTAAAATATCTATTTTAATATTTAGTATATATGTTTACGGCTTGCAACGGCTTGGACTGCCCTATTAAAAAGCATGAGTGTATGTCAACCCAGGTGGCCAGTATTGTCCTGTGGTTAAATCTAATATATCGTTCTGTTCAGTGATGAAAATCTGGACACCAATCACACTCTGAGTCCAGCACCACCAGCTATCCCCAAATCTCCATCTAAGGTACATGTAATGTTGCATTATTTAAAAGAAGAGACCTTTTTTCTAAGACTTCTGGGTTTTTTTTTTAATATTTGTAATAGTTATGTGTTTACTCAAATGGGATTAGAAAAAATGCTAATTTTTAGTATAATGAATGTGACAGAGGAAATTTGTTTGCAGCATCACATTTAGTACAGGTTGCATCTATTTTTCTTTATTATCTGGCAAATAAAAAAATGCTTCTGGAATTTCTTACTCTTTATCCTATAAACAGCCTCTAATACACAGCTGTTGTTTTAAAAACTACTTAATTTTACATATGTCGCAAACATTTTGTTACACACACGTATCCAAATTATAAAGTATACCGTATTTCAATCGTTTAGGCTATCGTTATCAGATCGGGCCTGGAAACAGACGCTTGTTCTTGTTGCAGGATAAAGACTACTATTTTTTTTTTCCAAGAATCTTTTTTTAAATGCTAGTTTTGTAAAAAAAATAATAATAATAACAAAAAAAAAAAAATAAAAATATGTAAAATTCCTGTGGATGGTACCACTGACAAATCATGAAGATGGCTTGGACAGCAATTGCCCCCTCAGATGATGACTTTAATGAAATAGACTTAAAAACTTAACTGTTAAACTTTTTAAAACAAGAATTTTCAAGAGAAACAAGAATTTTCTGGTTAAACACATATATATATATATATATATATATATATATATATATATATATATATATATATATATATATATATATATATATATATATAGTACTTATATAATACACATATAATTACACTATCTGTTATCACTCAAATGAAGATGAATTTCCTTTTGTAGTTTTATTTCTAATATTGTTAAAGTTTTTACTTAACATTATTGCCTTCAGCTGGGTATATACTAAAATGTCTATTAATAAAATAACTATATGAATAAAAATGATTTTAATGAAAATAAATACTACAGTTTCCTTATGCTCATTTAAACCATGCTCGGTGTTGCCACCTGTCCAGTATTATACAGTATATACAGACACGAGACACTTTTCTGCTTGTTGTGTAACATCCTATCACAATCTGAACTAGGTGTATGTGTGTGTGTATCGTAGCTAAAACCTGCTGTTCCTCCACCACCTAAAGTCACTCCATCCAAGGAACTGAAGCAAGAGAACATTATTAATCTGTTCGATGAGGCTTCTGCTATTGGAATTAGTGTTACATCTCCGACACAAGTCAGTGTTATATTTTATACTCTTTCGAAAACATTTTGAAATCATGGAGAGATACGCTATCGATTATTAATACTGTTTTCAATGTTTTATTTTATTTTTTAGCATGATGCTACAGCTGTTAGTAATCTTTTAGACATGGACCTGGATACACTGCAGGCAGCTACCACACCGGTAGCTTCTGCTTCAGCACAGGTCTGTTTTAAAAAAAGAAAAAGCAAAGTACAAAACCCTTTTTTTTTTTTTTCAGATATTGTTTGGGGTTTTTTTAGCATTTCATTAAACAGTAACATCATTTTTTTTTTTTTTTTTTTTTTTTTTTGCTTTTCTTCTTCTTTGCCCCTTTTTACCATGGTGTGCTACAGAACTGGGATTCATGGGAGGCAAGTAAACGTACTTTTATTCTTCTTTCACCATATCCGAGTGTTTTCTTTTCTTTTTTAGTTCCTCTTTTAATAACATACACACATTATAATGTCCTTGTTGTGCTGTTTGTTTGTCCTCAGCATCTAATCTCTTTAATATTTCTTCACATTAGACTACTATACCATCAACCATGATCAATTCTTTGTTTCACGTCTTTCGCTTTTTCACTGTTTCCTGTAAATGATCCCTGGCCATGGTTCCGCCTGGCTGCCATATGCCCCCTATACCACCTTCCCTCACCTCCCCCACCTACAGCAAACTGAAAGTCACACTGAAGCATCTCAATCATGGGATGATGATGGTAGTCAGCCTGTGCATACTGCCCCACCTGTTCATCCTACCTGGGATGATGATGATGATGATGATGGCAGCCATGCTCCAGCTGCAGAGCCCACTTGGAATGATGATGGGTCCCAGCCGGTGAAGGCTGAGGGCTTGCAGAGTGATGGGGCTCAGGTATTGTTCTATATGAAGCTGTGCCCATGCCTTGACTAGCTGATATCAAGCTAGAATGAAGGCATGCTTTTGCAGGCACCACCGGTTAGGCATGGCGCGACTTGGCATGGCAGTTAGGGGCATGGTGGTAGTAGCAGTAGTGTTAGTATTAGTACATTGTTTCAGGTGCTGGGATTTACCTTGCTGTTCTATTTCTGCTTGTCTGTCTCTTTGTGTCTGTTTTTTTTTTTTTGTTCATTTGTTTTTTTTTTTTTTTTTTGTGTTTTTTTTGGTTTGTAGGCAGGGGAAAGTACAGCTACCACAGAACAGTCCACACCGGTGAGTGTACACATTACACTATGGCATATAGTGTATGCTAAATTAGTATTCAAGGGTTTTTTTAAACAATTTTATATTTTTTAATAATTATTCTAGTTTTAAGCAAAGAAATATTTAGATTTATATCTACTATTCAGTCATTAATCAGGTATTAATAATCCAAATATTTTTATGATTATATTAATTATTATTATTACTATTTTACTGTTGTTGTTATTGTTATTATTTTTACTATGTCTATTTTCGGTGTATTTCTAGACAGCAGAAACGACTACCGAGAGCACAGAGGTAGAGATGCCACCAAACTATCTCTTCAAAGTAAGTCCTAATTTCTTTAATCTTACACTCTTACATGAGGAGAGTGATTTGCTGTCTGACTGCAAGCGAAAACATCCCCAGACATATTTATAAAATCACTTGCATACGTTCACTTCAGGTGCAGGCCATGCATGATTATGCTGCCACTGACTCAGACGAGCTGGAGATGAAGTCAGGAGATGTTGTGCTTGTGGTGACGTATGATAACCCAGAGGAGCAGGTCAGCACTTTATATGTTTTTAATACTATTTTATGCAGAACAGATGACTGAAATGATGTGTATCTTTCAAACAGCCTTTCGAGTAACTACATCATTCCACCCAAAAGCTTGTGTGTTTATTCATTTGTGTGTTCGCATGTGTGTGTTGCAGGATGAAGGTTGGTTAATGGGAGTCAAAGAAGCTGACTGGGTTCAGATGAAGGATCACAGCAAAAAAGGAGTGTTTCCTGAGAACTTCACACGGAGGATGTGAAAGCCAGGGTGTGATGTTTTATTTCACCATTTGCTTTACTGGGTTTTTTTTTTTTTCATCTTCACTCTTTCCGGAGGCTCATTAAGAAAAAAAAGGGTGCAAATGATCACTACAGTAAGACAACCAGCCTTTTTCAGCACACAGGACTCGTGGATACGGAGGGGTTGTCCGACTTTTTAGAGTCTTGACCTTTCGGTCTGTATTTATTTAAAGGTGTAAGACTTATACATCCCAGTCAGACTTTTACACACATCTATGTAATCCATCAAGTCATTTTTTTTTCAAGATCAATCACACAGCAAGTAGATAAATATTTATATATAAAGCCGGTAAGTAGTATCTAATGAGATATAATAAGATCTGCATGATACTCCCCAAATAAATTAATGTAATTTATAGTAAAGACTAACTAGCAGACCTCGGAGTACTTAAAATTAACTGTCGTGCTATAAAAAGCTCCTAATATAAGCAGCTAACCAGTGACATATGAAGCTAATGTAGACAATAAGAAACTGATAATCTGCTCAGGATAAAAGATTTTTTTTAAAAAAACAACACTGTGCCCTATCTGGCTATTAAATATTCTTAGGCAATGCTGCCTTATTTCTTCATTTCATTATCAAGTTGTTTAAGAAAATGTACACCAGATACCAGATACACTAGATGTCAGTCACCCCCCCTCCACCTGTTGATATGTGATTATGCAATAACCTCTTGACTTATCTTACTTTTTCCTGCCACAACAGTCATTGAGATATTCAGGTGTGTTGTGATTGATACGTTTCCTTGCTGTGATTTGTATTAATAAATCCATAAATATGCAGGTTAGTTATTCAGCCCTCTTTTTCTCAGCGTTTATCGTTTTATTTTTGTACATTTAAAATGAGAGAATATAGAACATCCTGGTAAGTGCATCAAGTGCCATGGACCGGACTTCAGGCTGGATTTATTAATAATACACAATCCATCAAATTTATGTTAGGTCATGTTGTTTTTTTGGATGCTCGTCATGTGTGTGTTAGTTCACTCGGAACTGTAACTTTCCTTGTGTGTCATTGTATATCTGATGTGAACTTTAACCTCGTCATGACTTGCACAGAAGAAGAGATTAACCAGTGCAGTGTGTTTAAGAGAAAGTGTTGTTTGTTTTTCGTTTCCTTTCAATCAAATTCTGTTCAGACGTTTCTAGTAGGAAAGCGTGAAAGAGCTTCACCCACTCAATCGTTTATTTTGCTTTTGTTCTGCTTCGGTCAAAATTCAATTTCTGATGAAGGATAAGTGACTTACTGAAGCGCTTGATGAAGTTCTAGTTGATAGGATTTTATTTTATTTTATTAAAGACATGAAACACCCTTATCCCTCATGTGCTTCATGATGAAAGTGTATTTATATCGATTCTTGTGCCAGTGCATTTGTAAATGTGTAAACGGTGACATTTTTGTTGTACTTCATTGATGAAGACACAGAATATTCTACAGAACACATATTTACCGTATACATGTGACCATTTTGTGAATGATATCTTGGCATGCTTAACTCCGTGTGCAGTGTTTAAACATATTCACGTTCAGGTCCTTTTCCTGCCTCCAAGCCATAAATATTCATCTTCTAAATCTGTGTAGTTTACTGTCATATCACCTGTAATAAATGTCGATTTAATCCTGCTGGCATATGCTTCCTTTTTTATTCTTTTACCGTATCGGATTTATTGTTGTTTCTGATGATTTGTAAATAGTAGAAATGATGCAGATTGTGCATTAAATCCCTGGTGAACTTATGGTATTGATTTAGTACTAAAGGATTACTATCTTAAAGTCAGTGCTTCTATCATTAATTTACATTGAATACCAGATGCAGTACAATGGACTTTCTGTCCTGCCCTTGAAGCAGCAAATACTGCTTTCTGTGATTTAATAAAAGATGTTCCATGTAGTTGTGCGGAATAAGATCTCACTTTTTAGAGAAAGAGGTGGTACCGGAAAGGAGCGGAGCCGGAATTGAACAAAGGTATACGCATGTGGGTGTCGGCGCCTAAACCCACTACACCACAGCACCCACATGCACAAGTTATTGTGTCCTGGCGAGCTCGGGTCCTTTCCGGTCCACCTCCTTCTCTTTCTTTCCTATTTTATCCCTCTGTCTTATCAATAAAGGCAAAAAAAACCCCAAAAAATCTTCCTAAAAATAAAACAATTTAACTAATAATCTAAAAAATATGTTTCCAATTTGGGCAGCTTGGTGACTTAGTGGTTAGTGCTGTTGCCTCACAGCTAGAAGGTCCTGGGTTCGATTCCAGAACTGCATGTTTTCCCTGTGCTTGCATGGGTTTACTCCGGGTTCTCCGGTTTCCTCCCACAGTCCAAAAACATGTATGGTTAGATTGATTGGTGATTATAAATTGAGTATGTGTGTGTGGCCCTTTGATGGACTGGTGACCTGTCCAGGATGTACTCTTCCTGCCTTTTGCTCTTTTAGAGACAGCTGGGATAGGCTCCAGCAGATCCCCATGACCCCGAATTAGGGAATAAGCGGTTACAGAAAATGAATGAATGTTTCCAAATTCAAGCATGTTAGTAATATATTTAAAAACAAAAATAAATTCTTGTGTATACGATAAAATAATAAACTTTGAGACTCTATCGTATTGAAACACTAACTGCAGCAAAATAAAAAAAAATAATAATAATCCCACAGAACTAAAAATTGCTGTATTTATGCAATAGAGTTCATTGTTTTAGTTACCCTGAGACAGGATAATGATTAAATAGAAGCATCCAGTTACTTATCACAAACATTTCAGCTTACACAATCGTAGAGTCAAAGGTCAACATATGATTCAATCTAGTAGAAGAGAGACTAGTAGAAGAGAGAGGCTTTTCCCTTAAGGTACACAGTCTGGTCACCGATACAAACGGTTTTTAAAAGGAGTTAATTGATACTGAAAGCAAACGCTGCAGGACTAACGGAGAATTTACTCTATTCTGGCATGGAGCAGAGTTCTAAAGCGGAAATGGTGATGCCAGACAGACGCGAGTGGATGGGAGAGCAGCAGGACTTCAACCAAACTAAGACACGGAATATTCTTAAAGTAAACCAGCGGCCTCCTCTTTTGCTAAATATAGCTTTGGCACTACAGGTAGGATGTGTTTTATTCTATTGGGCATCAGACACAAAGGATTGCCAAAAAAATCACTTTGGTTACTTAGCTATTAAATTATTGTCTAGACTAGCACCTGTGTGCCAGACTAAATGTGATTTAAAACATTTATTCCATTTACATTTATTGGTTGCATTGTTTTTATACATCCTAACATCATTTTTTAAACCCAATACATAATGCACACAGCTTTGGCAGCATTAACTACAATTGTCATCACCAAAAAAGCTAATTAAAATAATATGTGTGATAAATATATATATATTTATTTTAAACTAAACTTTAATTGTTGATTGATTAGGATAAAAGGCACAATTTAAAATGACTTCCTACTAGATTAACTTGCTGCAATGGCTTGTGTTAATATCATAGTGACTCTGCTTGTTTGTTTTCTATGTTTATTGTAGCTAGCTTTAAATGACCAGACCTTAAATAAACATGGAAATGAGATCTAATATTTAATATCTAATTTTAATTTACATGATAAAGTATGTTACCATGTGTTGCATTGTAGTAAACTGTCAGATGTCTTTAATATATATATATATATATATATATATATATATATATCTATATATATAGTGCAAGGTTTTTTTTTTTTTGACTGGAAATGACACAGGCTTCTCCCAAAAAAAATAAAAAACAAGAGGCATCATTGTGGAAAAAAAAATTTCCCAGCTTTTATTAACATTTGACCAAAAAGTGGCACGTCCAAAATTATTCATACCCTTCTCAATAATTAATAGAAAAGCCTTTATTGGCTATTACAGCAATCAAATGCTTCCTTTAATTGCTGACCAGCTTTTTGCATGTCTCCACTGGTATTTTTGTCCAGTCATTTTAAGCGATGAGCTCCAACTCTTTCAGGTTGGAGGGTCTCCTTGCCATCACCCTGATCTTTAGCTCCCTCCACAGATTCTCAATTGGATTTAAGTCAGGACTTTGGCTGGGCCACTGCAAAACATTAATGGCATTAACTTTTGCTGTGTGTTTTGGGTCGTTGTCATGCTGAAATGTCCACTATGTCCAATATGTATATATTATATATGTGAATCACAATCTAACAAACAATAAGGTAGCCATTAACCACTGTGTATATATGTATAGGTATGTATCTTAACAAATATTAAAGAAAGGTTCAAGCAAATTTAAACAGATCTCTCTCTTTCTCTCTCTTTCTCTTTCTTTCTCTCTCTGTCTCACTGTCTCTCTCGCAGCATGTTATAGTTCATGCCTCTTTGATTGCACTGGTGGTTGGAGCATTAGTACCGCAGACTGAGAAGGAAAGGACAGCTGCCTCTGTTTTCTTTTATTCTGGTGTTTGTACACTCCTCCAGACTTGTTTTGGCTCACGGTAGACACTTTATTTCCCCTCTCTTTCTTTCTCTCTCTCTCTCTCTCTCTCTCTCTGTCTCTCTCTCTCTCCCTCTCCCTCTGTCTTTGTGTCACTCTTGTACTTTTTTGTACATGGTAAGTCTGTAACCTTGCATCTACTATCTATTACAGTTTGCCCTTGATTCAGGCTCCATCGCTGGACTTCCTGGTTCCAGCTCTTGTCTTGCTTGGTGCACGTGCAGGTATTTTTCCTATTATCATGCGCATATGATGCATTTTAACTTCTCTGCCAGCTAAAACATTACTGTAAACCCTTCGTCAGGCACAGGTTAATTAGTTTTTGTCTTTACAGAGACTAAAGCAACCTGCAGAGGGCAGTGTGATCAATCAGAGCTGTTTGAGGTCTCAGCACATCATCTAAGAGAGGTGCTGCAGTGCTGTCCGTGGTCCTGAACCCTCAGCCCACCTCTCTTCCTATTACCTCACAGCATCCTCAGTTTCACATACTGATGGTGTCCTATTATCTTAAACCTACTTTATTATGAAACAACATATTAAACCTATTTAGTTGATGAAAAAATAGAATCATAAAACTGTACATGCACCAAAAATGCTGCTTGCAACCAATAATAAAAATAGTGGTTTTTAATACACTCTAAACTTGTCTTTATTTAACTAATTATTAACGAAGACACAGAATACAACCCATCCTTTCAAGCTTTCTTTATTTATGGAAGATGTTTGATCGCTAGAGATGCTGACACGAAAAAACAATGGTGATCATAGAAACTGGGAAATCTTTTCTGAGGAAAAATCTTTTTTTTTCTTGAGAAAGTTCTGCAATTGTAAATTTTTTTAATTAAATTTATACTTTGGTAAATTAATTGTGTTTTTTAATACGCTTGATGATGAATATTTTTATGAGAGTGATGTACCTTGGAATCCTTCTTAAAAGAACATAACTGATTCATCTTTCTCTTTGTGTGTTTGTGCGTATGTGTGTATGTGTGTTTAGTTGCAGGGCATGGCTGTAGTAGCAGGCCTGGTGCAGTTGTCAGTAGGTTTGTGTGGTGTGGGCGGAGCCATGTTGACCCGATGTGGTCCACTTGTCCTCACTCCTGTGTGTTGCATTCTGGGATTCTCCATCTACAGGGAGGCAGCTTTGCTTTGCTCTGACCACTGGGGCTTTGCTCTGCTGTAAGCTTTATCTTTAACTGAGAGTATTGGGATCATTTCATTCCTTTATTATCTATTTGTAAGTATGTTTTATTAAGTTTAATACTTACAAAAAGATAATAATAAAATATAAATAAAATAATCAGATGATTTGATTAAATCTGTGGAAAATTGTTGTGTAAAGGACCTGTCCAGGGTGTACCCCTTTAACAGGTCCCCTTGACCTTGAATTAGGGAATAAGTGGGTATAGAAGATAAATAAATGAATGAATGAATGAATGAATATTGTGTAAAGTACATTTATAAACAAACACACATACTTTTATTTTTCAGGACTGTGGTGTTGCTGGTGTGTTTGTCTCAGCACCTGCGCTGCTGGTCTCTGTCTGGCCATCTAAAGCTCCCGCTGTACCCTGTTGTTGGTAGACTTTCAGTGAGTACAGCTTTAGTTTGGGTCCACTACCAAGAACTGCTGTCAGTTTAAGCGTCTCTTGGGATAAAAATCTTTTTGGGATAAAAAAAGTGTATCTAATCTCTCTCTCTCTCTCTCTCTCCGCTCTCTCTATCTCTCTCTCTCTCGCTCTCTCTCTCTCTCTCTCTCTCATCTCTCTCTCTCTCTCTCTCTCTCTCTCTCCTCCACCCCCCCCCCCATTTCTCATTTTGGTGTAGTGGGTTATGGCGCCAGCACCCGCACTGATTCCGGTATAGGTCCTTTCTGGTTCCATCTCTCTCTCCATCTCTTCTATTTTATCCCTCTTTCTTATCAATAAGGGCAAAAAAATCCCCAAAATATCTTCAAATAAATTAAATTATATTTATTTTAGTTAAATGTTTTATGTAAATTACATTCTTTAACATGCACTTTGTTTAACAAGGTATTGTAAAAAAAAAACGGAGGTATTCTTTATTTTTACAGTATTTGCAATTTAAAAGGGCAAAACAAGATGGACAGACAGACAGACAGACAGACAGACAGACAAATAGACAGATAGACAGATAGATAGATAGATAGATAGATAGATAGATAGATAGATAGATAGATAGATAGATAGATAGATAGATAGATGGGATCTCCCTTTCTCTCTCTTCCCCACTAAATGTTGTGTGATTAAGCTGCAGAATCCTGGCTGAGACAAAAACTGAGTTGAGACTTAGGTTCTGGTTAACGTCTCTGTGTTCTTGTGTGTAGGTGCTGCTGTCTGTGCTGTTGGTATGGGTTGTGTGTGCTCCCCTGCAACACTGCGGGCACATCACTCTCCACTCTGTGTCCGAGCTACTTTTCAAAAATAAATTAAATACACCCCCATTTCCGTACTGGAAGGCTGTGAATACATCCAACCAGTTTTCTCCAGATTCCACAGCAGCTTGGCTCATCCTCCCTTACCCAGGTATTCTCATATACATCAAGAAGAGTTATACATCAAGAAGAGGCTTTTATATAGACTATATTGGCAAAAGTTTGTGGACACCTGACCATCACAAACACATTCCAGGTTTACCTCTCATTTTGCTGTTAGCTGTAAACTCCAGTCTTCTATTAAGGATTTTAATTCTAATTGTAGCTTCATAGTGAGATGAAGTTCATTTAGTTAATATACTACAGTAGTATTAGTGAGATCATACACTAAAGTCGGGTAAGAAGGTCTGTGGTGCAGTTGGGGTTCCAATTCATCCCAAAAGAGATGTGTTCTGTGGTGTTAAAGTCAGGTTTTTGTTCAGAACACCCAAGTTATTTCTCTCCAAACATACTAACACACCAAATCCTAATGAAGATCTGGGGCTTTGTCATGCTGGAACAGTGTTTGGAACGCTCTGTTCATTCCAGTGATGGAATAATGTAATTCTACAACCTACAAACCCATTCTAGACAACTGCGTGCTTCCAAATTTGTTTTGGCAAGGAACCACATATGGATCTGATGAACAGGTGTCCGCAAACCTTTGGCAATATAGTGTAGATTCAAGTTCCTCTGGTTTGTCTTAAAAAAAAAAAACTTAATCATGTTTGTATAAAGTTGTTGTAACACCAAGTAGCACAAGCCTAAATTTCCCCTAAAATGATTTAATAACATTTTACAATATAGCCTTTTAATGTCTCCTAAATGCACATGCAGGTCTTGGGCTCCCTCTTCTGTCTGGTGACAGTATTGCGGCAGGAATTGCAGCAGGTTTGTCCTCTTGTATTAGCTCTCAGGCAGTGTATGTGCTAACAGCCCGGCTCCTGAACGCCCCCACACCTCCAGCACAGGCGTGCAACAGGGGACTGAGTGTAGAAGGGCTGGGCAGCGTGATCACCGGGCTGATGGGGGCGCCAGTGGGGTTCTGCAGCAGTGTGCCGAATGCATGTATGACCAGCCTCAGCCAGGTATGATACCTTATGAAGCTTTCTCAATGCTTCATAGTCCAAATTCTTTGTTTATGCTTATCATTTGAATATACAATTGTATTATTACACTAACGCTTTCATGTATCTCTCTCTCTCTCTCTCTCTCTCTCTCTCTCTCTCTCTCTCTCTTTCTCTTCCTTTTTCAGTGTGGGTCTCGGGCCACAGTTCAGCTTGCTGCAGTGATGCTGCTGGTTCTGGGTCTGTTTTTCCATCTGACTCAGCTGCTCACTTCAGTTCCTTTGGCTATTCATGGTGATCATCCTTACTCTTCCTCGTCACTGAAAGTCCACCAGCATCGTAGCTTTGAATAACTGTCTTCATGTCATCATTTCAAGGTGCTGTGCTCAGTGTGACCTACACGGTGGCTTCAGCGACTGGAATAACGTACCTCCAGTACACAGACATAGACTCGGGGCGCAACATTTTTAACACAGGCTTCACAGTGTTCATGTCTTTAGTGCTTCCACGCTGGTTCAGATCACAGCCCGGGTTTATCTCGACTGGTAGGATAGAGAACATTGAGAGGTTTTTCCTCTCATATGATTATTGTACACAGTGTGCAGTTATTGACATCTGTCTCACTCTCGTTTAGGTGCACGCAGTCTGGATATTTTTTTGCAGTCTTGTCTGATGTTGCCTGTGTTTTTAGTGAGTCTTTTGGCCTTACTTCTAGACCATACAGTATCAGGTACCAAACACATGCAACACACACACACACACACACACACATACACACAAATCACACACACTTCTCTTTACTAATTATCTTTATTCTCCCATTTTCTCCCCCCCCTTAATTTCTGTTTTTATATGTTAGTTCTCCCTTTCTGTCTCAATTCGCTCTTTCTCCCCTGAATCATTTTTTCTTTCTTTCTGTCTTTCTTTCTTTCTTTCTTTCTTTCTTTTTCTTTCTTTCTTTCTTTCTTCTTTCTTTCTTTCTTTCTTTCTTTCTTCCTTTCCTCCTTCCTTCTTTCCTTTTTCCTTTCCTTTTTTTTCTTTCTTTCTTTCTTTCTTTCTTCATTTCTTTCCTCTTTCCTTCTTTCCTTTTTCTTTTCCTTTTTCTTTTCCTTTTTGTCTTTCTCTTTTAATAGCTTTCTTACTTTCTTCCTTCCTTCCTCCTCTCTTTTTGTCTTTCTTTTTTAATTCCTCCCTCCCTTCAATCCTTCCTTTCTTTCCCTCATTTCTTTCTCCTTTTATTATTTTTTTTCTTTCTTTTTTCTTTCTTTCTTTCTCCTTCATTCTTTCATTCATTCATTCATTCATGCATTCATTCATTCATTTATTCATTCATGCATGCATGCATTTAACCATTTATTCAATCATTCATTTATTTAACACATATCTTGTTTTGTGATGCAGGAACTCTGTCTGAGAAGGGGTTTGAACGAGATCAGAGCACGAGGAAAATACAATCATTAGCCGATAAAGCACTAGAAAACCGCCAAAGCCTGGTAGCGGTATACGAAGCCCCACAGCCGGTGAGGAAAGTGCTGGACTTGCCTGGCCTTCGAAGCTTTCCTTTCTGTGCCTGCAGGAGTCTGGAGATGGAGAAAATGACAGTGACGGCTGCTGAGATATCAGGCTTACTGCCTCATTAGACTGAACTGAAGTGTGTATGTGTCACTGATAAAACTGAACTGCTTTCAATATGTTTATGTTGTCATAATGTGGGTCTTCAATGGTGTGTGTTGAGCTCAAATGGTGGCTTATGGTTAAGGTGTTGGACTACAATCACGTAGATTGTAGGTTTGATTCCCAGCTCCACCAAGCTACCACTGCTGGGACCCTGAGCAAGGCCCTTAACCCCTAACTGCTCAGTTGTATAAATGAGATAAATGTCAGTCTGGAGAAAGGGCATCTGGCAAATGCTGTAAAAGAACAGAAGTTGTAACAAGACAAGAAACAATTAGGCATCTACATATTTCCTTATAGTTTAATTTTGAAAAATAGATCTTTAAATATTTTTTTATGAACATATAATTTGGACATCTTTTTTGATAAAAAGTTAATAATGCCACATAAAAAGGTAAAGAAAGCACTCCAGATTGTGAATATCACTCCATAAAGCATACATAGGAAAATGGCATAGTGAGCATTTACAAAGTAGAATGCCGAACAGGTGGCGCTCTGACGCATCTGTACTGAGTGAAGGTAATAAATAGTAAGTAGCACATTATCGCTTAATTAACGAGTATCACTAAAGTTGTGTATTTTAACCCCTTGCATATGCTACTGTATATGTAGAAATACAGTGTACAATGTGACTATTAAATACATGATAAAGTTACAAAGAACATTTCCAGGAGAAAAAATAAAATAAAAACCATGAAACATTACAACGATGGAAAGTCTAAGACAAGAGTTTGGACATATAAGACAGGAACAGGACATAACAAATAACTTACAGAATGGTACGACAAATCAGGAGTGAATACAAAATAATCCTGATAATTAGCAGATCTGGTGGTATTTGAAATGGTATTTGATTGTGTGTCCGAAGCCCATATAACACTTTATTCTATTGAAATAGCTACAGTATCAGACAGGCTAAGACTGCATTCCTATGTCTGAGCTACTGCTTACCTGAGCTAGTTAATCTACAGCTTTACTTCTGTTGCATTACCTCAGTCAGTAATAAAATGGTTATTAATATCACGTATGCACGTATGTGTAGAGCTGTGCGTGGTTGTGTTTGTGAGCATGCTCCAGTGTAGGCAATAAAAAAAACCCAGTTCCAAAGATTGTTGTATTATATATTCTTACATGAGGGGTTTTGGAATAATTTTTGGGATGTCCTCGAAGTGAGAACGCACCCAGGGAATTACTGCATTCATCAAGTCTTTATTAAGAAAAGTTTTTTTTTTTTGTGGGAAAAAAAATAGTTATTCCATTCTTAAAGTTCTCGCTCTCTCTCCTTTTTTTTTTGCATTTCATTTCTCTCCCTCTCATCTGTCAGAAGCTTCCACACTCCAGGGGTGAAAATGTTTTGGGTCGAGGATGTGTGTTCCAATCCAGTGCAGCAGTGAGGAGTACCAGTGCACCCCTTCAGCCTGGTGGCCCATCGGCCCTCCCCAACGATAAAGTGCCCTTAAAGGGCCAAAAGCACTGTGAGCAAGCCAGTGTTCATCCACGGCGGCATAGCAGGAGGACACAATGTCATTAACCACAACTGTGCCATGAAGGGTGAGAGGTGCGAACACTCCCATGTCCTCCCGTAGTTGAACTCTAATCACCCGGGACAGCCTTCCTTCTGGTCCTGATCCCTGAGCTAAAACCACACACTGACCCAGCTGTACCTGGCTGGCGAAAACAGTCCGGAGCAGTCCCCTGGGTGCCGGGCCCATGCAGTTCCCTTCAGTCACAAACACAAGGTGGGCAGCTGTGAGGCTTAATGCAGCCCCAGACTCTGTCTCTATTGTATAAAACAGCATGCGGGCAGAGGACTGGCGGTCTAGAAAGCCGATAACCTCGCTGAAGACGAGCTGCCCGCTGCCGTCACCATGCGATGATGCCAAGACTCGATCACCCAGCTGCAGATCCTGCATGGCTTTCCTGCTGCCGTTCTCCAGACTGACCAGAGCTCCTCCCGGAAAACAGCCACCTGTCTTAGCAGCCACAGAGTGTTCTTATAAAAAAGAGATAGACACATATTTAATATTAAAATTTGTTTAATACTCTTAATAAATAATAAAACAAATAAACCTAAAAAGCAGTTCGTTACACTGGGCAGTGTTTGTTAATGTAAGCAAATGTGATATTTGGCCAACACATATAGAGTTGTCTGTCAGCTTCAGTGGCAAAACAACTATGTGTGCAAGCAAACATGTTAAACACCATTCTCAACGCTAATGTGTGTTTTCTCTCAACTCCACAGCCACCGCATAAAATTACAATATAAGCTAATAAATAACCGCAGACCTTTAACACCGTCGCGCCTTGCCTTCTACAGAAGTTATTAGGTCATTCTTTGCAAGATGCTATAGAGCTGGCAACAACTCTCAAGTCTCAGGTAGAGCCGAACACAAATATTTGGGAAAGGTGAGGACCAAGGCCAGGTGATAAGACATGGCTGAGATAAAGAGATCTTAGGAAAGAAACAACGGAATAACCATCGGGAAAACAAAGGAGCGAGTTAATCATCTCAAAAGCACTTTAGTAACTTGCTCTATATTTAACATTCTGTCTCGCTCAGTCTCTCTCTCTCTCTCTCTCTCTCTCTCTCAATCTGCTCTCTGCCCTCTCCACACCTACATTATAGGACCCAAAGGTACACATTATGAAACTCTACAACTACAAAGGAAGAGGTTTAGAGGTCAATGTGCTTTTACAGAATAAATAAAAAAGGATTTCTTTTCATTATTTCGAGCCACATCGTACATATCTTTGCTTCATAGCACGGGTTAGACATTTTGGGAATTTGTTGCAATTTACCGTAATAATAAAGGCTAAAATAAAAGGAAAAATGTGGATAAATGCTAATGAATACTTTAGAAAAATGACGTGCTGTGATTTATTTTATACAGATCATTTTATTATATATTATCAATATTATTAATTTTACATTTTTTAAAAATGCAAATTAAAAAAATCCTTCAGTAAAATACGGCGGCGGTACTGCTCCTTGCATGGCAGAACACACCTATAAAGGACTTTGATAAGGCGAGCGTAGACAACAGGGCTTGCCTATGTTTGCACTCCCTATCAGAATGATAACAAAAGTGCTTCATAAACGTCCACACACAGGGGTCCCATTCCTTTACAGAGGGCCCAAAAAACTGACACATTTCTTTACACTTAAGTGTTGCCGAAAAGTCATAGGACACAGGGTCAAGTTTTGTTTGTATGTGTAAAAAAGAGTGCAACAAGAGGTCGGATTCCATTCACGCAACATTGTTTCTGGCTAAAACGGACAATTCAACCATTCCAGTGTCACAAAAATATACAAATTATAAAAATATGAGACAACAATCCACAAATTGATAAGGAAATTAGGTGAAAGACTGCCTTAGTTCTGATTAAGTCAAACATTCCTCACAGTGCACAAAAGATGATTTCGATAACGCAAACAATGGAGGAGTTATAACTAGAAACATTTCAGTCTTTCCTTCCTGGTTGGTAATTTATTCCCGGTTGACATGAGTATAGGGAGGTGCTTATGGGCTAATGATGTGGTCTGTTACCTGGCCATCACCTATAGCCCAAGTCTCCCACTTATCTCACCTACTAATGAGAACAAAGACCACAATCGACAACCGGACACACCTGAGCACAACTGCTGAAGCTGGCACACCCAGATGTCAATTACTAAAATCGTCTGCGTTTCCTACCGGCTTTCATTGTTAAATTTGTCGTGTGTCCAGACTAGAAGGTGTAACTTTCGCTAACCAACAGTGGATATAAATGTATTTTAGGCTAAAAGTAACATTTTTCACTTCACAGCCAAAGTGCAAGAAACGTATTCAACTCCAGCACTGTCCACCACTTTTATTGTACAGCAACGGTTCCCAACCCGTCATATTTTAAAAAGTGTTACTCAGTGAACACGAAGTGTTAATCAGAGAAAACGATCATATTGCATTAGCTAATTTTATCCATGATCCCCGGGTTGACCAAAAAATGGACAAATTTGTAATTCGTCCTCCATAAATAGTATTGATCCAGGCATAGTGGACCCGGGTGACGAAGCAATACTGGACAAACGAAATACAGAAAATACCAAGAGCAATAATATTATTAGATGTGAAGAGGGGCCCTAAAATATTTTTTGGGGGAAAAGGGGGTCCCAGACAAAAAAAGGTTGGGAACCCCTGTTGGACAGGACAAAGTAAGACAGAATTATCTAAACAGCTGTCTAGTAGTTAAGTACAGACAGATGCTACAGTGTACATAAGGCTAAGGATTTAGTTCAAAAGCAACAGTGTATTTTTGTATATATAATGTCATATACTAAACTAAACAGAATTTTTTCAAGACAGGATATACTGAAAGTCACTAACCTTCAGATCAAAAATATTATTGATTATTTATCATAAATCAATTCTACAGTCTGTTCTAATTAAGTAAAATATGATATTCGTACGCCCTTGCTGATCTTAAAAGCATTTAAGTGTGAAGTTCTGGTTCTTACCTGATTTCACGCTGCAGTGGACATGTGCTTTGGACTCGTAGTAAACCCAGTCGAAACCGGCCTCCACCGCCAGCCGCGCCAACATGCCGTATTTATTACGGTCACGGTCAGAAGTGGTGATATCCACAGCTCGACCTTCATAGTGCAACGATTCCTCGAAATGATTGCCGTCTTCATCCCAGCCCTCAGTGACCCTCAGCTTAACACCTGACCACAAGTTCATGACAGAGATGGCCAGTGCGTTCAGCTTGTCCTTACATCGCTGTAAGAGCAAAAAGTTTATATGAAGATTACACACGAAAAATGGAATATGCAGTTCTCTGGAAACTAGAGCGCTGCAGGTCTGTTTCATCATTACTAAGACTAAGCATTGGCCTAGTTCTGTCCAAAAGAAAGTGTATAGTTGATGCATGGCTAAAGTAGGAATATTATCAGTGTGGTCATATTTATATTTATTTATAAATAATTATACAGAAGGTCTATCATATCCATGACAAATTATGATGCAAGTAAAGAAAATTGTAAAGTAATATAAATATAGGAAAACAAGGAAAACAGATCTAAAACAAAATAAGTGACTGATATTATTAATATTAATCTCACAGTAATAAAATGCAAAACACAATGACATGAATTCAACAAGTGATCAGTAAACACAAAGGTCACTGTCAAAGATGGTCAAGGTTTAGGATCAGAAAAACACATATAACATGCCATTTCTCCTACAAATAAAATAATGCTTAAATAAAATTTATTTAGAAACATTCCACAAAATATGATATAAACATCTGCACAACTTTGAGCCATGCTTTCTGAATGGCTAACCCGAAAAAGACATGTGAAATATATTGTGTATAAAAATTCCTTAAAGTCAAGTAGTCCACATCTTCATAATAATCCTACTCCTCGGTAAACTGTACTTTATTTTTGGTTTATAACTTTGTGTCAAATGCCAAACAGTTATTCGTTTTGACCTGCTTAAACATCTGAGTAAAGCCACAGTGGTAGGATAGTTTCATCAACAGCAAGTTTGTTTTCCCAAAGACATGATTTACAGTTATAACTTTATTCATTCAGCATTCAGAAATATCGAGATCTTTTTGAAATATTAGTCATATTTTTTTATTATAGAAACAAGCAGACACTGCCAAAACACAGAACACAAACAGGACAGCCTGCTATTTTCAGCAATATTTGTTCTGAAAGCAAAAAACCACAAAGACTTCAGCTATTTTTTTATATTCTTGACGTAACTGTCAGATGGTTTATGGTCTCTAAATAAGGCGTATAAGATGCTCTAAAATGACATGTGTTAGTAAATGATGGGTTTTTTTCTCAGTTTGTGTGTCGGCCTAGTTGATACAGTGGTTTTATTTCTATGTCAATATACCTGTTATGGTAAAGCACCTGTTACATTTATATGGGTGATACACTGGTATACTTAAAAAACTGTAAATCATAAAAACAATTTGAAAATGAATTCGAAACGGATGCATATAAGAATTTATGGCAAACTTAATGTGTAGTTTAATTTAATATTCCAGTTCATTGATACTCGGCTATTATTCCATGTTTTAGATAAAAGGTTAACAATTCAATGTCAATGTAATACAGGTGTGTTTAAGTAATTACTATATATCTATATCTATCTATCTATCTATCTATCTATCTATCTATATCTATATATATCTATATATATATATATAGATAGATATATATATATATATATATATATATATATATATATATATATATATATATGAAACGCTGCAAGTTAACCCTGCAGGTGTTTCCTTAAAGAAAAAGTTTTGTAAAAGTCCAATAAAGTATTGGAGCACCTAATGGAAAACAACAACTTTAAAACAACAACTTATACTGAAAATGACAGCTCTGGCTTCAACTGCTTGTCTGTTGCTGAATGAACACATTGAATGAACCGTGTAAATGAACACTGTGACTGTAAATTGGGATTTTTCTCTCTGTGCAGAAGTAGCTGTCTGGAAGATCAATCCCCTTTACCGTGGCCCAGATGAAAGCAGCGGCAATCGATAGCAGTGTTTCACTAAAACCTTAAACGCGGAGCAAAGGGCGAATAGCTAGAGAGAGAGAGAGAGAGAGAGAGAGAGAGAGAGATACGCGGAGAGGTGCGTGGCTGCTCCAAATGCGCCGTGTAACCGGATCCCCGGCGCCGAGCGCATCTCCTAATGGTGCCATAATCGAATCGCTTACCTGGGTCATGAGCCGGTCTGCGCCCGTGTTCTCCTCATCCTTGAAGATGATGTCGGGGTTGTAGTTGGGCGTAAGCTCCTTGAAGCGCTCCGAGTTCCTCGTGATCTTTCCCTCGAGTCTGCCGCTGGCACCCAGCGTCTTCTCGGCCACGTTCGGGATGAATTGCTTGTAGTTAAGCGGCGTGAGTTTCTTGGGAGGCCGCCGCTTGCCGTAGCCCCTGCCCGGGCCGCACGCTTCGCTCACTGGGGCGCAAATCAGCGCGCAGGCGACCAGGAGCCCCAGCACCGCAGGAACACGCATTACCCCCTCTCAAAACAAGATAGCCCCCAAACACGGAGTGCTATGGGGGCCACGGGTCAAGGGTGAAACTCAAACTGCCCCTACCTCTGCACTCCGCTTGTAGCTCCTTAATCCCCTGAAGGGGTATAAATGAATTAAGGAAAGTTTAATTCCTTATTGGTTTTATCCTCGTCATCGTCTGTGCGTAAAACGTACGCAGGGTCTGCGGCGAGGTTGTCATGCGTCGTAAGGGGGAAAAGTCAAAACAAAAGCAAGCAAGATCCAGTGGTACCGAGAGGACAGTGCCTCTCCATACGCAATGACGACAGACAGCGAAATGAAAATGAGAGCAAGTCCATTTATTAAGGGGATACCCTGAAGTCCTGGTAAGTCCGTTTATTTAACTTAGCGGAGAGATTCGGAAAGCGGTGCGCAGTGATAGACTGATAGAGTGCACGGTCAAGACTGAGAGCCGTCTGCTGTGAGGAGGAATCCTCATGTTCTGCGCTCGTCTTTGCCTTCTGGCGTACTTCGTCCACTGGTGTCTGGAGCTGGAGTGATCAGTAAGGAAAGCAGTAAAGACCGCGCCCTGGCGCTCCTGCACTCCTACCCCTATGCTGCCCGCCTGCGCCACTCCTCCTCCCCCGCTATACACACCGGCTCTGCCACGGACCGCCGACTCGGTCGCTTTGACACACACACACACACACACACACACACACACACCACACACGCACGCACTAACACTAGCGCGCGCACACACGCAAGTACGCCGCTGATGCAACAGGACTGTTGTTTTCCCACTTCGCGTACTATACCACAGTTTTTCCAACCTCTACATTGATTACCGAAGTGCACTTGGTTTCATGCGCTGATCGGCGCGCAATGTTGTGGCCCTGAGTCACCTCAAACCTCAGACTAACAGCAGCCTTCGTTTCCTACTCCTCCTCCTACACTGACCCGGTGAGCGTGCGCACACGTGAGTAGATATACAAACGACACACATACACACACACATTGATTGCACCTATCCCGAAAACAAAATGTAATTTTCTTTTGTATTTCTTTTGTTTATTTATAATAAGCGACGCCTCCAGGTTGTAGGTTATGAGTTGGCAAAGTGTGCGTAAAAGCACACTAAGGAGGTTATTTCAAGATTGTATAGGACATGAATTGCATCTTGGGTTAACAAATTAATGATTAAATAATTACATCATTGTATTAGTACAACATTGATGATGATGATGATGATAATGATGATGATTTAAATATGCACAAAGTAGAATTGATTTCGAGAAGTCAGCACACACAGACTTATTAGACTTCTCAGAGATGTGGTTTATGGAGTGCAAATAGGGTTATAGGGCATATTCTTCTGGTCACATATGCCACCTCATAATCTATGTGCTTACTTCTCTATATATAATAAATATGCTCAAGTCCAAAGTTTTCAAAAAAAGATTAGACTATAATTTATTTTCTTACCAAAATCATTCGCAGTTCATCTAAGCACTAATCGGAATCATGCTCCAAAGTCACTGCACACATGATTGTTCTGTTTTTGAAACTGAGAATACAACCTAATTTTATCTTCAGTCACAGCACTTCAGTCTGTGCCAGGATGTACTCAGGTGATGGACAGTGGCACGACTCTCCTGAGGGCTTCACTGGTCTAATTGCAGATGGAGCAGGTAAGGGGGAGAGGGCAGAGTATAATTAGGAACAAGCTTTCACAGGCGCTGCTCTTATTTTACTGCACTAAAAGAGAGAGTAAGAGAGAGAGAGAGTGAGAGAGAGAGAGAGGATGCTCCACTTACACAGATGAAGGACTGTGTGCCTCTGTCGATGAGTCTGCCTGACGGTCGGCCGGTGGCTAAAGCCTTAAGAAAAGCGAGATCTGTGTCACTTGCACTCTGTTAGTTCTTTTTTAAATGAGCAAGAAAACCAGCCGCACGTCTTCTAAATTAGCTCTTCAAATATTTGCCAAAAAGAAGCTTGTGGTTTTGTGCCCATTTCAAAAGCAAATTTTACCAACGGTTGTGGTCTGGCATCGATTTATATTTTTTATTATTTGTGTGCATAAAGTATTTTGGTTCACGGGAATATTTAATAATACGATATTTTGGTTCCGTTCAGGTCTGCTGGTCCTCATGTTAGACAGAAAACGAAGAAGATAGAACAAGCATTCTTATCTTGTTCTCATTTACACTATTATCTAATTTTTCTTCACAAATCCTCCAACACTTTTATGCTTTTGATTCCCTCTTATGAATTGTTTCCTTAATTAGTAAGAATGTTGTTAAGTTTAAATAGTCATTTTTTGAGTACTTAGAATTCTAATAAGGATGCAGCACTACACTCAGTAGCAGATATAGTACATTTGCAGGAAAGTCTTGCTAAAATGAATGCAGCTTTATCTTGTAAGCACACGACACATATGGATGGACTTGTATGGTAGATAAAACTGTAGATTATAGAGACCCAATTATAGAGTGTGTGGATCCTACGGAGTGTGTCCTTGTCCCTGTAGGGGATTTAAATTCAAGAACATGGCTGCCTAAAGGCCTGGCTATTAAACTTTAATGTTGATTGTACTCTTACATGTGTTTATGTCCAACAAAATTTCCCCTCAATCTTCAAAAGGAAGTGCACACAGTCTGGAGGAGCATACAGCGGCTGCTGGGCATCAGGCGTGAGACAGCAGTGAGTTAGTTTACAGTCCAAGGCTATTGATATAGCAGAGTTATTAATTTTCTTTTGTAAAATAAGAGGATGTGAGCAATAAACCGGAGAAGTTAAAGTGCTTTTTACATAATGCCAGAGTAAATGACAGTGAATTAAGCAAAGGACTGTCACATGAGTACTAAAGCTACCCGAGGACTTAACCCACAAAAAATATGAACGGGAGAATGGAAGATAGCAAGAAAAGGAGGGAAAAGTTTTGCAGGGAGTAGGAGACCATTGGTGTTGGTTTTTTTTCTAGTATTAAGTGGTAAACAACTCTGTTTTTAGATGTTTTTATACAGCAGGAATTGCGTTCTTGTGGATTGCGGTGGGTTTCGGTGTTTCAGTCGGCCCTTCGTTCTCCTCAAGGTAATAGTTGCTGTTTTTTGTCCTTACCACTTCCTGCTGTCCCCAACAGCCTTATGAAGAATTTTCTCTCTTTCTCTCTCTTCATACTAGGAAGAAGAAAACTTTGATTAGTCGCTCTGCATCAGTTAATTTAGAGACTTGCTGAAATCAGCAAAGGTTCGAGGTTTTCTTGGGGCAAAATGAAGAGAGAAGACACGTCATAGAATTTTTGCATACAGGAAGCAGACTGTCAGTGACTGATCATTTTGTTCCCTCTTAAAGCACTTGGTCTCCCTGAATGGCTGAGGCCATCGCTGAAGCGAGCAAGGAAAAAATAATACCAGAGATGTCTAAAAGCAGAGGCTAAAAGTGGCCTGAGCTAGCGGCCTGCTAAAAAAACAAAGCACTGCCCAGGGGAAGAGCGAAGGGTCGGGCAGCGTGGTCCGGACTTGCCACAGCCGCGTCTCTCTGCGTAAGTGCTCCTGCCAAATAACTGTAATTGAGGCCCAAAGTCCAGAGCCCTGAATAACTCGATGCATCAATGGCAGCCTGTGGAAGCTGCCCCCTTGCTTTCTCTTTCTGTGACTATACCTTTAGAACCACCTTCACTTTTTCCTTGGTTACTCCCAAACCCTTCCTGATCTCTGCTATCCTAAATCCCCTCATCTAAATATAAGATTGTCAATACTGTAGATACTGTAGTGTCAGCATTCTATTTCAGGTTAAGTATTTAAAACTATTATTGCATCACACTAGAAAAAAAGGTTTTTTACTATTTCAATTTGGATTTCAAGTAAAAACGAAATAATAAAAGACAGAAAAATAAGCCTGTCTTTAAACTTAATGATGAACCTGAAAGGATGCTACCAGTGTTTAGAAAGAATATGCTGACCCTAGCATTAAATATAGAGCCAAACGCACGTTGCACATCTTTGCCTCTTGCTCCTGCTGGCTTTCTCTCTCAGGCTCATAAGGCCTGGCCTTTTTTTTTTTTTTTTTTTTTCGTTCCTGCACGTATGCCACAGCTGTGGTCATTGTGGTGATGTTTCACTGCTCAGAATGGATACACCAGCGCAAAAACGTTCTTATTATATTTATATTTTACTACACCGCCACTGGCCCTGCCAGCTGTGTGCTGGCTAACAGCCTGTTTCCTTTAACTAGGCTGTGACAATATGGTTAAAACAGTTAAAACCTGAGGTAACATAAACAGTGATGGGCCAGCGTTAACATAAACAGCCGTGCTATACAAAGTCTGCTTATGGAGCGAAAAAGGAAGAAGATGATAATGGAACATGAGGGATGAGGATGAGTTGTCATGGAGATTTCTGAAGCATAGTGATTGTTTTTTCATTTGGGTTTGGGGTTTTGGGCGGCACATGTTTCTCCACAGCAGCTGTCTGGGGCTGTTTCGCACACGTACTTGAATAGAAGCTGTATCATCAACAGTACGAGTACTTTTCTTCTAGCTGCTGTTCATCTTACCGAAAGAAAGCCATTTCTTTGAAGGCTTTCTTTTTTTCCGTACTGAATATAAAAAGAAAATACAGCAAAGTAGACAGGAAGAGGACGAGTGAATAAAACAGGAAGTAAAAAGAAGTGTGTTTATGAATAAGAGAGTAAAGCAGAGGAATCATGGGACAGATTTGATGAGGTCGCTACTCCTCCCTTCATCCTCGGCCCATGTCGGCTTGCTGTTAGCGAAGCGTGGTGTGTGCACTTGCGCACACTTTCCGCTAGCTTGTCCCCAGCTCTGGGCAGGGACCCTCTAATTAGGGCTGTGGGCAGGCTTGCACTCTTTGAAGCCTGCAGCAGCAGCAGAGCAGCTAGCCACAGCCGGGGTGACAGCGGCATCCCGCAGAGGATCATGAGACAAACCGGTACAACATGGACACGCAGGACCCATTCTCTCCTTTTCAGTCTTGCTTCTTTTTCGTTTATCTCATCAATCACATAGTCTGGGGGGAAAAAAAAGGTTTAAAAACAGCTAGCATATGCGATGAATTACAGTGACTGACACCTGGAGAGGGGCGAAAAATTTAGCGGATGAGTCTAAAACCCGAATGACAAGCAAAGGTTTTCTTTTCTTTCTTTTTCTTTTGCTTTAGGTGCCTTGTTTTATGTGAGGCTCAAAATGTAGCAAACCAATTAATTTAGTGAATGAACACCCTGGTCCTTTCGACTGGTATTTTGTTTATGACTGTAGCACTGCAAAATAGTAGGGCCCTTTCTTCTAATTTTAACTTTTTCCGCTTCTGTTTTCAGGTCCCCGCATTCCCTTTCTCACCTATATGTAGACGAAGGCTCAGCAGGGCAGTATAGCAGATCTGACCACAGGTAAACATGGCCACGCCACAAACGTGCTCACCTAGCACCATAATGGACAGAAATACCGCACTGCAATGAAAGCAGGCTCACATATCATCAAGGGGAAGAGAAAGTTCTTAAAAGCAGCAGACTGACTGGAGTTTGTTATATCATCCAGAAACCACAGTCTGATTTATTGCTGATAGCTTTTCTGTCATCAGGAGTTGTGTGTGTGCTGTATTTGTACCTCGGCTTACAGATACGTGTTGTGTTTAAATTAGTCCGAAGCTTTTCAGCTTGTTTAGAATGCAGAGGTGAGAAAGGAGGCCTGGTTGAGAGCAGGGTCAATGAGCTGCGCTACGGTTATTATACCGAACAGGATGTTTACAGTAAGGTTCTATTTACCCTCCAATGCTTCGGGTTTATAGATTAGCAGAGTTATAGTCAGGGATGTAGGTTTCATGAAAAGTGCATTAGAACATACTGGATTAGCACATACCAGCCAGCAGTTTAAATTCTAATTATATATTTAATATCTAAATGATCAACTCATCAACGATAGACTCACGTGCTACTCTACTTATAGTAATTTGAACTTTATTTCCACATATAGACATGGGTGGAGGGTAGCGGTGTGTACTCACAATTGAAAGTTGAAATCCACAGTAGGAAGGAAATTGAAGTGGACTCATTGAACAAACTTCGTGCTCACAAAAGATTAAAATCTAAAGGAAGTAATAATGGCAACTCCCACACAGCCGCCGAAAAGCGGGAGCTCCTGCGGGGCCAAGCTAGCGTGTGCTAATGACTCCACCTCGGCTGAAATTTGTCATCAATAGTGATTTAAATCAGACAAGTGCAATCAGAGACCAGCGTCCAGATGCACCGTAACCAAAACACAGCTCTCTGATCTTGGAGTCGACGTGTCAACAGCCGCCGCTCAATCACGCTACTTCAGACGAGCCGAATTCATAGGATTGACTTCCTAATCAGTGGAAATAATAATGACTAATGCTATTGTCTCCTAAGCTTTAATCAACATATACACTATCTCTTTAGCACAGCCTTTCCGGGACATAATTTAGACTTTTGTGGATTAAGAGAAAAAAAGAATTAGCATTACAGGAAGACAGGAAAAGCGGCAAAATGAATAAGTGAGGGAGACTTCAAGAGAGAGAGAGATGAAAAGAAAGCCAACGATAGGAAAGGCAGAAATACCCTGACACTTAATATGGTGGCTGGCATGTTATAGTCAGCTCTTGAACAGGCGAGTGATCAGGGATGTTGTGTGAGCGAAAGCCAGGGTTGCTCACCATCGCTCAGTGCCACGACCCAAAAGCGTACATTCCCACAGCCCAGAGCACCACTTTAAAGAGCACCAGGGCTGCTCTGGTGTGCCACTGCTCCGCCACTCCCTCAGCTCTGAAAAAGCAAATATCAATAAATTCATTATGTACTTTATATTTATATATTTGTGTGCGTGAGCTTTTATATATTTATTTTCATTTGCAGTTCCTGATATTTTTAGAGCAGTAATTAACTTTGCTAGACTAGTGCGTGTACTTTTGTGTGTGCGATTTAGCATGTGTGTGTCTCTGTCTGTGTGTGTGTGTGTGTGTATAAGATAGAGAACGAGATAGAGACAGAAAGACACAGAAAGACAACAGACGTCAATGGGAGATAGAAGACAATGGTATGGTACGTGGGGCAGATGTGAAAGGATCAGAATATGTTTGTAAATTATTTTTTGATTTATAATAACAGTGTTTGCCAGACCCAGAGCGACAAAAGTTATTAGTGATCTCAGGCCCGGTTCTTGCCAACCATAGAAGGGTGGGCAGACAGATATCCCAGGTGGGCAATTTTTGGGGGTGGGGTTGAGAAGATAGATTAGATCTAAAATGCAAGTTATTAAATAATAGCATAACAAAAATATTGATCTACATATATTCTTGCTTGGGTTTGGTTGAGAAGACATTATGTTAAGTCAGGGGTGGAAAATCTCGGTCCTGGAGGTCCGGTGTCCTGTAGAATTTAGCTCCAACCCTAATCAAACACACCTAAACAACTAATCAAGATCTTGCTAGGTAGACTTGAAACTTACAGGTAGGTTTGTTGATCCAAGTTGGAGATAAACTCCGCAGGACACCGGCCCTCCAGGACGGAGAGTTTGTCCACCCCTACCCCTACTTACAGCCAATCAAAAATAGAAAACTGTTTGGTTTTGCTTTGTGATTGGTCAGGGATTTCTACACCTCTTCTTCTAGTGTAGAAACAGCCTACCTAGAAACAGCCTACCTCAGACTGCTTCTATCAAATAAAAACGTATATTTATATACCGCTGTCTTTACCAAATTTTGACTGGGTGGGCAAGACAGATGTTTGGGTGGGCTCGGCCCACCCCTGCCCATGCCTAGAGCCGAGCCTGCGTGATCTACAATGTACAGTAGTAATTTTGGCATAACATTAAGTAAAAAAATTAAAGATCCAGACACAAATGTGTTTGGTGTTGTTGTTAGAACCATGTAAATTTATGTGTGTATCACTGTTTAAATTCTCTGGATGATTTCTCTGGATATTATTTGTGTCATATGTAATGCAATAACATTAAAATACATTTAAATATTAGAAAGTTTTACTGACCAACCAGTTCCGTCATTTTCTGGCTTCTCTTTATGTTTTTTTTTTTAAATTTATTTCTACATGTTTATTTGACATATTTCTGCCCAGAAAGTTTACACATGAAGCGTTCATGTAAAGATTCCGGGTAAAACCGCTGAAAGTTTAACCCACCGAAATGGTTGTTCCAAAATCAAACAAGTATGCGGTTTTTATTTGACAAGTTCAGTGTTTTGTTTATTTAAAAGAGGTTTTATTTGACAAGCTAAACAAAGATCGCTGGGCCCACAAAAATGACCAAACCTGCTAAAAAAAAAAGCAGCTCAAGCAGTTGAACCCAAGATTTAGACTGAGCTGTCCTACAAGTCTGAAACAAGCAGGTTTTGCATTACCTGAACAAGTTCACATGACAGAACAACCTGAACATTTATTGACCAAGCGTCTGTAAATGGTTTACCTGAGGAATAAAGGAGAAACCGCAAGAGGAAGAGAGAGAGGGAAAGAGAGCAAGAAAGAAGGAGGTAAATATATTGGTCTCCCTTAGCCTTTTATTTTCGGATCCTTTCACAGCTCCAGGTCCACTGACCTCTCTTGCGACACAGTGATCAAAAAAGCAAACAAAAAAAGCGCGACATACCTTTGTATGATGCTGCATTGCCTGGTTTCGAAATCAGCAAGCATCCAGGTTAATTAGTATTTACCAGATATGAAACAGAAGCTGTCTTAACAGAAATACCGTACAGCAGTGGCATTCTGGAAAATTACAGCAACTGTAAACAAGCTATTAGTGAGCGCTATACTTTTAAAACTTCACATGCTTTTATTATGCGGTCGTTATAATGTAGAGACACTTTATGGCCTTCAGGAGGAGCTGCCTTTATTTTGGAACAGATAATTGCTTGATAACTGTCTATTTCAGTCTAGGGTGGGTTTTTTTTTGGTTCCTATTTTTTTTCCTCCTTTGGCGTTAGGGGTTTGTGAATTTCTAATTCAGCCACAATTGTTTTAGAAACTGATTTCGGGTGAGATATTCTGGGGTGTAGTCGGCATTCCAAAGCTGTTCAATGGGGTTTGATGTCAGGGTTCTGGGCCGAACATTTAACTTTATCCACACCAGCCATAACAGACCATGTCTTTATGCATCTCAGGAGCATTGTCAAGCTGAAACACCGTTTGAGTTTCTTACCGGTACAGCATACAAAGACGTAGTTATGAGTGTGCTGATAAGGCGTCCATGAACTTACATGGGCATTTTGGCCGCTGTGTCCACAATCTAGGTCAAAGAATTAATCTAAGGTTAAATTTCAAAAAGGAAATTTAGTCTGCTCTACCATAGAAGCGTGGCTCCATGCTCCCAGCAGGTGGTCAGACTTAAGGGCAGTGGGCATGAGCAGACATGGCTGTGCTTTTTTTATTTTTCATGTATTTATTGTGTGGGCACACAATTGCTGCAGGTTATTCCCCGAGATAAGTCTTCATTTGTTTCAGTTGTGTTTTATTTAAAAGCAAATATGTGGTCCAGTGCCAGTTAGTTAGAAATATGTTGCTGGTATGTACTGTATAATACAGGACAATAGAGTATAATAATATATTGTGAGTGTAGAAGTTTTGTACATAGGAATATTGTGTAAAGGAGAAGAATATTTAATTAGTGTAAGAATAAGTTCATCAGAAATGAACACAAACACATCCCATGGGGCCTTGGCAAAGCAACTCTGACAGTAGCCTAGACTGAGGCTTAAACAGGATCGCACGTTTGGCCGCAGGCTGTGACACTGTGGGGCTTTTGTGTACTGTGTTTGCTTAAGTCGTTCTGCTGAGACAGGAAGTGTGTGGAGCGGAGACGGCAGAGCTGCACTACTAGTACAGCACCCTCAATGGTGTGGATGCAGAGTCGACAGGGCTGGCAGGACAAGGTGATGATAGAAGCTGATTGATTGCACTCATACACCTGTCCTGCACCTCCAGATCGGCTTTATACGGCATCAAACAGGAAGGGGCTACCATAAGAGCTGAGATACAAATAAGGAGGTCATTTTTGGTTTTTACTGTGAAGGTCATGTAAAGGGCAATCAGATTTTTAAATAAACAATAAAGTACATTATTCAATTAGTTCATTATGTATTTATTTTCTAGCTTTTTACATTCCGATTCACATTACTGTACCTCTGGAATTCTGCACACCACAATCCTGTTCACATTCCCACTTGTTTTGGCTTTTGTTCTAATTATCATAATGGGTTAAAATGTAACTTGCCCCTACTGTATGATAAACAGCCTAAAGGGGAAATGCTCTTCCAGGCCAAGCTGTAACGAAAAAAAAGGTCTGATCTAGTAAAAGGCAGCCAAATTTTCCATTCCGTATTGTGTGTGTAAATATAGTTGTGTTTTAGGAGAAGGGTTCATAGGTGGCATACGGGAACAGTGCAGAGGTGCTGAAAGGCAAACCACAGCAAACACAGCTCTGTACAGTCTTAACAAACACTGCAGTACAGCTCAGAACCTAGAGAGGAGGGGGGGGTCCGTGTGGTTTTGGGGGGTGTTGGGGTTTAAAACACCCAGCCTCTAATCCTGACACACTGTCTCCACCAATTAGGACTCCTTCAAAAGGGGAAAGGGGAGGAAAAAACAAAACCAGAAACCCAGTGAGAGCATATTTAGTAACAGTTTGGCAAGCTGTAATTACATGTATGGCTAACTGAGAGATTTAACTACTTTTTCCTCATTGATTGACAAGGCAGAAGGGAACAGAACGGACTGTGCATGCTGCTCCAATACACAGGCGTTTTCATTATGACACAGTGCCATAACTACAAGCAAACTGCTTCTTAGATAGAAGTGAGTGGTTATAAAAAGCACTTTCGGGATATCATGTAGTGCAGAACCAGTACTGGAAACTTGCTAAGAAATATTAACATCATTTTTCAACATTAACTTGTTTTTAAGATTTGGGGGAAATTAAGGCACGGCAAAGGCCAGCAATGCAGTGGTAAAGGATAAATATTGAAGTGGACAAAATTGAATTTTTGCCCCACCTTGATCAGGTTATCCGAATCAGAAAAGCTGGCTGTTGACATACGCCCCACTTGGGGTGAGTCATGTTGAGGAAGGTATAATTACCACAAAGGTCAATATTGATATTTGGGGAAAGAGGTGTTAGTAATGTTTGTGTTGAGATTTCCTGTGAATCTATTCCTATTCATGACAAACACTGGATTTCATTACATACATTGGCTCGATTTAAGGTATATTTAGGTTCAATCTTAACGTACAGCATATTTCAGTAGTATATGTCTCTTTTCTGTTATCCATCCATTTATCTACCCATCCATCCACACCCATTCATTCATACATCCATTCATCCATCTATCCAGCCATCCATCCACACCCATCCATTTATCCATCTATCCACACCCATTCATCCATCCATCCATTCATCCATCCATCCATCCATCTATTTATCCATCTATCATCCATCCATTCATCCATCCATCCATCCATCTATTTATCCATCTATCATCCATCCATACATCCATCCATCCATCCAAATAACCACCCATCCATTGACCCTTTCATCCACAAATCTATACACACACCCTTGCATCTATCGATCGATCCATCCATCCATTTATCCATCCATCTACATTGAAACGTCTGTCTCTCTCTCTCTCTCTCTCTCTCTCTCTCTCTTTATCTATCTATCCATCCATCCATCCATCCATCCATCCATCCATCCATCATCTATCTATCTGGACCTCTCTACTCAACATTAATGCCTGATTCCTTTATACACACACATTCCCACAGCCACACTCCAGCCTGTCCAGAAGATCGAAGCCTCAGACAAAAGCCAAAAAGGGTTATAAACCTATAATAAAACATTTGAAATCCCAAAAGGTTTTCACAAACATTCGACCAGTGTGGAATATGTATTACTTGGTTTATGTGATTTAGAGCGAGCCTTCAAATAAAGGATGTTGTATGCTCGTTCTATTGAAAAGAAATAATAGTAATAAAACCAACCATCCAGAGTCAAGTAAGCAGTGAAACCCAGACATTTGGAGATAAGGTAAAGAAAGAATCTAGGTCACGCCTTGCTGCGACACTGTTTCAACTGACCTTGTCTCTTTGTACGGGTGGATAAAGTACACAAAACTCTATTCACATCAAAGAAATCTTACTTTGATGTTTAATAAAATCCAGACTTGAGTTTAAGGAACAGTAATTCTGTTTAAGCAACCTTTAAATTATATTTCTAGTAAGCTCCCTAATTTCTCGGTCCTGGCTAGACAAATGTAAAAGTAACCCACTATGATTAATGATTTACATTTTAAAAAACACCACGTCACTTTAAGAAGGAAACATATAAAGTAAATATTGAATATATCAAGGTGAAGTGGTTTTGAATCATTCCTAAAATACCTTCATGATATACAGCTGGTATAAACTTCAGGAAGTGTTTCAACTGTTGAGTAGCATTTTATTGCACACTGTCATTGAGTCAGTGCTTCGTCATAAGTGATTAATCCGACAGCTAAGGTTTAGCCAAACTATGGAGAATTACGTCCTCATAAACACACTAAATCACCATAAACAGCATTAATCACTGCCTTGCCACCTCTATACACACACACACACTGCCTCTATCCGACATTCTGCAATAAGCCCTATACTGTCCCTATTTAAGTCCTGCAGCGCGGGGGCAGACGGAGTCTGGGGTTAATTCTGAGGTTAGAAAGCAGGACACAGAAGACTTAGCTCGTTCTTCTTCACCTAAGGACAAGTCAACCATAGCAAACAACCTGAAAACAGGACTTCTTTTTTCTGCATTTCAGATGGAGGAAAATTATTCTCCATAAATACCTCACAGTGGACTTTGATGGTGAATGTCTTATTTCATCATCTGTGTGCAAAACCATAGCGCAATAGGCTGTCCTAAATGTAGCTAGGTGTTTGTGTTAAGGTCTGTAGAATAAGGATAAGTTTATCATTCGCATAGTAAAGGTGATTCAGAGAAACCCCAAGGAAAAAGAGACTCAGAAAAATAAGCGAACTAAGCAACACCACATTACAGGAAGTTAAAATAGACGCCTACACTTTGAGTCACTGATTTCTTAGAAAAGGTTATTTTATTCCCATCAAGATGGTAGAAAGGTAAAGAGAAATCCGTTCCATATAGAACTGCTTGAATTTGATTCCAAAAATAATAATTCATTAATTTAGTATTTGGTTTTGGACACCGTATGATAGCATGTATGTTGTACAGCGTAACTAATAATTACAGACATTAGGACATTTTTCTTTTTGTTTGGAAAATTTTAACACAGTAAATCTTTAAATTGGCATTAAACAATAGCCACTTAAAAGGGTAAATATGTGCAAATGTACAGAAAAGTTTATGGACCCCCTTAATCATTTGGATTTTCTACTTTAGTTTCTTCAAATGTTAAAAAAAAATCTGTTTTTAATATTTACTTACTAATATTTATTAATAATATTTAATAATTATTTAATTGACATTTTCACTTTGCTTTATAAGATGTTCGCTACTTAGAGTTGCATAAATTTGGAATCTGTAATTATGTTTTTAGGTAGTTACAGTATGTAAAAATTGGTTTAAAATATCAGGTGATCAATAACAGCACCGGTTTTAGGTACACTACATTCCCAAAAGTTTTTTAAACCTTAATATTTCACCCGTGTATAGAACTTCCTGCATTAAAATTAAACTGTTCCCTAACCTGTTCCAGCATGACAGTGTGTCTGCACAAAAAAAATGAGCTTTACGAACACATGGCTTGCCCATGTTGATGTAGAAGAACTCAAGCGACCTGCACAGAGTCCTAACCTCAACCCCACTGAACCCTTTTGGGATGAATTGCAATGCCAGGCTTTCTCACCTGAAATCTATTTTGACCTCACTAATCTTCTTGTGGCTAAATGGGCAAATCCAAATAGCCACCCTGCGAAATCTAGTGCAAAGTAAAGCTAATTATAATAAACAGCATCTATTATATTTGCATGTTTGCAGCATGTGTTATATAAATTTAGTGTCAGGACAACATGAACAGTTTTAGGAAGATCTGTAGCTTAGAATTAATTATGTAAAAGAACAGGGCAGCATGATGGCTCAGGCAGGGGTATTTCTGTGTGGAGTTTGCATGTTCTCCCCGTGCTTGCGTGGGTTTATTCTGGGTACTCCAGTTAAAAGCATGTATGTTAGGTTGATTGGTGGTTCTAAATTGCTTATAGAAATGAGTGTGAGTGTGTTTGTGTGGCCCTGTAATGGACTGGCGACCTGTCCAGGTGGTCCAGGGTGTCTCCTGCTTTTCTCCCTTTCAGAGACGGCTGGGATAGGCTCCAACAGATCCCCGTGACCCTGAATTAGGGAATAAGCGGGTATAGAAGATGACAGAACAAAAACAGTTCTGGTGAATAATAATAATTTAAAAAGTTTTATTAAATGTCCACGTATTTGAGAAATTGTGGGACAATAGCAAAAAAAATCTTTAATGTAACATAAGAGTTGTATTATAATGACACTGTAGAGTGTGTACTGTAGACTAGACTGTGTGTATTTCGTATAGCAGAGTGGATAAAAGTCACAGATGAATTCAATGGGGAACTACCATCCAATTACCCTTTGTTTAAAAAGTAATTAACCTACTAGACCAATACAGTCTAAACCAGTGGTGTCAAATCAGGTCTTAGAGATTTCTGTTTTGTCTTCCACCGAACACACATTTATTTCAGCTTTAGTAAACTGTAAACGATTCTGTTTCTGAAATATGGATGAGTTAAATTGCTGTAATGATTTATATATTTCAACAATTAGTGCAGAAATCTGGATTGCTTAATAAAAAAGTTAAAAATGAATGTAAATTAATATAAATGTAAATAAATATTCATGTATGTGTATAGGACATTATCAATAATCAAACACTCCGCTGTCACCCAGATGAGGATGGGTTCCCGCTTGAGTCTGGTTCCTCTTAAAGTTTTTTCCTAACATAACCTTAAGGCGTTTTTCCTTGCCTTTGTTGCCGCAGGATTGCTAACCCTAGGTTTCCTTTTTTACTTATTTAAATGAAGTTTTTCTGTAAAACAGCTTTAAGGCGATGTCTATTGTTAAAATCAGGAGACAAAAAAAGTTCAACTAAATTGAAATAAAAGAAGAGAAAATGTATTGTATTGAAATCAAATGAATTGAATAATAAATTGTAAAATGCTTTATACAAAAACACATCCATGGAAAAAAATGATCTGTAGTTTCTGCAAATCAGCACTGCAACATACGTATATAGAAAAACTCTGTCTGTTTTCTTTTTGACACAAAAACCTTATTAAACTTCTCCATCTATGAATTTTGGTAGAAAACATAATTAAATCTTCCATTCCAAAGTACTATTAAGTAACCAAGTTACTACCAAGTTGTCTAGCTGTTGTATATGTAATACATTTGATATACACTTTAGAAATACTGTAGTGAATTTCTGTCGTTGATGGTATTTGTTAGTATTTATTCCTTCATTCATCTTCTATACCAGGGTCAAAGGGGTCTGCTGGAATCTATCCCAGCCGTCTCAGAAACGCCAAACGGCAGGAGAGGTACACCTTGGACAGGTCACCAGTCGATTACATGGCCACACACATGGTCACACTCACTCCTATGGGCAATTTAGAATTACCAATTAACCTAACATACATGTTGTTGGACTGTGGGAGGAAACCGGAGAACCCGGAGTAAACCCACACAAGCATGGGGAGAACATGCAAACTCCACACTGAAAGATCCCTCCCCGGGAATCGAACCCGGGACCTTCTCACTGTAAGCAACAGTGCTAACCGTTAAGCCGTTGTGCTGCCTGTTAGTATTTATATAGTTATTAATTTTGTTCTATGTTTGCTTCGCTCCGACAAGTTTGGGAATTTGAATTCCGCTTCTACTTTAACGCACTCTGGGTTTACTGTTTCAGTCCAAAGACATACATTTTAGGCTGAATGAATAGTTAAATTGTCCGTAGTGTGTAAATAGATGTGTAATAATGTGTGTGATTCTGCCCTGCGATGGTTTGGCATCCCGTTCCTAGTGTCCCCGCCTTGTGCCCTGAGTCCTCCAAGATAGTCTGGTCTCCAAGCTTCAAACAGCCCTGTGGAGAAAAGCTGGTATAAAATTAGTCTAAAATATAATTTTTTAAAAAGGTGTTATTATTTATCGGTTTAAATTGTTTATTACACTTTTAATTACATATATTTTTTAATCTAATATTACTGTACAAAACCTGAATAATAAGAGACTCAAACAAGTGTTGTATAACATTCACGGTGCCAGTGCTAATTCTATTACGGTATTCTTGTGATTTATTTTTTTATTGTAATTGTAAAATAATTACGGAAAAATGTTAGCAGAACAATGTGTGACAAAGTTAAAGTCTAAACAAAACCCAAATGAGAATCAGTATTACATATCCTGAGACATCAAAAAGAAACGTTTAGAAAGAAAAGCATCCTTTGGACACACTTACACAAAGTTCTGCGTCCTGTAGAAAGTGGCAAAGTCTAAGATAAGACTCAAACAAGGAAGCTGAGGAAAATCAAAGGCCATCTGCACCCAGTTTGTTTACTTCCTGACAGAATGCCTGACAGCAGCTACCATCAGCAACAGCGTCAAAACAACAGCACACGCCTGACTCGCACATCCCGTAAATGAGCAACAACACCCATATCACAGAGAATTCCTCTGCTCCCCAACCCCTCATTTCCTCTGGGAAATGACGACCTGTAATCACACTTGGAGAAACCACCATACTTCATTACTGCAGTGATTACACCAATTAGCAGCATGTAGGGAGTGGCCCACAATACCTCCAACTACCATCAGAGTGCTTTGGCTCTCCACTGTGGTGAAATTGGTAGATTCAATTCAATTGGCTGCAGAAACAGAGCTGGAATGCTTTACCTGGAGATGCTGTCCTTTTTGGTTTAGAAAATATTCTTCTAAGAAAAAAAAATGACTTTTTATAAACTGGAATTATAGACTGACATCCATAGAGTAGTTTGCCATGCTTATTGAAGCACCAACAACACCGGTTACATATTACTACACAAAGATGACAAGCTGTTGAAGAAGCAATTACATCGAGAAGAGGATGTGGGTAACCACTCTGTATTTTGCATAAATATGGAGCGATAAAGGAGCCTTAAAGATCTGAAGACCAACTCATCTTTCCACAGACATCTTGAGGATACTGTTTACGTGCTCCAGAGCAACACATGACACAAATTTGCAAAAATCTGAGCATAAGATTAGCAGCTTTTTTTTTTTCAAGCTACAACCCTAACCCTTGTAACATCTTCCTCCCAACAGATGTTAAGTTCAGGAGTGGCATTCCAGCCGGCCACAAGTGAGCGTATTTTCCTACCACAGGCTTCAGAGAGAAGCCACAAAACAGCCTGCTGAAGCACAACATAAAACAAAACTTAGAAGAGAAGGGGAAACATGAAGAAATGTTTTTTAAAAAATAAGTGGAGTAAAAAACTAAAGATTTTCTAATTCAGCCTTTATTGAGGTTCCTGGTTTCAGCATTGCAACCGTTTTATGTGTGAGAAGAGCTCCCTGTAATTTCCTCACCACCACCACCACTACTGGACCGGCTTGTAATAAAAAGATGTCTATTCTGGGTTTCTCTGTAATAATGGATTCTTCTTGTCTTCATGCACTTCTGTCTCTCTCCTGTTTGATGAAACAGGCAGCAGGTGCAGATCAACTGATGGATTGGTGGACAAACAGATGACATGTTAGAAGGAGAGACAGATTTGATGAATGAATTCAAGGCTAAAAAGAGGACAAGAGAAAATGAAACATCTGAATTAAGTCTCGTAAGGATACCAGCTAGATGGAAAATGTGCTGGAAATGTTTATTGACTGCTGACCTTGATTTGCCTCCAGGATTGATAATTTGACTACTGTACTGTTCTCTGAAGTCGACTTATAATATTATCAAGATTATTAAATAAAAATGAAATCAGAATTTAGAGGTCATGGGCTATTTCCTGTCCTGTTTTCGACTCCCTTATCAGAACACTCTGTTTGATTGTCTTGGAAATAAACGCCCACTGCTATGATTAGCTGACAGTTTTGCACACAAAGCAATACAGTAAGTGGCATTAATAAAAAACAGTTAATCACGTCTGTGTAGCACAACTTTACAGTCGGATCATATATAGTCGACACGGCATCCTTTTGTAACGTGACTGTTTCAGCCTTGTTTAAAAACAAAATTTCTATAAAATGCAGTGGAAAAAATGACCAAGATTTTACTGACACGTTCTGAAATTTCTTTAAAAATAAAGCTAATCCACTGTTTTTTAATGTTGGGACTGTTCACAATTTGGAACTATGCAGCATCTTGTATTTTGAGTCATCTCGTCATTTACAAATGAGAAAATTAATTTGGCCACTCTATTACATCATAAAGTAGAACATTCCAAACCCTGCTGTTTTAAAAGCATAAAGGCCTCTTACATGTAAAAATATCAAGAGAATTTTGATATCTTAGTTCATGAGCCCTTTAAATATGTTTTCGATCAAACTTTTATTAACAATATTTCCGTTGTTTAAAGTGATATACAGACCAAATGTAGGTAAATCAACGTAAGGCAGAATTGCTTAATAAATATGAGATGTTTGGTAAATTGGCATGATATCCTGATGTTTAGCTAATTAAGGTTTTAAGTTCCAATCCCATTACATCTATAGAGCTCAGACAAAACCAATAAGCTATATTTAATAAAAATGGGCCATACGATTATTCATCCATCCATTCATTTATCCATCCATCCATCCATCCCTCCATCCATCCATCCATCCATTTATCCATCTATCCATACATCCATTCATTAATTTTAATAGCAACTGGTTAAGATGTTGGCTTGCTGATATTTTAGACAAACCAGGTTGTAAATCAGGTCGAAACCCCATGCCCTAATTCGCATCCAAATCACACAAACTGGATGTTTTTGTCTTAAAGGCCATCATTTATTCAGGACCCCCATTTGCAATGAGTGATTTATTATTAGAATAAATATACTATATATAAGAACAAAGAAATGAATATTAATTATAGAAATGAATATTAATAATAAGTACTAGCAGATTAGCATAAAAAATTGCACAAATATTGTTATTTTACTTTCTATTTTTACTTTTATGATGGCAATGAAGGTAAGGGGAATAAAACCATACTAAGAATAATTCATTTTATATTAGCGGCATTTCGTTTTTCAGATGCAGGATTAAGGTCTTGGGAAACGTGGCAAATTTCCCCATAGAACCTATTAACACACTTGTTTCTTAATCACCCAATATCAGTGTTCAAACGGTTCCTTATAAGTACCATCAGATTTCCAACGCCTCTAGATATTTTATGTATCACTTATCCTACACAGGTTCAAAGTGAGCCTAGGCCCCATAACAGAGGTTTTAAAGCACAAGACAGGGGACACGCTAGATAATAAAGTAGGTTACAATTTTCACACACACACTTATTTACACACTACGGACAAATAGGAAATGCCAGTCAGTCTGCAAGGTGTGTCTATGGACTGGTGGAGAAACTAGGTATAGGAAGGAAACTCCTAAAGCACGGGAAAAACACACAAACTCTTCAAAAAAGGGACAGCAGCAAGAATTAAAGCCCCAATGCAAGAAATGTGAGAAAAATGTGCTAACCATTAAACCACTGTAAAACCACCCCCATCCCCACCCCATTACAGTGAATCTTTTCATATGGCAGAAATAATTGTTTAAGCTTTAAGCTAATAGTCAATTGTCTACCACATTATTGTGCTATAATTAGATTTCCATATTTAAATCAGGTGTTTGATGAAAGTGATTGCAGAGATCTATTCATTATTGAAAAACACCAGCCATTTGCAATCCCAGTGGTCGGAGAGAAATGTGTGGTTTGACTGACTAATGCAGTAGTGGCTGAATTTCTCCAAAAAGTTGAGAAAAAAGTAAAAAAACACAGGCTTGTTGCATGACAAAATCCCTCCCAACCAAGACTTGTCCTTTAATACCAAGACCTTTTCATGTGGCTTCTCTCCGATTGCACATGGGGAAACACAAACCACATAGTCGGGACAGTGCTTATTATGCGCTGAGGCTGTGTGTATATGTGTTGCTGTGTGCTCAAGGAATGCTTGCTGTAATCCATGCAGGGCACTTTAAACTGAAATGACACATCTTAATTTGTCAACAAGCCTCCTCATTGGAAACAGAACGGGGCAAGAGAAGAAACAGTTCCAGGACACTCAATTGCTAGCTCAGTTGCTTTAAAAAAAACCGTAGATTTATTAGTAATGTAATTAGAAAATATGACTTCAGTTCTGTAAACTGAAATCAGGCTGTTTGCCCTAAATCAGACCTTCAGTGTTGTTCATTCATAAATTTCCTTTAGATGCTTTATCCTACAGGAGTGCCACATAAAGGTATGTTTGAAAATTAGGATAAAAAGGAAAGAAATCATAGAAAATCAACATGTAAAATTCAAACAGGGAACCTTCGGGTTGTAGGCTGTTCCACTGCACCACCTTACTAGTTTATATGCCCTGAAATAGAACTGAAATCAAATCATGGAATTTTTTGGGGAAGTTCAATAGTTAAGGTGTTGGAATGCTAATTGGGCTAACAGGGTTCGAATCCCAGCAGGGCCATGAGCAAGGCCCTTAACCCCCTATTTGCTCAGTTGTCTAAAAGAGATAAATGTAAGTCGCTCTGAATAAGGGCGTCTGCCAAGTGCTGTAACCGTAAATGTCTTGGTCAGGGTAACGGCAGATTAAAGAGTTCATCCTTAACACATCACCAGTCCACCTACTGGCATTTGAGAGAAAACCAGAACTTGTAATCGAAACTTGTAATTGGAAATTTTATTTTACAGTTTTAAAAAACTACCTGTTGTGCCAATATACTGTAATTTAATTCAGTTTACTGTATTATACATGCTGTATGTACGAAAAAAAGAATGCAAAAAATAAGGCAGATAACCTGTTTTACAGCATTTAAACATTTACAGCATTTGGCAGACGCCCTTATCCAAAGCGACTAACATTTAAGTCTTTTTTTTTATACAACTGTGAAACTAAGGGTTAAGGGCCTTGCTCAGGGGCTCAGCAGTGGTGACTTGGTGGTGCTGGAAATCGAACCAGGGTCTTTTTGGTATCAGTTCAACACCTTATCCAGTGAGCCACCACTTCCCACTATTAAATATTGGTCACCAGTTTGTTGGTACGCACAAATGCATCAAAAAAATAATATTAAGTGAGAACAGTACAGAAACGATCGGTATGATAATATATACAGTTTAAAAGGTTATAAGTTAAAGTAGAATGGAAAAGCACTCAGATGCAGCCTGCTGCTGGCTTAAAATCACTAAATGTTTTCTTTCCAGCCTAGAATATAGAACGTTACTGAAATGCCAAATTCCAAATTCAAAAAGTTTAATAAACAACATATTCTTTTGTACTTTCTGTAAAAATCTGTCAGTTTATTCAGCTGCTGTAAACAGACCCAGATCTGATTCATGGACTTTGTCACTACAGCCTTGTTTGAAGATGACAGTTAAGAGGTAATTAAATTGTAGTTGTTGTTTATTCCAAGAAGACCAAAGTCCTTGCCAGTCTTCCCAGAACTTCAACCTATAACCATCACACTGTCATAATCTCTGCATTTTGCAGAACTAACACTTTATTTGACAGCTTTCTGGGCTGTCTGGCTGTCCAGCCTTTTTCCTTATAATATTAAATAGAGCCATAGAGAGGCAATGAAACAAATTTTATATGGATATCCTAAAAAAAAGAAAGAAAACCAAGTACTGTTTGCAAAACAAATGTAGCTCGATAATGTGGATTTAAACTCTTTGTAGTCTAATAAAGGAAAGGTTCTGGAGGCAAATCAACCTTAGGCAAGGATGTAAAATAAATCAATAGGTGTTAAAAATGTTAAACTGCTAAATGGGAATAGAAACATCATGTAAACTGTTGCTCATTCCAGGTGATCCCTTCATGTCTGGATCTTGCAATCTCTTTGGATAAACCGCTAATCATACTTCTCCCTTTTATTTTAGGGATAGATAATTAACTGTCCTCTTCCTCGCTCGTTGCTAATTGGACATGATATATCCTTTAAAATATTGGAAGAATTTGGCCATTTTTATTGACCCAGACCGCTCGGTTGCTTGTATAGTCTCTTAACATTTAAGACTAGACTACTGATGACTGCAAGTTGTCCTCTGTAGATGATCCAGAATGCAGTTGCCTGACTTGTTTTCAACTTTGCAAAGTTCTCCCACACCACAATTTCCGGCTCTCCTTTACTGGCTTTCAATTGCTTTACACATCTGATTTAAATCACTTACAATGCCCGCTAAGACAAAAACAATACAGCACCCCCTTAGCTTTAAGCACTTATAACACCCCACACTGCATCATGTGCGCCATAAGATCCTCCAGCAGTGATTGACTGGCCCCACGATTCTTCAGGATACTAGGTAAAAGGTAAGACTTTTGTCTTCTTTCAACCGAACATGATGGAATGCAATTTCCATCAGTGTCAGCGGAGTCATTAGCCTTTTCAAAAAATTCTCTTCATTCTCTTAAACAGAGTTTTAGGCTAAAGGTATTCTCCATTCAGCTAAGCAATATTATGCTATTAGTGAATAAAGACTTCAAGGCACTTTTGTACATCACTCTGGATGAAGGACTCTGCCAAATGCTGTAAATGTAAATGTTGTCTTTTTTTTAATGTGCCTTATGATTTATCATCAAGATGTGACAATCATATTGAAGAAAAACAAATGCTTGGTGGAAAATCCTTCACAGGGTTTTAGTTTAAAATTCTAACTTATCCAGGAATCATCCGATAGGAACTTTATCATAGAACACAACATCAACATTTTTAGTGAGATCCACTTAAAAATATTACTAAGCTTTAGATGATTTGTTTGAAGATATTATAGTAATAGGATAAAATACTTTACATATTAACGAAAAATATTTCTATGTTTCATGTAGACGATCTTAATCTGTACTAATTTAATATTTTATAGGTCCCAATGTTTATTTTACAGGGACATGAATAGAAACTCAAACAGATCTTAGAAAAATCTTGGTAAAAGTCAGGCCGTGTATATTTTATCCTATGAGACAAAGGCAGTAAAAATCCTAAATAGCCCTAAATAGTTCTTAAATATGATTTTTCAAATTAAAATATTAATAAAATATTAATTATAATTAATATTATTATTGTGTTGTTCATTTAATTATTAACCATTTATGAATAATTAATATGATTACAAAATGGATGAAAATGATTAAAATAATAGGGTTATGAAAAGTCCATTAACATGAATATTCCAACAACAATAAAATAAAATGCAAGTAAATTCATTAAGATCCCACAAATAAAATCAAAGGATAGGATTTTTAGCAAGTTTTTTTGGCATGGTAGCCCAACCTCACCGAAGCACTATTTTTGGGGGTTTTTGTATGTAATGTTTGTTAGCACTTATACAGCATCATATACAGTATAAGGACTTGAGCAGATTATAATTTTTAATTTTAAAAATGAATCATATCTTAACTACGCCAGCATAAGTAGAGGCATCCTTACAAAAACAGTAGTAAGTAGAGAGTTCAAGGGCACAAACTTTAAAAAGAGTACATTTGCTCAATGGATGAAAGGAAAGAAATGAGGGGAGAGTGATGAAACCGAAGTGAACGAAAAAAGAAATGGAAAATAGAAAAGCAAGTGAGATAAAGACAAAATGGAAGGAAGAAGATAAAGAGGGGGGTGATGAGGAGAGAGAGGGGGGGTAGAGGGCAGGTGGTAGCTTAATGTTTAAGGTGTTGGATTGCTAAGTACGTTCGATTCCCAGTACTACCAAAGTGTCCACTGCTGGGCCCCTGAACAAGGCCCTCAACCCCTAATTGCTCAGTTGTAAAAATGGAAATAAATGTAAGTCAGTCAGGATAAGAGCGTCTGCCAAATGCTGTAAATGTAATGTAATGTAGTGAGAAAGGAGGAGTGAGGAAAAGAGAGCAAGAGTGAGGAGAGGGAGGAGAGGGAGAGGGAGAGGAAAGAGAGAGGTAAGGCGAAAAAAAGTCCTACGTTTTTATGTGCCCCATTTTTCCTTTTTATTTCGACTGTACTCTCTTATCTCCTCTCCTCCGTGGTGTCACTTGATTAAGGACAGCAGTTTGGTGGCTACACTAATAGGCTCCAGAGTTGGGTGCTAGGCCGTCTGGTCAAAGGTTCTCAATGCTTTCTCCCCCAAAAATCCGGTCTGCTTGCTGCTACGCATGAATTACCAGCCACAGGAAAGTTAAAAAAGAGGAGGCTAAATTAAGTGCCCTCTCATTCCAGCATTTTCATGGTTTGTCTAAAAACAGGGTGCAAGATGATTCACATTTTATAAGCCCTCTCTTGCGGCCGCCTGCGTCACCCTGGCGCTCGGACTCCACCACTCGTTCACACATCTCCTTCTTCCTCTATCTCTTTCTTTTTCTCTTAATTTAGAATGAAATCCTTTCATAAAATAGCAGGGCAAGAAATGTAATGGAAAACCTCAGATAACCTTGGGTGACAGCATAAAAATGGAAATATGCCTCAAGAGGTCTTTAGTCGTTTTTTTTTTTTTTTTTTTTTGTGAATATGCCAAAATCACTCTCGACCTTGGAAACACATTCGCTGTAGAATTTCTAATTTGTGTTGCTCATTTTTGTCTGTTCTTGGTCTACATTGTGTGATCTGAGCAAAAGCCACCGAGACACGAGCGCACAGAAAGAAGCAAGAAAGAAGACAAGCACAGCATTTGTGTGTTTTTTTAGAAGAAACGGTCGAAGCCCGTAGCTGCTAGCCGGAAAGGAGGAAAAGAAACGCAGTGGTATTTCTCTAAGTGAGTTTGACATCTAGTGCTGCTTTAAACACTGTCCATTATCATTTCCTCATCATGGCTGCCACTGTGCTGGCACTGTGCTCTGGGGAAAACATCAAGCTGCTTAGGACTGGGGAGTCTCTCTTAAAAAGACTACACAGTCCAGAGAGTGGACAAAAAGGCCACTACTCCAGCAGCTCGAAGTTGACTTCTACTGCCCCCTATTAGTCATTACAGATATTACAGTAAGAAAGCACTGTGGGATTGTTGTATTGAAAATGAGCACCCATGTCTATTTATCCATCATCCATCCCACCATTCATGTTGTCTTACTTCATGAGAAATATTATTTGCATGTGTAGGTGTGTCAGGATGCTAAATCTGACAAACACATACCATATGTCCAGCTCTTAGCCATTCATGTAAACAGAGAGAGAGAGAGAGAAAAGCAGGCAAAAAATAAACTTGCAACTTCACCACAAAAAAGCCCATAAACCATTACAATGAATTACATTCCACAGTTACGACTGTTCACACACACTGACCGTATACGCTCCTCAAAAGGGGGAGCCTTTGAGCTCTCAGTGAGAAGAATTGGCATGGCTGGCCTGAGGTTTGGAGGAAGAATGGGAAGTATGCTGTTACTGTGGTGCTGGTCAGACGGCAGGCTTTGGGTTTCCTCACCGCAGCAGCCATGACCACAACTCCCCATCACTTGCACTCAATCTCCTTAACCATTTTAAGCTATAAAACGCTTCCTTACTAAATACTGCTCCACCCAGCACTTAAATTCCATACATTAAAAGAACACCCCATTCTACACCCACATAATAGAAAATAAAACAGGCTCGTTGGCCTGTTAAAGTTAAGAAAGAAATCTGGTCGGCTTTTTATTCACTTGTTCTGATGTTTGTGGCCTCTGTTGCCCCTCTCTTAAGCAGACACACACAAAAACAAGAGTGCTGATGAGTGAGAGGACAGAGATACGATACAGAAATATTTATATTTCTTACTCTTGGGAAGGGATCTTATGAGCTGGAAATGCTCTGAAGACCAAGAAGACCTGGGTTTAAGCCCCACCACCGCCAGCCAGCCACTGTTGAGTCCTTGAGCAAGACCCTTAACCCTTCCTGCTCCAGGGGCGCTGCATCATAGCTGATCCTGCACTCTGACCCCCAACTTACTAAGATGGGCTACTTTCACTCTGCTGTAAAAAGTATATGTGACTAAATAAAGGCATTAAATCTACTCCTTGTCTGTGTTATTTTTTTTATTAATATTATTTTGATTATTTTTGGTTAACTTAAACCTTGTTTCCTGATTGGTCAGACATTGTTGATAAATTTTTCCATAATAGCAGCTCTGACAATAGTTTCAGCTGTAATTCAAATCATTGGTTTATACAGTATTTATGCACTCGTTTTATTACATTATGGTTTCTATCAGGGGCCCACCAAATTGGTTTAGTTCCGACGCTAATCAAATGCACCTAAACTAGCTAATCCAGGTCTTGCTAGGTATAGTTAAAATTTACATACTGGTGTTTTGAGGATATTTGGAGCCAAACTCTACCCTCCAGGACAGAATTTGACCCCTGATTTGCATGGTTAAATGCATTGATGTTATTTTGTTATAGCTTTTATATAACTTAATGTTTTCTGCAGGAGACAGATCTTCAGGACAGATGCTGGGGAAGTGGTGGATCATGGTTAAGGTGTTGGACTACCAACCTGAAGATTGTAGGTTCGATTCCCAGCTCCACCAAGCTATGACATTTACATTTACAGCATGTAGCAGACGCTCGTGTCCAGAGCGACGTCCCAAAAATTATGCTTTATGTCACATCATTAAACAGCTCAATACTGATACAATAGTTCACAAATCGGTGTAACAACAAAAAACTGTTAAAAGAGTAGCTTTTTTATGGCTGTTGGGCCCCTGAGTAAGGCCCTTAACCCCCGATTGCACAGTTGTAAAAAAGAGATATACGTAAGTCGGTCTGGATAAGGACGTCTGCCAAATGCTGTAAATGTAATGATGTAATTTCTTGTTATTAATCTGCACTTGTAAGTCTGTTATAATGTTATTAATGACAGGAATGAACTCATAGATTTTCCATAACAATTTCACCCGAATATTAATTGTTAAATAAATGAAGAGGTATAAAACATTTTAAGACTTTGTATAAGAAAAAAAATATGAGATGTCAAAAAGTGTTTTATTTTTTGTTTATTCTTTTGCTTAATCTTTCTTTAATTAGGATGTAATAGTGTGGAATTATTTGGTTTGATTTTTTTAGGTCGAATGATGTGTAAAATCGATATGTTTATACATGTTATCACATTACATGTATTTTTTTACCTTATAACTACACACAGCTTCCTCACTTTTATTTAAAGGTTCGTTTTCATTTAAACGAGAGTGATAACAGCATCACACTGCCCGGTAACTTTCCTACTGGATATTCGTTATTTATCAGTGACATCAATGACAATGACATTAAAAAGACATGTACTAGAAGCGTATTATACGGGACAAACCTAATCTCTGAAATAGAATTCCTTTTATAGTAGATACACTTAGAAATAGTTCATTTGTTTTATTTTATATTAAATATTAAAGAAATGTTAATCAAAATTAACAACAGAAATAAAATCAGCTGTTTAGTGTATTGGGGTTATTCACAGATGTCAGAAATTTAATTTATCTTTTTTTAATATAAAGTCAAAGAAATTGAACAAAACAAGTTAGGCTTTAAAATGAAAACTGTAACAAATATTATTCATTCATTCATTCATTCATTCATTCATTTATTCATCTTCTATACCCGCTTATTCCCTAATCCGGGGTCACGGGGATCTGCTGGAGTCTATCCCAGCCGTCTCTAAAAAAAGCAAAGGGCAGGAGAGGTACACCCTGGACAGGTCGACAGTCCATCACAGAGCCACACACACTCACACTCACTCCTATGGGCAATTTAGAATCACCAATCAACCTAGCCTAATGTTAGGGTTAAGGTTAGGGTTAAGGTTAAGTTGATTGGTAACAAATATCAAACTACAAAATTTGTAAAAAAAAAAAAATAATAATAATAATAATAATAAAATAAAAAAATTTAAAAAGCAGACAACATTATGACTGTTAAAATTTAAAAAAAATCTAACATTTAACAAATGGTAGCTCAGAGATCAAGGTCTTGGCAGCTGATTGGAAAATCATGGCTTCAATCCTCATAACCTCCAATCTGCCACTTTTGGGCCCCTGAGCAAGACCCTTGACTCTTAACTGCTCAGTTGGGTTGAAAGAACAATAGACAAATCTGATTTGCTTTAATTAAGGGTGTCTGCCAAATACTGTAAATGTAAAATATATTCAAAGCAAATAAAGAAATACTTTATTAATTATTGTGTGCAACAAAAGCAACAAAAAGGGGTTATAAAAGCTACAAACACTTAAAATAGCTACTGTACAGAGAGTGCAGAAAAATAAGTATTTTAAGCTGGTTTACAAAGTGATAAAAGGTAGAGGTGAGGTTTCTTAGTGGGGTTTTCTAGGTGGAAGTGGTAACTTAGTGGTTAAAGTGTTGAACCGCTGATCGAAAGATTGGTGGATTGTGGGTTCAAATTTTAGGACCCAAACAAACCAATCCAGCCACTGCTGACAAAGACCATAACCCTCAACTGCTCAATTGGGTTAAAAAAAGATAAATATACAGTAAGTCACTCTGGATAAGGTGGTCTGACAAATTCCAGAAATGTAAATGTAAATATTTCAAAAACCTACATTTATTAATAAATAATTGATCAAATCTAAGAAAAAAAAATTAACCAGATAATGTTATGTACAATCTTTTTTAATTCGCCAAACGTTAATTTTTTTAATGAGGTTGAAATCAGACCGTAACAGCATTAAATGAAACTTAGAATTTGATTTATTATAAATGCATCAGAACTCTAATTCTATCATTTAAATAACCAGAGACTTTTATTTTGACTTTTATTAAAGCACCTCTAACACGGAAGTAAACTTTAGCGATTCAAACTTCCGTACTAGGTAGTGTGCTCAGTGCTATTTAGTGCACACTTTTTATCGTGTTAGTATGTTGTTCCCTTTGTAGCCGAAACGGTAGCCATGCTCGTATTCCTAAACACTTCACTGTGTAAATGTAAGTGTTTGTTTAATGCTAATATTATAACCGTCTACAAAATAAACAAATAAATAAAACTTTATCGCAAACACCTAAAAATAATTAGTACTTTTTCATAAATTAGCGCGTGAACGCCGTCTATTAGTGAGACTCGTGATCTAGAAAAAGTAGCTTAGTGTGTTTGTTAATTGTGGCAGTGTTATTTAATAATATTATTAATATATTTAATATAATTCTTGGTATTAAGTGTTAAAAAAAACATTACAGTTTGTTTATAACTTATACGTTGGCTGTAAGACAGAATTGATCTATTTCTTAGATTCTCACATTAATGTTATTAAAATTGTTATATTTTTTTTAGTATAAAAATCATTCTTTTTTTTTTTTAATTTATAATATAATATATAAATATAATAAACATGAGACGCTAACCTGGAAAATGCAGTAAAGCTTTTACAGCTTTTCTTTTAATAACATTTCCAGCTTTAATAACCGTGATTAGTACTGCATCACAGCAAGAAGGTTCCGGGTTCGATTCCCGGGCAGGGGTCTTTTTGTGTGGAGTTTGCATGTGTTCCCTGTGTTTGCGTGGGTTTACTCCGGGTTCTCCGGTTTCCTCCCACAGTCCAAAAACATGTATGTTAGATTGATTGATGATTCTAAATTGCCCATAGGAGTGAGTGTGTGTTTGTGGCCCTGTGTTGGACTGGTGACCTGTCCAGGGTGTCCCCCTCCTGTCTTTTACTCTTTTAGAGACGGCTGGGATAGACTCCAGCAGATCCCTGTGACCCCGAATCAGAGAATAAGCGGGTATAGAAGAATGAATGAATGAATCGAAGCTCGATTCAGATTCGTATTTGTGTCAGATTTTTTGATTCGATGGCAAAGAACCATTTAAGTAACCAGTTCATTATACTTCTACCTATAATAACCACATGGTATCAATTCCTCTGTTTACAACGTTAGATAGGTGATTGTAATCCGCATTAAATGATGCTTTACTCTTTAGCGTTATTTATGTGCTTTGTTATATTCTATAATATAAGCTTGAACATATATAATATAATATAATATAATATATAATATATAACAGTTCCTGATGCCCCAAAATTATGTCTGTGAAACATCCTACAGTCTGAAAGAATCCCCGAAAGTACCATCCTACTAGAACCATGAAACTGAAAGAACTCGAAAGTTGCCTTCAGCAAGTGGATGGATTTGAAGAACCAAAGATCCTTCTAGAACAGTATCCCACCGGCCCACATATAGCAGGTAACGTCTAGAATCGACTCAAGAAAGCGCATGCAATCAAGAGCGATAAGAAAATGCAATATCTAAACACTAAATCTCCCATCTGAATGTTTCTCTAGAAATCAGGAAGTGAAGCGTGTGTGATAGGTTTGCAAAGACAACATACAAATCTTAAATCATTTACAATTAAGTCTCAACCTTTTATTTTTAATTACAAAAGGTCTATTCTTGTTAAAATCAAAGTTATTCGATGTAAGTTCTCTTGTAATAAATGCAAAGTAAATTATATTTATCCTTTTTCCCTTTTTTACCAACCCGAAAAATGCTCCAATCCGTGACTTAAAAACTGTGATGTGATCCAAATGTTTTGTGACTCGCTGCACCACTAGTAACTAGTTAACACCACTAGTTTAAAAACTCTGTATATTAATTAAACCCAACTCAAGTTCCTCCTTACATTTACAGCATTTGGCAGACGCCCTTATCCATTTAACTCCTATTTATACAAGTGTGCGCAATTGGGGTTAAGGGCCTTGTTCAGGAGCCCCCACCATGGGTGGCTTGGTGGTGCTGGGAGTCGAACCCCGGTCTGTCTGGTAACAGTCCCAGCACCTTAACCACTAAGCCACCACTTCCCACTATCATGATGGAATTCTTGCACAATTTGCATATATCGGTGGATCCGATATTATAAAACCAGAATCCGGTAATGGAAAAAGTCTTAGATATCAAGAAAAATATCGGTAGAACCAATTATCGGCCGATCTAAACCAAATATTCACCTCTTTAATGTATTTTTACTGCATTTTCCAGTATATTTTTTGTGCACCAATTATTTTATTTAATTACATCTCGGGAGGCATGTTTTAGAGCATTTCTTAACACATGCCTTAGATTTTATACAGTGATGTATATGTTCTGTCCTAGGTTGCATGCTTTACACCATCCACAACACATTTGATGACATTGAAAATAAAGTGGTTGCTGATCTGGGCTGTGGATGTGGAGTACTCAGTGTAGGAGCTGCTGTCTTAGATGCAGGGTGAGAACATGAATTTAGTCTCGGTTAATGATGCAAATTCTATAATTACTACTTTAATATACTATAATAGTATTTTGTTCAATGTTATGGAGGTTTTTTTGGGGGGTTTTTTAACCAGACTCTGTGTAGGATTTGACATTGACGGTGATGCACTGGATATCTTTAAACGGAATGTGGAGGAGTTTGAGCTGCCAAATATCGACATGGTGCAGTGTGACGTCTGTTCTATCGCATCGTTATACACAAAGAAATTCGACACGGTGATCATGAACCCTCCGTTTGGCACAAAACACAATCAAGGTGAGAGAAAAATGGAACTTCAATTTCATATCTTCTCTTATTAACATAATTATAATAATAATAATAATAATAATAAAAGAAGTGATGGGGCAGCGGTTAAGGTGTTGGACTGGTACCAGAAAGACCGGGGTTTGATTCCCAGCCCCACCAAGCCACCAGTGTGGGCTCCTGAGCAATGCCCTTAACCCCCAATTGCTCAGCTGTATAAAAGAGATGTATATATGTAACTCGCTCTGGATAAGGGCGTAAATGTAAATAATTGTTTTTTTTGGTCATTAATAATGATTATTATCAAGTTAAGTAAAGAAGCTCCTATTGACATTTCAGTTATATAATGCTGGTACAGTACATAGTTAAATAAAATCAACTTTTCCTAGCATGAAACAGAGAGGTCAATAAAAAAACACTATGTGCAGAGGTCAATAAAACAACATGTGCAAAGTTGTGTACAGAGACCAGCACTGACCACTGTAAAGATCTGCAGAGTGCAAGTAAAGATGTATTCGGTTCTCAGCAGCATTTAAAACTGGTTTACATTTACAGCATTTGGCAGACGTCCTTATCCAGAGCGACTTACATTTATCTCTACTATACAACTGAGCAATTGGGGGATAAGGGGCCCAGCAGTGGTGGCTTGGTGGAGCTGGGAATCGAACCCACAATCTTCGGGTTGGTAGTCCAACACTTCAACCATGAGCTATTTATAACTTTTTTTTGTTTGGTTTAGCATCATGTTTAGATTCTCCTACAATAACAATAGATTTAGGCAAATATCATACTTTAGAGCAAAATGCATTCGTTTTTTTTCTTCTTTTCATTCCTTCCTTCATTAATCTTCTATACCCGCTTATTCCCTAATTCGGGGTCACGGTTATCTGCTGGAGTCTATCCCAGTCGTCTCTGAAAGGACCAAAGGCAGGAGAAGTCGCCAGTCCCATCACAGAGTCCATCACTCTTATGGGCAATTTAGAATCACCAATTAACCTAATATACATGTTTTTGGACTGTGGAAGGAAACCGGAGAACCCGGAGTAAACCCACACAAACACGGGGAGAATATACAAACTCTTTATAGAAAGGCCCCTGCCCGGGAATCGAACCGTGACAGGGTTCCTTCTTCCTTCTTCCATGTGATTACAGTAGCAGCTGCAGTTCCAGATTTACTCTAGTAAATCTGGTAGAATCCAACCAATCAGAGTGGCTTTTAAAATCCTGAAGGAAATTTTTGATAACCACCTCTAACACATATTTTTTTAAGGTATAGATATGCAGTTTTTAAAGACGGCTCTTTCGATGTCAAGTGGAGCCGTTTATTCTCTTCATAAAACATCTACACGAGCCGTAAGCGGTTTTATTATCTTCTTGTCATATTTAATATTAATATAATATTTTTGAAACAGATGTACAACAAAGCTTTGACTCTTTCTGCAGCACATAGAAAAGAAGGCGAGTGACTGGAAAGTGAAAATGGAAGTAATCGCAGGTGAGGGTTTGGGGATTCACTCTTTAATCAGAACTAGTTTATCAATTTAACAGTTTACAAAGTGATAATGTTGTTTGTGTAAATGTTTCGGAAGAATAACAATACTGTGTTAAGTTGTTAGTTTAAATTTGAGATAACTCTTTCTCTGTACTGTCTTCCTCAGAACTTAGGTATGATCTACCAGCACTATACAAGTTTCATAAAAAGAAATCGGTGGGTACTTTTAATTGATTACTTTTGTATTTTATTTTATCTTTGCAAATTTTTTATTGGTTCGGGGTTTTTTTACTGAAGAAAAATTGATTTGTTGTGATTTTTTTTTTTTTTTGTAGGTTGACATCCAGGTAGATTTCATACGATTCGTCCCAACATGAAGAAGCTGAAATAAGATTTTTTTTTTTTTTTTAACTAAACTGTCTCTTGACATTGTTTTTATAATAGATATATTTTATAAAGATACTACATACTCCTAAGTTTGCAATAATATTTCCAGATGTACTATGTCTAGTTTGGGGTGTCCAGTCCTGGGGAGAAGGGCAGGTTTTCAATCTAAAGCCACACCTGCATCCACTGAAACCAAAATGAACTCATTAAACAATCAGGTGGGCTGCTGCTTGGCTGGAATGAAAAACAGCACCCACATTCGTTCTATGTTTATTGTAGTTCATATGATTTCCTGCTAGATGGCAGTATTGAAACTGATTTTTTTTCAGTACTTCATCTGATACTTGATGGATTTTTTAAAATGTACATTACATTTACATTTATCTCTTTTATACAACTGAGCAATTAGGGGTTAAGGGCCCCACATTGGTGGCTTTGTGGTGCTGGGAATCAAACCCTGGTCTTTCTGTTAACAGTCCAACATCTTAACCACCAAGACACCACTTTACTTTTTGTATTTGCTGGATAAAAACGACAGTAAAAAATTTCAGTTTCATGAAATAATTTATTGTTGCACATATAAACACATGGAACATAAATTAATTCAATTATTTTATTAAGAACAGCAGTTGTGTGTAAAATAATTCGACCAGTCTAGACTTTAACGATGCCGTCTATACAGAAGAGGTCATTAAATGGTCACATAGTCTCAGTTAATATACTAACCGGCATTTAATGTCAAGTATTACAGGTAAAAAGATGATCATTTTTAAAGGATAAAAAAATAAAACATTCATCCGTCTGCATGCGATTTTGCAATGCAAATTTCTCTGCAATTTCACAGTTCTAGAAAAGTGGGTCAGTGTTCAGTAATAAGTTTATATCCTGTATAAAAAGAGATCTGTTAAGCACACTTGGGTTTGTAAGTTTTTTTTTTTTGTTTCGGAAGAAAATGCAAGTGAATAAAAATAAGAAACGATTTCTGGGGCTTTGTGTCTATCTGGGCCCCTTTTTTCTATTTATTTATTCATGTATTAATAAATACTATGACAAGAAAACTGCCAGCCAAATTGTGACATTAAAAATGTGTAAAAAACCTTTTAAGGCTATGAGGATAAGTTGTCGGCATATTTAGGAATGTATATGTAACACAGGTTTTGTTTTTTTAAACTGTATTACATTTCTTTAAAAAAAAATGTGCTTTACATTTCCTCCTGATTAACACATGACTTTTAAATATAAATGATGGGAAATAACATAACGATAAATATCTTTACTACACACAGCTATGGGAAATGAGAAATAAGTCAACACAGACAGAACACACTGACACAGCCGTGTGAGCGAGTAGCACTAGGTAGGTTCCCTACTATCTCCCAGCGGTCTCGTTCAGGGTCATATCGCTCAATATTTTCCAAATATGTGCCTTTGGAATAGGAATAGCCACCAGTCACGTAGATGCACTGGTTTATTACTGCAGCTCCACACTCCATCCTTCTCTCTTTCATCATGGCTATCTGAGTCCATTCATCCCTCTCCGGGTCGTAGCAGTCTGCGACGGTGCTCTGCCCTCCTACCAAGTACAGCTTGTTATTCAGTGCCACTGAGCAAAGTCCATACTCTGAAATGGAAAAGACAATTGAGTTGAGTGGAAATTATACAAATCTGGAAGGCATGGAAAAGGTTCTGTTTGGCATATAGAGCAGTAGATTTTAACTAAATATGCAATAAATATAAAAAGACCCTTTATAATCTATCAAATAAAAACTGAAACTGGAGAAATCAGGTGGTCAGATTTTTATTTACTCTTTAAAAAAACGGGTCACAGTACTCGTTCCTGGAGGGTGTCCTGCACAGTTTGGATTTAATCCTAATCAAACACACCTGAGGCTAATCGAGATCTTTTTAGTTATACTTAACCCTAGGAGGATCTTTAGTACAGAGTCCAGTGCCCCCTTTTTTAAATTGTAACATGAAGATACTACTAAAAAGTTAAACTGACAAAACATATTCAACCAAAAGAAATATTTACAGAAGCCTTTAAATTACAGAGAAAAATGTGCTACTGGAGTAAGTGGTAAAGAGTAAGACGAATAAGCTTTATTTATATTTATTATTGAATAAAATTGTTCATTTAATATATCATTTAGATCAGAGGTGTCGAAACTTGGTACCCGATGGCTGGTGTCCTGCAGAGAACTTGATCTTGATTAGTTGATTCAGGTTTGTTTGATCAGGGTTGAAGCTAAACTTTGCAGGACACCGGACCTCCAGGGCCGAGTTTGGACACGGCTAATTTAGATAAAAGTAACAATGTCTTGCCAATGTGGCTGTTTAAAAAGTCCAAAATGCATTATTGTTAGCTGCTGGTTTATACTGGAGCTCATTTATCTAAACTATTTATCTGGAATCCTGCTACAAGATAATTTTAAAAAAAAAACCTGAATACATTAGTGTGTACACCCCTGAACTGACATCATTCAGTCTTTAAGGGTTAGGAGTCTTAACATGGCACGTCTTTCCTTGCCAATATTTTCAATTTTAAGGGTATCTTTTTGTGTCAACCTATACAGGGGTGCGTAGACTATTTATATCCTTTGTGTGTATGTAGTATGAAATTTAAGTTAAGCCCTTACCTGGATGAGGACATATAGTTGTAATGCTCCACTCGTTGATGTCAGCCCGATAAGTTTGTATTTTCTCGTAAGTGCAGCTCCCTCTGTATCCGTAATGACCTCCAGTCACGTAGATTCTGTCCTGCACCACACACGCAGTCGCATTTCCAACACCTTCAAACAGTAAATGACAAACCAAATCTATAAGTCTTTTAAATGCTGAAGCGAGTAACCATATATTAAACACATACGCAGTCTAATTACATAACCTGTACACTTTCCTTAAACTAAATCATCTAATTAAAGGGTCCATTTGTGAGTATCTGAGAAAGATGCCTGTGTAAAAAGCTATACAAATGATAAGTAATGATATGATTTCGCTAACTAAAAATGACTTCTAAGTAGTTTTATTTTTAGGACGTACGCTGGAATACACTATGACTTAAACAGACTCATTCACCCAGCTATCAACACCTGGGGGGAGTTTAACCTAACAAAATTGACCCCGCTGGAACAGGGAGGGGAAAAATTATTTGACCACTTGGCAAAACAAGACCTAGTACTAGGTGGCAAAAGGCTTATTGGCAATCAGACATTTTTTGTTTGCACAAATCTCAGGTGGGATTCTATCCCACTCCTGTTTGCAGATCCTCTCCATGTCATTAAGGTTTCCAGGCTGATGTTTGGTAACTTGAACCTATAGCTCCCCCCACAGATTTTCTATGGGATTAAGGTTGGCTAGGCCGCTCCAGGGCCTTAAAGTGTTTTTTTCTTGAACCACTCCTTCATTGCCTTGGCCTTGTGTTTTGGTCACGGTCATGCTGGAATACCCAACCACGAACTATCTTCAATGCCCTGGCTGAGGAAAGGAGGTTCTCACCCAAGAATTGACGGAATATGGCCCCGCCCATCGTCACTTTGATGCAGTAAGGTTGTCCTGTCCCCTTAGCAGCAGAAAACCCCCAAAGTATAATGTTTGCACTGCCCTTTTTGACGATGGGGATTGTGTTCTTGGGGTCAGAGGCAGCATTTCTCCTCTTGCAAACATGGTAAATTGAGTTGATGCCAAAGATCTTGATTTTGGTCTCATCTGACCACAACACTTTGTTCTTGGTCATGGTGAAGAGTATAGAATCTGATTGATTGCTTCTGTGGACAGGTGTCTTATACAGGTAACAAGCTGAGACCTCTGAGAGCTGAGAGTCTCAGCTTATTACCTATATAAAAGATACTTTGCAGCCAGAAATCTTGCTGATTAATAGGGAATCAAATAGTTATTCACTCATCAAGTTATAACTTTGTGTTTTTCTGGATGTTTTTGTTGTTATCCCGTCTCTTGCTATTAGAATAAATCTACCATTCAAATTAAAACTGACCATTTCTTTTTCAGTGTGCAAACATACAAAATCAGCAGAGTATCATATTTCTTTTTCTTCGCTGTATTTTTTTCTTAAAGCTCCTAAACATTTTTTCTTAAAGCTCCTAAACAGGGTTGGGTAAGCTGTTAAGTTACTTTGTTCCACTTGTTTTCTAGCTTCGCTGCCCCACCCACTGCTGATTACCTGGTTCAGGTGTGTTTAGTCAGAGGGTAGGAAAAACAAGATAACCAGTGCTATGTCCAAATTCCATACGTCCATACAGCATCTATAGTGTGCGAAACAGAGTATGCGGGGGGGGAGTAGTTTGTCCGAATCTTTAGTATTTGCGTTAAATTTGTACGTCCAAATTTTATTTATACTAGCCGTAGCCATAGTATATAAAACATACTTGTTAATGTTCGGGAAGTACTTACTTCCTTAAATGTTGTGCATACTTAAGTAGTATGCGATTACAGACGGAGCCCCGGTCTGTCCTAACTCTGCCCTAATCTAAAATGGTATCCACCAGCTTCTGACTAACTAAACACATCCCCACCAGGGCAGGGATACCTGGAAAACAAGTGCAACAAAGTAACTTAAGAACATTAGTTACCAAGCCCTGCTTCCCAGTCATCTTTTCCTTTCGTACCTTGCATCATATCTGCCACAGAAAACCATTCCTTTTTTAAAGGATCATAGAATTCGGTCTCCTGAGTTGGGGCGCCTGCTGTGTACCCGCCTATGACGTAAATACATCCATGCAGGAGCACAGAGCAGTGGTAATATCTAGCAGTGATCATAGAGCATCCCTGTGTCCACTCATCTGAATCAACGTTGTATATCCAAACTGTATCCAGTGCGTCCACCGTCTCTGTCCTGTATCCCCCAGTCACGTAGATGTTAGAACCCAGAACTGAAACACTATAACTCTCTCTCGTATAGTCGGGCATGTCCTTTCCCTGGACCCAGGTATTGCAAATGGGGTCCCATATGTGAATTTCCGACAACGGGTGCCAGTAATATCCACCTATTATGTACATTCTTGTTGTAAGATTTTTAGTTGCATAAATTCCACTAGGTTTTACAGATTTCTTGATGATAGATCGAATTTTGCATTCGTTGCACTGTTTGTGCACGTCCAAAGCCATCGTAAGGTACACATCATCTACCTCAAGCTGAATGCAGTGCAGTAGATCCAAAATGTTTTCTTTGCGAGAATCTAGGTCAAAGGTCACCCACTTGACAACTGCGTCTAAAAGGGTCTCCTCCTTCCAGACGTTAACATTCTCCTCTGACAGAATCGTAGTAAGCTTTTTAAAGTCAAGTCCCAAAAACTCCTCTTGACCTATCAGCTCTTCAAATCTGCTAAATATAATTCTCAGAGCCTCACGTTGCAGCACAGTGCAGACACGAAGCTCAGCGAAAGCATGCATCCCAAGGCAGTTATCGACATCCAAAAAACGCATCATGAAATCCTCACAGGCCTTTTTTACTGAGCCGAACTGAAAGAGGTCAGCTGCTTCCAGGAGGCTTTGCACGTTAGCTTGAGTGATGCTCACTTTAGACGTATAAACGTAGTTGACCAGAGCGCTCAGGATCTCTCCATCTATGCCAGGCAGATTGATGATGGCAGTCGAACTTTCCCTCATATCCGAAGTGAACATGACTTTAAAGTAGGCGCTACGAGCCGACAGCAAGGCTTTGTGGCAGTGATACATCTGTCCTGTATGACACTGAAGCGTGATGTCAGCAAATAGGCCACAAGCATAGAACTCCCAAAATGCCCCCAGGGTTTCTGATGGATGAGCTGCATCACAAAATTCATATGTGTAACTTTCTTCATTCTTGGATGACATAATTTAGAAGACGTAACTGGGAAGAAGAAGAGTGGTTTGGTTAGGTCATTTATCATCAGAACATTTGTGGTGACATTTTTTTTCAGGGTACAAACCACCGGCATAAAGGCGAGGACGGGAAAAGAGACCTGAGAACCACCCAAAAAATTAGGAGTAACTAAATTTATACAATTAACCAGTTTTAGGGTTGATTTCTTAAACTGTTTTGTTACCTGGATGATTAATTATGACTTTTTTTTATGGTTTTTAATCGTTATTATTAGTCCTTATTTTCATGTTACCCAAAAATGCTAAATATTTCACATTGAACATCCTGTTTAAACATTTAGGTCTTTTAATAGCATCTTTTGTCATAGTTGTGTCGAGAATAGATAAAAGCATGGTTTCTTCACATATGCTAGCTTAGGAAGCTCAGAACAGTGCGCAGGGTCGCCAGTAATACAGCACACTTCACTCAGAGAGGGTTAAGGGCCTTGCTCAAGGGCCCAATTGTCGCAGCTTGGTGATGGTGAGGCCTAAACCCCTATCCTCCAACCAGCAACCTAGAGCAATGAGATGTTCTTACTGTGAAAGGTTGAATATAAAAATCTGTTTGAAAGGGGTTAAATACTGTATGCACAAGATGCTAAATAAGAATAATAATTTGAGGAACGTAAAGGATCAGTATATTATAGTGTTTAACTGCTCAGGACCATCGAAAACTATGCCAAAACACAACAAAGTTGCTTTGATCGTCCAGGTAACAAGTAAACGGTTGGATTTGTGTAAATTCAGTTATTATTAGGGGTGGGAATCTTTACGATCCGATCCAATTCCGATTCTGGGAGTCAGGATCTGGTTTCAGTTTTTATGCTTTTTGTTTATGGTTGGAATTTCTGTATGACATCATCATCCATCTTGATGATGGTTTGGTTTCATACATTTCCTTTTATTATAACACTTATGAAGAACACTTCCGTAAGGACACACTGTACCTCGGCACTAGCACCTGCAACGGTGTATAAAACCCTGTGTTATCCTTGACGAAAAACAGGCACAAATCCCTATTAATAAACCGCCACTGACCGAGTTATTCACTTCACTTTTTTCTAGAATCCGATAGAAGCGTTGCAAAATGTTTCCACACAGTCGATTGTAAATTTAATGTAGATTTGATGTCCATTTTTGTTAAAATTCTTCATCATACATACGTGCATCAGTCGGTGCTTACGAACAGCCTAAACTGTTTATTAGGTTTAGACGTGGTCATTTTGTGTCAGCACTTATTCTGTGTGTGTGTGTGGGTGAAATGAATTTTTCCCCTAGGGGCTTGCCATAATTTGTCGACAGTGCATGTGCGCAGGAGTGTGAGACAGAGGAAAAAGTTGTGAATTCATGTCTGTATCTAATAAACCAGTTCAGTGGATTTTGGACTGCTTTTGTTCTTTATTTTCATGTTTATGTTCGAGTGTTTAGGCAAACCTGCGACGAACGCTCGCTTACACTTATATTTCTGTGTTTTGCAGGCCTGTAGTGTCTCAATCTTATTTGAATTTAGAAACGATTCTGGACTTTTAACAATCGATTCAGGAATCGTTAGAAAAAGAATTGCAATGCATCAATAAATCGTTTTTTTTTCCATCCCAGTTATCATGTCTTTAGGTCTTTCTTTTTTTTATAGCTTTCTCAGGCCAGTACTAAGCAAAAAAACTGTTTACTTACTAATTATTTGCAAATTCTGTCTATATATATATTGTTCTTATTTATTTTTTTATTATTGATTTATTTGACGTTATTTTTACGTGATAAATTACATTACAAACATTATTAATGCCGTTAAAATTATTTTTAATTGCATTTTTCATTTTTAAATCTGTGCATCTTTTTAAATTGTTCTCACAAGATTAGTTTTATAAATGTAATATATCTGATTTTCTTTTTATGCCAATTAATTTATATTTTACATGGTATACACACTGTTTTGTGTACAATCTTTTTTTTGTTTGTTTATGATTTCTCTTAGGCTTTGTGTTTTATTTCTTTTACACTCATGACATGCACTTTCATACAGAAGTTGGTTATATGGTGTGTTTCCTGCTTAATACAGTATACAGGTATGGCATGATTTTACATGCAATCTTTAATTGTTATTGGTTAGAAAAGCTTTGACCCAAGTCATAAATTAGTAAAAAAATGCCTTATTTACCAACACCGTAATAAATTTAGACTACTGAGGTGCAATTTTTAGCTGCCCCAACACATGATACCTTGACCTACATATGAGTAATTTTTTGGACAAGAAACATCTTTAAATAAACGACAACCATATCAGGTTAAACATTGTACTTACCTGGAAGGGGAGTATTTAGTTGATACAGATTGTCTTTCTAGATGAAAAAAAAATGTAAAGAGCAGGATGCGATGCATGGACTGAGCTCCTCAGGCATATCTCTCGCTCTCTTTCTCTCTGACAGAGAAGACAGATGGCTCCTCCATTTAGATTCCTATTTTGGTATCCGTGTGTAGTTGGAGAGGCCAGCTGGGTGTCACACGGCTCTACACAATCTTGCAGAGAAATGTCAGTTCCTAATTTGAATAAAGTCTAAACAGCATTTAAAAACCCTATTTCTACTACTACACAATTTCCTGCTTTCACACACACACACACACAGCAGGATTGGATTTAATTTTAATTCATAAATAAGCGATTATAAAATAATCAAACAAATTAAAAAAGAATGTTGTTTTGCATACTAGGTCGCTGCCGCTAATTCCTGTGCACTGGCATTATGAATTGGATCGGGATTAACCCATCGTGTGCCTTTCCTGCACACGGCACTGACAAAAATAACCCAACAGTTGCCATGGAGACAAAGCGCACAATACAAAATAACAGGATAAATAATACACTACTATTTTGTCATATTGCTTTTAATCATTTTTACAGTCCAAATTACAGATTTGTATTTTTAACCTTTTTTTCATTTTAATGTCAGGTGAAATGTAGTCTAGACAGTGTGGTGATTTTCTACTTCATCACTTTGATCATTAATTCATCCTTGGTGATCACTTTATCCTCTTTCCTTAACACTCTTTTACTCACACACTCACTGAGGGTTTACAGTAGCTCATCCACACTACTAAAAAACGATTTTAAGAGATGGAGGGAAAACAGAGAAACCAACAAAAAGTGCTAATGTAAGTAAAGGAAAAATGATAAAATATTACACAAACAGTTACCCCCAATCAGAAGCGCACTCAGCAGTACTAAGGCACAAAGCTGACTTTAATGTCAGATGAGGAAAAAAAAATAATACTCGGTTGCAGTGGTGCTGTTGGTCGGGGTAAATTAATTAAAAATGGTTTTTAAATCAGTGAAATCAATCTGCAAAGATCCAGTATTCACTACCGAGTCTGAGGAATTAGATGTCTATTTATGCACCATTTTGATAGCTGCTTTCTTACGAAAAAAAACCCCCTGATGTTTAGTCTTGCTAGTAAGTTTTATTTAATTAAAAAAAAACAACTATTAAATCTAACAAAGCACTACATCAACAAACACACTGCACTGCACCGAGTTAAGCTTATAATATTAATTCTCTGTTGCACTAACAAATTCTCAACTTTGGTCCTGGAGTAGACTGTCGTGCAGTTTAGTGCTTGTTTCAGATGAGTCGGAACCTGGTACATCAGCTAATAATCAGCCCTTCTTGAGTTAGCGGGAGTGTGTTAGAATAGGAAACAACACTAATATGTCCAGAATCAGGATTAGAAACCTGTGTACTAGGGGCAAGACATGATATAAGGATTCACTGCCCAATAATTCCAAAATCAAATGATTCCTCTAACATTTTTCAACCTTAAAGCATCAGCAGCATATTACCAAAATCGACTAATTTCTTTATCATGTTCAGCAGAAGTTATCTTTGATAGCCTATTTCTTCCAATAATGAGCTGAATTAATTCTGTTTGGAGAAACCTTTCAAATAGTTAGTTATGCCCGAGCCCGGAATGCTACGGAAGATTCCCACCAACATTCAGTTAGCAGGAGCTTAGACAGTAAGTTGTGCTGCCTCTTTCACCAGGGGTGTGAGCTTGCTGAGGTCTTCCAGCAGACAGGAGACCCCCACGCAGTACCACTGATCACCACCAAAGACACTCGAGGCACTGAAGTGATCAATCTCAACACCAGCTGCTGCCAGCACACCTGAATGGGTCAAAAGAAATATGAAGTAATGATTTATTAGATTAGGAATCTATGGCTATTTATTTATTTATTTTTTACTTTGGATTAACCTTAAATTATCATAATCTAAAGTTTTGCACTATACATACGTAATCCCTGGGTTCTAATACAACACATTTACAGTGTCAAAAGAAATAAACCACTATCAGTGGTTTAAATAATGGCTTGGGGTTTTTTTTTAATATCACACTGGTGTTTTCACATAACGTTGGACATGTACAGAGGAAGGATAGTGAATATATCGGTAGGAGGACGTTAGAAATGAAGTTACCAGGAAAACCAAAGAGGGGGTATATGGATGTGATAAACGAGGATATGAAGTTAGTGTTTGTGAGTAAAAAGTAGGTGGAGACAGATGATTCGCTGTGGCGACCCCTAAAAGGGAACAGCTGTAAGGAGAAAGGTGTTTTTACATAATGTCATCTTAAATCAGGTTAATCTGACATCTCAAGAGAAAAAAAAACAAAAAAAACAACACAGTTTCATGTATAGTAGGCAGGGAATTTAGTGTTCTTAAAAAAATTGGGTATAATAATGACATAGATTAGATTATGTAGATTTTTCTCACGTAAAATGACAGGTCTGCTTTTCAGTACGCGATATGAAGCCTACACTGTAATTCCCAATTATGGGAAGGTATCTAGCCGCAATGTTGCCTGCTTTAAACAGGGTTTCATAACATCATACCAGGATTCTAAACATTGCTGTATACTGCAGTATATACTGCAAGGTGAGGCACAGTGTGGAAAGCCTATGCTGTCATAATTCTACTTAGAACCCAATTAAGTTAATATTTGTTAACGTACCAGTGACAGACGGCAGAAGCTGAGGTGAAGTTGCAGCCCTGAAAAACAACAATTTTCCGGAGAGGGGCACCGGCTGCCTGAACACACTGCCGTTCAGCTCCAGAAGAACTGGTACTGTAGTCTGCACGGTGCCCGAAGCTTTATAAACACTGCCATTCACAGAAACCTCCAATATGCAGCTGGCTTTGGAGTCATTCCCATCAACGTGACCTTTTTTAATCTGTTGAAAGATTTCAGATGAATGATTGAGGTCGGGTGTGGAGGTAATGCTGTATTTAAAATGCGTTTTGTAGAACAATCTGGAGTTAAAAGACATTATTTAGTCTTATGACCCTTATTTCTCATGAAACATGGCTAAAATTACACAAGTACGTTAAAGTGTTCAATAACCTTTGAAGTCTATAGTCAGACAGCAGGTTACGTCTGACTTGTTATTAAAATGTGTATTTATTCATTTTTTTTATTGCACCTACATTTACAGCATTTGGTAGACATCCTTATCCAGAGCGACTTACATTTATCTCATTTAGCTGGGAATCAAACCCACAATCTTCAGGTTGGTAGTCCAACACCTTAATCATAAGCCACCACTTCAACCCTTATTGCACATTATAAGTAAATAAAACGTAATTACTTTAAAAAATTAAAGTCTGTTCCAACTAAAAATAAGGATGCAAATGTCACTGTGTCGCCCTAAACAAAGATAAAATAAATATTTTTATATAAAGATATACATATCTTCCTAAAAATACAACATGTAGGCAACAAGTCCTTACTGTGATTCCCGTCTCCTCCGCTAGTGTGAGAGCATTCACCAGGTTAAGGCCATTCTCCGAGCTTCCAGCCATCAGACCAACAACAGCTGCTGAACCCAGAAACTCGGCTGATTTTTTCAAATCCTCTCCTGAACAGTAAAACAACAATAACACACACTAATAAGATCCTTTATATTCTGCTCTTTCAGACAATATATTAAATTAAGGGTAGTTTCTGATTGTTAGTGTAGTGTATCTTTAAACCACTAGAGGGCGATGTACTTCACACAGCTGTCTCTCTATGCTATGTTTTCGACTCACCTTGGGTGGTGATGTGGACTTGGTCGTAAGGCTGTTTAGTGGAATTGCAGACTTTCAGTAGTTTGCCCAAGGCCTCCCCGAGTCCAATCCACTGCTGCGACTCAGGGCTGAAGGTGCTGGCTAAAACCTGGGCATTCACCTGTGCATACAATATGTACATTTACTTAATAAATATCCAGAAGGCAGTCAAGAAATTATCGACAAATAATCAAGACATAATCCATTACTGAAAAATAATAACAGACTATTCACATTGGCTGCTGTTCTCATGCAAATAAAAAGCAGGGCATTGATTGTACAGTTTAAAGAGAGTTTATATTGTGGCACATGGTTCTTCCGACTTATTTAGCTATTAACACTTAATTAGTGTCCCAACTAACAAGTTTTTCGAGATCTCTCGGCAGATTTTTTGGCAGTGAGTTGCGAGCTAAAATTCAGGTTACGAGCCAGCTTCAGATACCCAACCGCTAGTTGGCATGGCAAACGCCACAGTGTTTTTCTTCTCTTTCTCCCATCAATGCATCACACTCCAGTCCAGTCGGTGACGGTAAAACATCATAAGTTGGCTTGTCAACAGCCAATAAAGGACACAAAAAGGAAAAGAACGCCGTAATATCCGCCCATCATCCTGTGTATCACTCAATAGCTAGTCAGACGTGCGCGTAGGCAAGTGGAGTCGTCTGATCTCCAAGGTAAATGCTGTACATTATACTTAATAAAACCGGTTTATCGCAGTACATCCTATTGTATTGTTTCTATACAATATTCGTTATTTATCCGTTTATTTTTCCTATTTAAAAACATGTAACAATAAAAAACTGCAGTGTCTTTTGATGACCCGGAACGGATTAATGGCAATTGATTTGACATCTGGGTAATTTGAGTTACTTGGTAAGTCAAGGCACTGCTGTATTTGTATAAACATGAACTATAAGTACAGGTGCCTGTGTCCAATTTGAATAATACTCACCGCTCCCACTAACGCGTTCCCTTTAATCATGTCCACAATCTGCAGGGCAATGTCTTGGCCGCATCGAGCCTGAGCCTCCTTCGTACTTGCTCCCAGATGTGGGCAGCTGATCACATTGGGGTGGTTCACCAGGGCATAGTCTTTAGGAGGCTCCTAAGTCAACATTGCACATAATCACCATCACTTTTACATAGAGAATCACACATAACTCTTCTTCAGATGTGATTATCCATATAATCGCATGTAATATACACAATAATTAATACATATTTTTTTAAATATAAAGTTCGACGTTAAACTGTAGAGTGTTAAAATGGTTGCGCTACATTTTTTTCTAATTACAGAGGTTTAGTAAAATATTTCATTCATCGTAATGTTGTATTTACATGACAAAATTTTGCTAAAAAATCCCATAAAAGCGATAACACAAGTTTTTGCTTTGCTTACATTATTTAGCTGGTAACACATTAGTGCACTGATGCTGATTTCAGTATTAACTTCAATTCTTAGATAAATAATCAGACAAAACTTGCCTCCACAAACACATCCAGACCTGCTCCTCCACACTGCCCAGACTCCAGAGCTCTCAACAAAGCAGCTTCATCAATAATGCCTCCCCGGGCACAGTTTACCACTTTTACACCTCGCTTACATTTAGCAAATGAGGCATCATTTAGTAATCCTGCAATTAATTATGGTTGGGAGACACACACACACACACACACACAGACAGGGAGAAAGAGAAAGTAAAGGGTTAGCATGATGTAGGTTAGGTGCTTATGCCGCCTTATGTCGTGCTTATGTTGCCTTGACATGCGTTAAACAAATTTTTATTATATATGCACATTTATCAATAATTCATAGTTGAATAAAAATATGTATACTTGGGAAAAGCTATAGGAAGATGTCTGGGTTTCCAGTGCTATCGTAATAATGCTAAATGTCAATGTTAGCGCAATACAGTTTGCTTTTGTAGTTGTTTGATTATAAATCAATATTATATAAGAACTTTATTATATTTGTGTGAAGTGTGTTAACTGTATACTGCAATTAATCAGAATAAAAAAATTGTCATAATCGCAATTATTTATTTGATATTAAATCGTCACCCAACTTTCATACTTGTGACATACATATAAATAAAGTTTTTTATTCAGTAAATCAATTAAGTGTCTTTCACAAATAGTGAGCAAGAATTTTCGTTCTCCACTGCGGCTTTTCTTTTCCAGGTTCTTCGCTCACTCTGTACTTCCTCTTCACTTCCTCCTCGCTATGTTTGCTCCATAGAAAAATTTCTGCCTTTTTCAACAAGTCACTGTTAATATTTTATCATGGATAAAATGATGTTTTATATTTCATAATATTTTATTCCGTTAGTGGTGTTTAGCAGCATATTAATTTGTTCACGTTCTATACAGTTGCGATATGGCGTGTTAGCATGAGCTGAACATGTAAAAATTTTAGCAACCACAACGCTCCGACTTTTAAAAAATCTGCTCCAAACTCCGGGAAGAATCAGGCCGCTTCACTCCGCTTACATACTTTGGTTGGAAGCAGGTTGTTGCAGTTACTACAGTTTCCCCTTTCAGATAATAAAAGTGCACAATAACTGCGGTTGGATGCAACGATCACGGTTATGCTAAATAATTGCGATCATTCGGTTATTCAATAATTGTGACAGCCCTAATTATAACAACGCCTCTGTCTCGCTCACTTAATGACACACTTACCTGTAGTAGATGGCATGAGAGGCGTATGCACAGTGATGTAATCACACTGGGGCCAGAGCTCCTCCAGAGACATCTGCTCCACCCCCCAGCTCTTAGACACCTCTGGAGGAGTAATAGGATCGTAGCCAATGGTCTGGCAGGTAATATAAAAAAAATTCAGTATCATCGTTTCTGGACCAGAAAGAACATTTTTCGTGAAATCATGAACACAAAGAGGAGATAGAGGAGCTTCTCATACCCTCATTCCAAAAGACTGCATTCTGGTGGCCACCTCTTTTCCGATTCTTCCAAGACCAAGTATGCCAAGGGTTTTGCCGTACAACTCTGCACCCATGAACTGTAAAATCAACGAGACATTTAACGAACTGTCAGTCTGAGGCACAATCTACCCGACGGTCAGCTTTTTAAATTAGTGATGACTGAACGAGCGCAGAGCACACAAAGATGTCTGTAATTACACCACCGGCCATACTGCTCCAACAGAGCTCACAAAATTAAGATCAAATTTCTCAAATTAGCACCTTTTTACGATCCCAGTTTCCTGCTTTCATTGATATAGTGGCTTGTGGAACATTTCTAAAAAAAAATGTTAAAAAAAAATTAATAATTAAATGCTGTTATAATTATACACATATGCTGTTATAAATAGTCTCATTTACTTAATTGTATATTGTAACAGGTTTCTCTTACCTCGATAAACTCATCACAAGGGCACAGGTCAGTTCAGCAGCACTGATTGTGTTGCCACTTGGGGTGCTGTAAAATGGGGGGGGGACACCAAATTATCAGCTAGACACGTTGAATAGAAGACATTCTACCCTATAATACTGTTTTATTCATTCGTTCATTCATTTTCTATACCCGCTTGTTCCCTAATTCGGGGTCACAGGGACATGCTGGAGCCCATCCCAGCTGCCTCTGCAAGGGCGAAGGGCAGGAGGGATACACCCTGGACAGGTCCCCTCTCCATCACACATACAATTTAGAATCACCAAATCAACCTTAAGTGTTTGGGGACAGTGGGAGAAACCAGAGTAATGCAGGACCTCCAGATTAAGGGGACGACTTTTTTTTTTTTTTTTTTTTTTTTTTTTTTAAATCAGCCATCAGACTTTTAAACAGATAACCAGAGGACATCTGTTAAATCCCACCTACCTCATATTGCACATTGATTATTGTTTATTGTTGCTATTATATTGAGTCACATCTATTAATTAATAATAATGTCTCAGCTGCATTAATTTGCATATTGTTAAATATTATTTACAGCTACATTACATTTACGCTCTTATGCTTAGGGGCCCCAACAGTGGTATCTTGGAGGTGCTGGGAATAAAACCTCGGTCTTCAAGGTGGTAGTCCAACGCCTTAACCACTGCACTACCACTTCCCCACAGAATTTTTACTTTTTTTCTTACCTACTTTTGGTTATATATGTCATTCTGTTTTATTTTATTTATTATGTTAGTATTTGTGTGTCTTTCTCCGGCATTTACCGCGGACAGCAAAATAAGAATGTTTCCTTAGTTCCTCAGTGTGTAAATGACAAACGCTTTAAATCTGATTCTACAATAATAGTGAAAGATAACAGACTAAATGGTATGTTACACTAATACTAAAGTAAGCAGAAGAGTAAAAAGCACATGCTTAATGCAGTGCAACTCAGGGTGTGGCCAGTCTTAAATGTCACAGTATTTTTTTTAGCTAATGCTGTCATTACTTCATGACAATTATCCCTTTCTTGGTGGCCGCCTCCACATCCACGTTATCCACGCCCGTTCCGGCTCGTCCAATCAGCTTCAAGCTTTCGGCGGATTCGATGACGTCAGCACACACTTTGGTCGCTGAGCGAACAAGCAGACCATCAAAATCCTAAAAGTGATTAAAAAAAAAAGAAGGGAAAAAAAAAAGTTTATGACACGTGGAGTACAAGCAAAGGAGTGTGTGTGTTAATAGATTCTCACACCACAAAAAAAAAATATCACTTTTATTGTGCAACACTATCCACGCAAAATGTCGTGAGTTTTGTATAAAATGTTTAAATATGAATGAAAATGTGTTTAAAAAAAAAAAAACGGCTGAACAACCAGCCTCAATTTTCCATTCATTCGAGAACAGAGCTGATCTGCATGCAGGTCTCTGCAAGTGCTGCTGATGTTACATCAGACTCTGTGAAGTGGAGGAGGAGGAGGAACAGGAGGAGGAAGAGGCAATGGCGGGGATCGGAGTTTTAAATGATGAATAAACAATACTAAAGAATTAAAAAAAAAAAAAAACATTGAATAACCATCGAGAAAAATATCTAAGCTTGGACATCTATGTTTGTACGCAAAAATACAAAAAAAACTACTAAATACCTTAATTTGCGCTTTTAGCTCATCTTTGCTCAGATTCGTTTTTTCAGTGACTTCAATTCCATTTTCTTGAAGGATCTTCTTGCAGCACGGATCCAAACTGTCGCTTATTAAAACGCGCTTTATTGCAACCGGAGCCATTTTTCTCATCCTACAGGACGCAAATCGTGGGCACGTGTGTGTGTGTGTGAACTGATTTTGCGTCATGATCACTTGGGTGAAAGAAGGAGGAGCTTAATCCAAATTTTAGCCACGCCCCAACCAAAAAAAAAAAACACCAGCCGAACCAGAAATACTAATTTGTTTAAGCTTTCTGGTTAGTCAACCAGGATCTCGTGACGTTATAGTGAGATCTTATTGATTAAATGTTGATTCATTGCTGTCAGACCATCATTATGACTAATTAGTCTGTAGATATGAAGTGGTGGCTAATGGTTAAGGTCTTGGACTACAAACCCAAAGATTGTGGGTTCGTTTCCCAGCTTCACCAATCTACCACTATAATAATTAGGTTAACCTAAACCGGGAACATTGTCAGAACTCCGAGCCCGTCTCTGAGTTGACACATTCGTAGGGATGTTGAGCCAATTACCACTATGTTTTAACTCAAACTGTCAAAGAAAATAATAAACTTTTTAAACAAATAAAGATTCTTGAGTCCAAGGTGAGAAGAGCAAAAAACTCCAATTTATTGCAGTCATCAAGCGTTCAAAGGATCCACAGAAGGCAGTCTGTTCAGCAATAAATGTCACAAGCAAATTATAGGCCTCTGTAACAGAGTACAATACCAAGGCAAATGCAAAATTTTACTGTCAGTCCAGCCCTTTTATACCTGTCGAATTTCAGCCCCCTCTCATTTCTAACCAACAAGCTCCCATTATTTCCAAACTTTTGCTGAGTGTAACTGTAAATTATTTTTTTTCCCCTTATCCCAGAGTTACACTGACCTTAAAAGGTGCAGTCTCCTCATTAAAAATGATTCACCATTAAAACTGAATGTCCTTGTAAGATATCCATCCTTAAAAATGATTTACCATTAAAACCGAATGCTGACCCCTTGTTTGAAAAAAAACCCCAACAGTTCTTATATACGCCTGTTCACCTTCTGCTCACTCACACAAGCCTTATTTCACTCTGTGGACTTTCTGTGATATTTTCTACACAGCAATGCGTAAGTTTGTGAGTGTTACATATGCATATATTTTTAGTGCTTAAGTTAAAAGATCACCTATTTAGTTTTATTTTTCATAATGATTCAGGTTACTTTAACACACAGCTGCTACTTATCTATTTTTCTACGAGCTTATTATGTTCAAAGAATCATGACCAGTGGTACCCAATTAAATTTCCTTTCTTATCTCTAGCCCGCTTAACTACTGAACGTAGAGAATACATCAGACGAATGTGGAGTTCTCAGCTAGCCTGTCTAACTGGGGAAATCTGTGTTTTTCTGGATCGGCTCTTCCATCTACACACACTTGCCGAAACTTCACCTGTGCGTGTGGTCTTTTCTCCTCGAACCTGAGATGGAACCCAACTGACAGTGTGATCCCTCCGGATTTCACTAACAGTGCTGGGCCCTCCATTCCAGTCAAACGAGTTCGTTGGACCTCGCCTCCACCACCAATCTCCTCAAGGCCATCACCGTTGTTTTTCTCTGACGATTCATCATCCAGTCTGATTCCTCCCTCTCCTTCTATCTGCCTCACGGCCGACGAGGATGATGTTATTTCACTTACTTAGCGTATGGGGCTCTCCAATAAACCTGTTCCACTCTGTACCACTGTGTCTGTGTTTTCTTGATTTTGTATTACAACTAGACTATTTTATTTTTGCACACACACTTCTATGATTTGTTATATTTTGGTAAAACGTTTGAAAGCAGACCATCATGTTTTTTTCTTTTCTTTCTCCTACATCATATTTAGCTCACTCTTATTTCTTCTTTTTAGTGCTACTCCTAATATGTATATTTTATAATTAGCTATTAATTAATCATTATCATACTAGGTCTATCTCCTGCACCATTTTTAAGCATTTTCCAACAACATTTCCAATAACACACAGTGTATTTGTATATCGTAATATCATCTCTGCTAATAAAAGTATGTTTCTTTAGCACCGTCACCACCAGCTCCAGTCGGTGGATCAGCACTTAGAAACAATAAGCATTTACATGTACAGCAGTTGGCAGACACCTGTATCCAAAGTGACTTTATACAAATGAGCAATTGGAGGTTAAGGGCCTTGTTTAGGTGCCCACAGTGGTGGCTTTGTTGCTGGTAATCGAACCCTGGTCTTTCTGGTATCAGTCCATCACCTTAACCACAAAGCCACCACTTAAGCCTCAGAAGCAGATCCCGAGTAATGACCTTGTCTTCTAGACGACCATCCAGACAAGACCATGGAAACTTTGCTACAGCATGGAATAACCTGCTGGTTCGTCTGGTCAGAGGATAACTGACCCCTCCGACTGAGCCTGGTTTCTCCTAAAATAAATTTTCCATTTTGGTACCGATGGAGTTTCGGTTTTTGCCACTGTCGCCTCAGGCTTGCTTAGTTGGGGTCTTGTTAAAAAGTGCTATATAAATAAATGTGACTATGTACATCACACAGCGGACCCATGTCCTGGACCTACAGTACAACATACATGCAAAACACACTCAGAGTTTAGAACATCGCAAAATGCACTAACAAATAAGTCAAAAGTCATGCAGTCGGATACAAGCAAACACTGGGATGAGTGTGTGTTTGTGTGTGTGTACAGTTTATCCTGTACAGGGTCACAGAGACCCTGCACACATAACCTCAGAGGTCCAAGTCAATACTAAAACTATTATTTAAAAAAAAATATATTAGTACAAAAGATGTCAAACAAGAAACATGGCTGCGAAATTACAATTTTAATTAAGTTAAATAAATAGCAGTTTATACTCCAAATTATAAAAGTTTCTCTTGTAACTTATACACATTAACTGTCTCTAACCTGTTTGCACAGTATTAGTTGTATTTTTTTTTTTGTCTGGAGACTTCTTTTTTAGCTGTTTTTTTTTTCTATTTGTTGTGACTTTGTGTAAATGCAATAAAAAAATGCAGTAGACTAACAAAACAAACCGACAAAAAGAAAGATGTTACTTGTCAGGGAAGTAGTAGTGCAGTGGTTAAGGTATTGGACTGCTAATTGGAAGATCGGGGTTTGTTTCCCAGCACCACCAAGTTGCCACTGCTGGGCCCCCGAGCAGGGCCCTTAACCCCTGTTGCTCAGTTGTAAGTTGCTTTGGACAAGGACGTCTGCTAAATGCCACAAATGTACATTAGCATACAATTAATTAGAGGTTTGTATCGTGGCATGTCTTGATATGAACAGCATGTACTAATCCATACAGATAACGGGTTTTTCTCTGGATTTTGGAATAATATTATTAAGATAATTGGGTATTTAAGCTTTGTTGTGTCTTTTCCAAGTTTCATTTCTTTATTTATTCCTTATTTTAATATTTCTTAGTTCAATCATTTATTGTTAGTAACTGAGCAAGTTTGTTATGCAGGTAGGGATCACAAAGAATCTGGAGAAGAAATTGAGGACTAGAGCTGTAAAGTGGCAATGCGCCACACTCCACACTTTGCCTAGAGATCTTTATTCCAAATAATTGTGTTAAGTTTTTAAAACAAGATATGTGCTATGATTTCCGTTCTGAACTGAAAGTCATCATTCACTTTATTGTCATTGTGCAGGGTACGTGTACAGAGCCAATGAAATGCATTTTTCGCATATCCCATCTTAGTAAGTTGGGGGTCAGAGCGCAGGGTCAGCTATGATACAGCGCCCCTGGAGCAGGAAGGGTTAAGGGGTCTTGCTCAAGGACCCAACAGTGGTTGACTTGCCGGTGGTGGGGCTTGAACCCAGGTGTTTCTGGTCTAGCAGGAACACTTTATCTTCTGCTTATTTTAATCGATTATTATCCAATTATCCAATTACATGGCAGAAAAGCAGAATTCAGGCAATACAGTACAAGAACATTAAATTACGAGAACCATTAATGTCAACAAAATTCAGAATTAGGAGGAAAGGATGAACTCCTGTAATCTAACCCGAACATGGATGCTGAAGTCAGATGGGTAAGTTTAAGTATTTCCCAAAACGGCTGATCTCCTGGGATTTTCACACACAACAGTTGCATGAGTTTACACAATGAAACAGTTTGTTTGTGTGTGTGTGTGTGTGTGTGTGTGTGTGTGTGTGAGAGAGAGACAGAGAGAGAGAGTGAGAAAAAAATCGTGGTAATAAGAATGTGCAAATTTGTCATGACAGGAAAACAACCTTTAAATCTTGCTATTGATGATGATGATAATTTGTATTTATTTATTTATCAATCAAATAAACATATGCTTCCAATTTGCATTGGTGAAAAAAAAAGTTGCATCAGGAAGTATTATTAAGCTGATTAATGTGTCTTAAACTGATTTTTAGATTTGGATGTCTTATGTATTAATGTAATGTCCTCGTTGCGTTGGATTTGTCCCACTTGTCTTGTTTTTCCACAGCCTTCAGTCTTCCCCGTCACGTGATCCCTCCTCCTCTCTACATGTAGTCAGGGATACAAAGGTGGTTTGTGAAACTCGTCGCTAAGCAACGCCAAAAGTTGAGCAGCGTTTAAACTCGAAGCCTAATAAATAAATAAATAAATAAAGGTTTTGTTGGCACAGCATGTCCATCTATTACATATAAACGGGGATAAAACGAGTTATATTAAAATATCCGGTAAAAAATGTCACTAAATTCTGCGTCTTTTGTGCAGTTTGGCCGGAGAAAAGGGTCCATTAGAGAAGGTGAGTGAATAGCCACATGCTAACGCGGCTAAGATTGCTGACTTGTTATATTAGTTAACTGACTTGTTAAATTATGTCTTTTCTTCTCTTTTCTCGCCTCTTTTTTTTTCCTTTTTTTCTCCTCTCTCCTCTTTTCCTCTTTTTTCTTTTCTTCTCTTTTTCCTCCTCTCTGATCTACTCTTCTCTCTTTTTTCTTTTCTTTATTTTTTTTTTTCATTTTCTCTTCTCTTTTTTTCTCCTCTCCCCTTTTTCTTTTCTCTCTTTTCTTTTACTTTCTCTTCACTTTTTATTTCTTCTTTCCTCTGTTCTTTTTTCCCCCTTTTTTTTTTTCCCCTCCTCTTCTCTGTTCCATTTTTACCTTCTCTTCACCTCTGTTGTGAATTTCCCACTGGGATTATCTATCTATCTATCTATCTATCTATCTATCTATCTATCTATCTATCTATCTATCTATCTATCTATCTATCTATCTATCTATCTATCCTTTTTTCTCTTTTTTTCTTTTCTATTTTTCTTTCTTTTCTCTTCTTGTCTTTCTTTTTCGTTTCCTTTTTTCCCCTTTCCTTTTCTTTTCTTGTATTTTTTTTTCTTACCCTTTTCTCACCGTTTCTCTTCTCTTTTTTTTCATCTTCTCTTTTTTTTCTGGTAAAGCAAATAAAATCATGAAAATGTAAGATAGTTTTAATTTAATGAGAATACTAACCCTAGACAGCTTAAAAAGTTAGCTGAGTTAAGACAGTAAAAGCTTTCTCCTTTCTTACTAATACTAAACAACCATATCATCCATCATATCATATGATCTACTGTACTGTCCTTACCGCGAGAAATGGTACGTCCCACTGTAGGGGTGTTTAAAAGGAATGGATCCTCCCAACAGTTGTTTAACATTTTAAAAGTGGTAGTGTTGATGAGTAGGGTGTAGTAGTGTGTATCTCACACCTTGACCTACATTTGATTTTTCAACAGTTAACTCGGCAGAGGTGATCGATAAACCGGGTTCACCTGTAGACCTGCGTAAAGTGACTGTGTTGTCTGCATCCGAATGGAACCGAATCCAGGATAGTGTAAATCGGGTCAACAAACAACAGGAGCATCTGATTGCCGCTGCGAGGGAGCGTGAGGCCATGCACCTGCGCTCCAAAGAAGTTGTCAAAAACTGGTCTAACACTATTGCTGTAAGTCAGTTACCATTAGCTTAGCAATCTGTTGACACTGTGGTGTGTGTGTGGAGCAGGTAGAAGTGTCTCAGGTTCCTGGTGAGTGTATGTTCATAGTATAGGCATAGTATAGTATTTTTTTGGTGATACAATCGTAGCTTTGCATTTACAGGGGCAACGGCAGAAGAAGTTGGAGGCGAAAATAATTAAAGAGGAAATAGAAGAGGAAGAGAGGAAGCAGATCGACTTGGAAGAAGCAATGTTCCAAGAGCAGAAAAGAAAAGAGGCAATAGAAAGGGCAAAAACCCTGCAGTACTACCAGATCGACAGAGTGAAAGGATTTCATGTTAGTATATTTATATTTATGCTTATTTTTACACATACTATAGAAAACATCTGATTTTTTTTCATCAGAGTGCCCTACTGATGACTGAAGTCCTGAAGGAGAGGGAGGCCCAGATTAAGCTGAAAAAAAGAAAAGAAAATGCCTCCAAAGAAGCAGATAAGGAGACCTTGGCCATGATCATACACAGGGAGGCACTGGCTTTACGGCAGGAGTGGCAGAAAGCCTTGGAAGAGAAGCAAAAGTGTCTGGCGGTTGCTGAGAGTTTAAAACAACAGTAAAGTATAAGATCAACCAAGATATGAGCTTCGTAAATGTTAATGCTGTTATTTTGTCACATATACTTTTTTATTTACAGCACAGTAAAATTCTTTTTTTGCATATCCCATCTTTAGAAGGTTGGGGGTCCGAGTGCAGGGTCAGCTTTGATACAGCACCCCTGGAGCAGAAAGGGTTAAGGGTCTTGCTCAAGGACCCAACAGTGGTTGGCTTGCCGGTGGTGAGGCTTGAACCCAGGTGTTTCCGGTCTTCAGATCAAAAGCTAGCAGTGGTGGGGCTTGAACCCAGGTCTGCAACTTAGCGCCTTAACCATTTGAGCCACCGGCTTTATTATAGCTGTTTTATTATAGCTGTATTATAGTAGTAGTTTTTTTACCATAACACATTACTGGCTTATACACAAGCGACCTTCTGCGTTTTGCAAAAACAGTGAAAATCTAAAAAATATTTCCTCTTACAATATACAATATTTCGGGGGCAGTGGTGGTTCAGGCACAAGGTTCAAGCCCCACCAACACCAGGGTTAAGGTGACCGTCAGCCACCGATGGGTACCTGAGCAAGACCCTTAACCGTTCCTGCTCCAGGGGTGCTATATCAAAGCTGATCCCTGCCCTCTGACCCCAAAACTTACTAAGATGGGATATGCATATAAACCCCTAATTTTTACTGTGCTATAGAGTAAATTTGACAAATATTTTATACATTTAACAATCATTATCTTTTTTTTTCGGCTGTTCTCTTCAGGGGTCGCCACAGTAAATCCATCCAGCCCTGTCCTCTGCATCCTCTTCACTCATATTCACTAACTGTGTGTCTTCATTTATCACCTCCATATACTGTACATCCTATTTGGCCTTTTTTGCCTCCTGCCTGCAGCTCCATTTCTGACATCCTTCTACCGACATTTCCACTCCCCCACTCTCCACATGTCCAAATCATCTGACTTTGTCCCTAAAACATCCAACATAAGCTGTCCTTTGATGTTTTCATACTAAAACCTGTCCAACCTTGTCACTCTCAAAGAGAACCTCAACATCTTCAGCTCTGCCACCTGTCTCTTCCTCGGTGCTACTGTCTCTAAACCATACAACACAGCTAGTCTCACCACTGTCTTTTCCACACTCTACGTTGCTCTGAACTGTTGACCCCAAGTATATAAACCTTCTGTACATTCTTTACCACTTCACCATGTAATCCCACTCTTCCACTTCTATAAGCATATACCAATATCTCTGTTTCATAGGATAAAGGAGCATGAGCAGGCAGGAGAGAAAAAAGTTATAGAAAAGAAGAAGGAGGCGGAAGAACTTGAGTGTTTCCAAGAGCTTCATAAAAAGGAACAGACCAACCACAAGCAGAAGATGCAAGAAGAGAAGAGGAACATTATGAAGGCTTATCAGGTCATTGGTTCTGAAATGTTCACTGCAGAAAGTTGGTGTAGGATTCCCAACTCTGCTTTGAGTGCTCAGCTCTCCATTTCATTCCATGCCGCCCTATGTAGGGTACTTGGACTTACAGTCTAAGTCTGTGCCATACAGTGCATTTTGTGGCAGGTACCCTACAGCATGGTTTCATTTGTTAAAGCTTTGGCTGCCTTTTGTGTAATGTCAAGAGAGGGCTGGCATTGGCTGAGCCAAGCGAACCTATCACATGTTTAAAACCATGCTGTTGGCTTTAATTAAATAGCACTAATAAGACTAATCTCCTTATCTGTTTTTGTCTTCCCGCAGGAATATTTTTCTAACAAAAAAATCATCCAAGTGAATGAGGCTAAGAAACAAGAGTTGGAAGAAGAGAAACGAAAGCTTTTTGTAAAGGCCAAGGACAAAATGGTGAAACTCCGAAAGGAAAAAGAGGCAGAAATAATCGGGTACTTAGAAATTTTTGCAAAATTTGAGTTCAGCTTGGCAAATAGGTGTTTGTTTTTTCTCTGCCGTTTGGTGTATTAGATGTTTCTTTTGTCCTTCAGTCATTGCTTCGAATTCTTTTGAGGTCATGGCTTAGTAAAGGGAGCTCAAGTTTTTCCACCCCAACCTTAGCAAACATGTTTTCGTGGAATTTATTTTCTTTACAAAGGTATTGTCATGTTTGAACAGGTTTTGTACTTCTAGTTATAGTGAAGAAACACTGTAATGCTCACTGTGGAAGACATCCTAGACGATTATGTGCCTCCAACTCTCAAGAGAAAAAAGACATTTACAGGTGTAATAGTGTCCACATGGATTTGACCAAATAGTGTTCTATTACATATCCGTGTGGTGATCATTCCTTGTTTCAGAGAGGTTCAGAGAAACAGGGAAGCCCTTGTTGACAAACTGGTATCGTATCACCAAGCACATACCACCAATGAAGAAGAGCTGATCTCTAAGGCAGCTGCACAAGCCGAGGCCAAGCAGGAGGAACAACAGCGTGAGAAGGATGAGAAAAAGGCAGCCATGTTGAAAAGTATTGCTGAACACAGAGAAGCAATGGTAAACTCCAGTTTGGGAAATATTTTAAACTATAAGAGGACAAAAAAAAGACAATTTTTGACCTTTATTGTTTTAATACTTGACATTTTAGACGTCTGTAACTTGGTTATTTTTCTGTATTAAGCCTTATTTTTGTCTTCAATTATACTATTTCAGCAAAAAGAACTGGAGATCAAGAAGCAAGAGGAGAAACAGAAAGCTATTGAGATGCTTAATTCAAAGAAAGCATTAGATATCATTTTTCTTCAAAAGCAGCAAATCAAGGCCCAAAAAATGAAAGAGGCAGCCATAATGCTACACGACACTCATGTCCATCAGATGGTAAGTTTTTGTTTCTACTGTAGTTTACTTTAATTATTATTTGCCAGCTCTGCATTTCTGGTCACTTTTGTTTTTTATCTAGGCGGAAAAGCATGCACAGGAGCAGCTCATGAAAAGCCAGGAGCAGGAATTCCAGGCAAGAAATGCAGCGCTTATTGCAGAAGAAGAAAATCAGTTTCAGAATTATGCCCAGCATGTGATTCAAAAAGCCAGTGAAGCTGAGAGAAATACCTCGCTTCTGGAAAAGGCCACAAAGAAGGGCATCGGTGGAGGACTCGGCCCAGTGTTTGGAGGCGTACGACCCAGTTATCTGGTTCAGGATCTATCAGGTGTTCAGTTGCCCAGTTATGCGTGCAGTAGTACTCAGGGTATTAAAGCGCTAAATGAGACTACTGACTTTCAGAAGTCTAAAAAACGGCTGGGTTTTACTTGGTAATTGTAAAAGCAATGTAGCTGATGTGAAGGATAATAAACCGAACTAACACGTACAGTATGTATTACTAATTTTGTACCGGAGGGTAAAGTATAATAAAGTAGTAGTAATAAAGTATCATGAAAATATTTCTAGGTTTTCTTCCACTTATCTTTATTTATAGGTTTTTTTATTGAAAAGAAGTATTTTACTGCTCAGTTTCGGCTTTTTCTCAAGTGTGTTGAAAGTTCTAATGTTGAACTGCACCATAAATAAAATATTTTAGGCTTCAGACTTGGTCATAATTGTCCCATGATGCTTGGATTTCATTCCTGTCTTGTCATCTATATACAAAGAAATCAAAGGCAAGTGGTGACTCAGTTGTTAAGGTGCTAGACTATTAATTAAAAGGTCATAAGATCACCACCAATCTAACACTGTGCCTGCATGGAGACTTGACCATTATATTTAGACTTTTCATTTATGCAAACTGTATCCTAGTTTCACTGTGCACTATATTAGTGCTGACTTCCATCTAAAGACTCGTGCAGAACTACTGATAGCTACACTACCTGCCTTAAATGCATTTGGGCAGCACTGACTGCATAATCTCAGCAAGAAGCTTACTATCTATTTGGTAGACAGGCACACTGCATCTGCTGGACTACAGGGAATGAAGGAATCTAGACACTATTAAGAAGACAAAATTGCAATCTCGATCGCAATATCTGTCAGAAAATCTGTCATTGCTTAGTGGTTAAGGTGTTGGACTGATACCAGAAAACCAGGGTTTAATTCCAAGGGGGTTCTGGCTGAGAACAAGATCAGCCTGATGAATGATAAGTCGCTGGTGGACATACTATAGAGTGGACTCAGGACACATTTACAGATCGAATTACATTTATCTCTTTTATAAAACGGAGCAATTAGGGGTTGAGAGTCTTGCTCAGGGGCCCAACGGTCGTGGCTTAGTGGACCTGGGAATCAAACCCACAATATTCGGGTTGGTAGTCCAACACCTTAACCATGAGCCAACACTTCCCCATGTAATGACATTTCCCCATGCAATGACAAGGCCCTAAAACCCTTAATTGCTCAGTTGTATAGAGAGAGATAAATGAAAGGCGCTCTAGATGAGGGCGTCTACCATATGCTGTAAAAAGTGACCTGTGTTTAAAAGGGTATATCACTACACTGCCTGGATTCGCCTTTCTGTAGTTAGAACCAAAAGTTGCTGCTTTTTAAAATCTTAATCTGTTTTTTTTGTTTTTTTACATAATAATAATTTAAATATATAATTTATATTTCTGTACTTCTGTAAACTATAAAGCCCATATAAAGCTGTTACAAACGAAAGACTTTTATTTTGAAATCAGGAAATGTCCCGGCTTTAGTTTTCTTTTCCTGCGGTTGCTCACACGCTGAACCCGGAAGTGATTGTTAAACATGTACTCGCTAAAGTAGACGAGTACGAAAACGTCTACCAAACGGTTTATTTAAACACCTTTAAAGGCAGTTTTTTTATTGCTATAATAACATGGTATTATCATTCTAACAGTTTTGTTAATAAAAAAAAATTAATACCTGAATTAGAAGCTAGCTAGCGAAAAAAGTCCCCACGTGAGTAGCGAGTTCTTGAGCTCAGAACAGATGAAACATGTCCGCTAGCACGATAAAAGACTTTATTCTGTTTTTCTGAATCAAATTTAACTGAATTTTAAATGTTTTCTATTGTAAAATAGTTGCAAAAAAATTAACTTATTTAACTTATTATTTTATATCCGGGAATTATTCTCTGTTTGGGATGCGAGTTTAAGAGTAGCAGCGTTTCCGGTTACCTTGACGATCCCCCTCACTACTTCTCCAGTTTCCGGTGTGGATTTTTTCATTCATATATATTTGTATACATGTTGTTTATACTCAGCATAGGACGTTTAATTGCTACTAATCATTTCCTGTCTGATATTTCTGGCATTTGGCAGGTGCCATTTTTGAGGGATAAGGGCCTTTCTTAGGGGCCCCTGTGGTGCTGAGAATCTAACCCGCCATCTTTCGATCAGCAGTCCAATACATCAACCACTTCGCATGATATGGAGAACAGGCTGCTTTTCTGACCCGTCCTGCTTTATGGTCATGCTCAGGCTTTGTACCCTGCGCTGTCCCTCTCGCAGACTGTTCCATTGTGGCTTTGTCTGTCAGGACCATGTCCTAGGGCAGCTCCAGGTCTGTACGGCAGAGGACCAGCTTTTTGACGTGGTGAGCAAGAACAAGGCAAAACTCTCCATCAAGCATGTAGGTTTTGCCGTAAACCTGCTGTGGCAGTTTCAGAAGGAACGACCAGACATACTTCGAACCATCAGACAGACCCGGAGTCATCCACAGTTCCTCACGCTTCGGGTTCTGGCTGAGAACAAGATCAGCCTGATGGACGATGCGTCGCTGGTGGACATACTATATAGTGGACTCAGGTATGTCATTTACCATTACAGAATTTGGCAGACGTCCTTATCCAGATCAACGTACATTTATCTCTTTTATACAACTGAGTAATTAGGGCTTTAGGGCCGCGCTCAGGGGCCCAACAGTCGTGGCTTGGTGAGCTGGAAATCGAACCCACAATCTTCGGGTTGGTAGTCCAACACCTTAACCAACACCTTAACCATGAGCCACCACTTCTCCATGTAATGACGTTTCCCATGTACCTTCATATATACACGGTTGGACACATTAGATCACATTACATTTACATTTGCCAGGCGCTCTTATCCATTTATCGCCATTATACAACTGAGCAATTAAGGGTTAAGGGCCTTGCTCAGGGGCCCAGCAGTGGTAGCTTGGTGGTTTTGGGAATAGAACCCAAAATCTTTCAGTTAGCAGTCTAACGTTTTAACCAATAAGCTTCCACATTAGAGGAACAGCTCATGTTGGACGTTTCAGATGACAACGTCAGAGGATGGATAGTGGAAATATTAGTTGGAGGATGTTGGACATGAAGCCACCAAGCAGAGGGCAAATAGGAAGAGCAAAGAAGAGGTACAGGATGTGGATGTGATAAATGAAGACATGAGATTGGTAAGTATGAGTGAAGAGGAGGATGTAGATGATAGGGCTAAGTGGAGGCAGATGATTCGCTGTGGAGACCCCTGAAGAAAACGCTGAAAATAAAAATGAATACTTACTTAAAGATGAGAAATTACTCATAATTGCTTCTCTGTTAACGTCTAGTTTCACCCAAGGTTTCTTCCACACATCTTCTTTGGTGTTTTCCCCTATTTTATGATACTCCAGGATAGAGTATGAGTAAGCATTTTTTTAAATTCACACTTTATGAGAAATGCATCCGTCGCATACGAAACTGTAAAATGACAGACGACCATCGATGGTATTGATTCATCTGTTTGCGTTCATCTGTTCTTTGTCCAATTCTCTGTGTTTTGCTGTGGAAAGACTTGAGATTGAGCCACACGACTCTCTCATCCAGCAGTTGGTGGTTGAAGCCTGGAACAGATTAGAAAGGTAAGGGTGATACTAAGAGTGTGGGAAATATAGCAGTGTGTTTAAAAAGAGGTCTTTGCTGTAAAGTATGCGGTATTTTAAGATCCATGATGATAAAATAAGATGATAAACCTGTATTGTGAGAGCAATAATGCGAAATTACTCTATATTGGATGCCATCGAGTGCATTGCCAGAATCCGTAGGCGAACCATAGAACAGTTGGTATAAAATATAATTTAAGGGCTAATTATCTATTAAAAAAATCTAGTATTGAATGTTTGTTGTATTTTGCAGGTTCCCCATGGCGACTTTGTCTAAGTTATCCATCTGTTTGAATGACCTTGGGCTTTATCACAGTCCACTAATGGGTCACATCACTGAGATTGTAAATCAGAGATTGGACACAATAGAAGATGCCAGGTATTGATTCTCTCTGTGCCAAAAAAACATCACCATCACCGTTTTAAATCCCTTATACAGATAAAAGAAATGAAGCCATCTTTCGTTTGTCATTCTCAGAGTTCTAACCACACTCATGATCAGTATATCGGAACTGCTGTCCACCCGCTTACGGGACGCGCTGATTGCGAAAGCCGAAATCCTGTTGGACAGCATGGACACGTTTCATTATAACAATCCCAGGAGGATAGTGCAGTTCCTCCGACATATCAAGTACATCCATCGACCCTTACTGGAGAAGTGCAGCGGCATTCTTCTGAAAAATGTTCCTAGTCTGAGTGTGGAGAACCTCAGTATTATAGTGACGCTGTATCAATCGCTGCCGTACAGTAACTGGGACTTTAGACATGCTGCAATGCAGAGACTGGTGGAGCTGATGGACTCATGCACTGACCCGCAGTCTTTCACGAAGCTTTTCATTTCTTTGGGACCGCTGGCAGGACCCACAACCAAAGAAAGGTAAAGGTGGGAAGATGGTTGGTTATTAAATAATAATAATTTAAATAGATTCTGTTCAACCTGTCGACATTCATGCAGCAAAAATAGCACCTCGATTAAGGTTAGTGTGGTAGGCTAGTGTGTGACTGGTCTATGACTGGGTTCGATTCCTAGCACCACCACTGTTGGGCCCCTGAGCAAGGCCCTTAACCCCCTAATTGCTCAGTTGTCTAAAAGAGATAAATGTAAGTCGCTCTGAATAAGGACGTCTGCCGAATGCTGTAAATGTAAATGTAGAAACCAAAGACAACAAATAAACTGATGAAACTTTCAATGACACGAGAAAAATTCATGCATATACAGTTCTGAGATCTCGGCCAAATAAACCAGAGGTGATCCTGATTATACAGTCTGTATTAAGGCTATTTGATAATATGATTAAGTTTTAAACTGCGTTGCCTGCTGACGTAAGTAAATATGAGTGCTTGTAAAATTGAATTTGTGTCAAAGGTTAGAGAGTACGGCGCTGCTGTTTGCTGATCAGCTGAACGCTAATCAAGCTTTATTGATCGCCGAGACACTGGAGGAAATGCAGAGCCGTAACTTTCAGCTCATTAATAAGTAAGACCTTTATCTTGTAAAATGATCATCTTTTATATCGAGAGACAGCCAGATTATCGACGCGTTCGTTGTCAATTCTGGTTATTTGAAGGGTCGCATCTGTGCTGCACATGAACCTGGAGGTATACAGGCCAGTGGAGATCGCGAAGATCATCCAGGCACTCATTCTGCTGCGCTGCCAGTGTCCCGAGCTCTTCTCCAGCCTGAGGAGCATCGTGCTACGGTGAGTCTCATCCTGGCCATGAGTTGATGTATTGACCTGCCACCTATCAATATTTGTGATTAATTTATCCGTTGACAGTATTAACTGCAGATTGTGTATTTCTAATGTTAAATACTGAATAAGCTTTAAGTGTAAAATGTAAAAAAAATTATAAATATGTTTAGTGCCGTTACTGTTGCACAAATGTGTTAAGGCTTAAAATGTAAAACAATAGTGAAAAACACAAATCACACAAAATAAAAATAAATGCCGTATACATTTCCTAACATTTACTGGTGTTTGTGTCATGCACCTGTTTGTAATTTATTTCATCGGATTATTGTCTATAAACCAATTTAAGTTACTATATTAGGGGTCGACCGATATGTGTTTTTCATGGCCCGATGCTGATATTACAAATCAAGTGATATTACAAATAAAATGGATAACAATAAGTAGTCTCAATCCAACAATACCAGGTTGTGTTGCTGTCTTGGTGGTTAAGGTGTTGGACTGATACCCGAAAGACCGGGGTTCGTTTCCCAGCACCACCAACAACCACTGTGGGCCCCTGAGTAAGGCCCTTAACCCACAATTGCTCAGTTGTATAAATAGGAGGTAAATACACGTTCACAAGGGACTGCTGGATGCTTATTAGAGCCCCATAGTGCGTGTCAAAATAAAAGCATTATCGGTTTTGAAAATTACTGATACCGATAATGATAAAAATAACTAAATCGGCAATGAGAAGCAGGCCAATAATCGGTCGACCCATACAATATATTAGTTAAAGCCAGAAATAAGTGTCTAAAAATAAGTCTGTTATTTAAACTGTAACTACAATCCCTTGAAACTGGGATCTCATTATTTTTTTTTCTTTATTAGTTACTTGCAGACCAGCATACACATATACGAGGTGATCATGCTGACCCGTGTGCTCGCCATGCTGCCCTCAGCTCGTATTGAGGAGTTGGTCTTCTCTCGCATCGATGCCGTGTTGCCTCAGTGCAGCCTGATGGGTGTAAGTTCTCTCACAGCGGCTGTTGCCAAATGGATGCGAAACGACCCGTCCTACAGCCAAAGCGCTCACAGCAAGTACATGCGTCTGCTACAGAACCTAAACCACTGTGCACATGAGCGAGTCCATGCAGCCAAGAAGCTGGATCTGCTCATGGTGGACCTTAAATTCATGTCAGAAGAATGGTTCGAACAGATGCTGCTTGAGGAGACTATTGAGGTGCTTGAAAGTTTGGCAGATCAGATCACATTAAACAACATGCTAGACCTGGTCCTCTTTTTGACCAGAACCACCTACCGTTCCACTCCGCTGCTGGACCGAATTGCCAGCATAGCCTTAGAGAACACACAGAAAGTAAGTTGTTTTTAAATACTTTTACTATAATTGGTACAAAATGTAATTATTTAGGGTCTGTAAACTGTATTTTAAAGTGGTTATAAGTAATATAGATGGAGTTCTGGGCTGAAATTGACCGATCACTTGCAATAAATGGATTTTAATTAATGGCAGTTCTTTATTTTCTGATTAAAATCTTAATAACTTAAGGAACCAACTCAAACTGAGCTGTATTTTAACCCTTTCATGCCTAGTGGTCACTACAGTGGACAGCTGGTCGATAGCTGTTCCCTAGCATATGCAATGGTTTTGTTGTTATAGTTGCATATAAGCCAACACAGTAGATGCTTGTGCGTCGTCCCATAAACCGCCATCTACATCTCAGTCATTGTAACTGCATTTTTATCTTTACTTGAAACCAAGATGGCTAACGGAAAGTCCGAAATGCTGAACATCCCAGGATAATTGATGCAAAAAAAAAACAATTAGTTTGATCCTAGAAACTCCGCCATTTGTGCATTGCTTTTAAAAGTAATAGAATGTGTTAACAAACATAAAAATAAAAATAAGATCAGCAGCATTAAAAATATTTCATAGTTTTCAGAAAGTATATAAGTTTCTGCCTTTGATTTGTTAAATACATATTTTCTCGGTTAAAGCGTCAAACGCATGGTGTCCACTTGAGTGGACAGGTTTGTAACTGCATGAAAAAAAAAAAGGTTTATAAAAACAAATTTTAGTTGCGTTGTTTTATCATGCCTAGAGAGGACTAAAAACACTTGACTGAGGTTCTCACAATTCATGCATGAAAGGGTTAAATAAAGCAAGCACCCTTGATTCGATCCATATATTTCACGCGCATATTTTTTTTAATGGTTTGAGGTTTTTTTAAAGAAAAAAAAATGATAAAAAGCTTTAAGGGCATTAATATAAAAATAATTTGGATATACACTCACCAGCCGCTTTAATAGAAACACCTTCTCATATCGCAGAACAGAAAATCACGCAGATACAGATTAAGAGTGTGAGTCTAATTACAAAAAATCTTCGAGAGTTTACCTGTAGCACCGTCGGGGTTCTGCCAGTTGGGTGGGTTTAAAGTTGCAGTTCTACAGGGCTGTGTTTCTCATGTTCAGCTGTTAAAACTTTTGTTGTGAGAAACTTTCCTATATTTGTTCCTTATCTCTTAGATTCATTACTCTGCAGTTTATGTCACTCTGCTCCCCTTTGCGGTGCTCAACTATGACTCTCCAACGGTGGACGAGTTATTTGATGCTTGCATTGAACATATCACTCCAAAAATGCGTAAGTTTTAACACATTTTCGTTACACGAATGAACTACAGTTAGGCTAAATCACATACTTCCATACTATATAAGCGAAACTGAGTATGCGAGGCAAGTAGTATGTCCAAATTCATAAGTGAATAAACTCTATGCGAATTGTCAGATGACCTACTACACTAACAGCACTTTGGGTAGATTTAAATGCTTATAGACCAACATATTGTTCCTTATTTAACATCATTCACGTTCAAGTCGCTCTGATGTGACGTCGTATGTCACATGTCAATATCCAAAATGGTGGATACAGTAACCATAATATAAGTATGTATTCGTTTGCGGTTGGGAAGTAAATACTTACTTAAAAGTAATACATACTTAAGTAGTATGCAATTTCAGACGAAGCCTTAGTCTCAAATGCTTTGTTTTTTTGTTTTTTTTTACATTTCCCAGATTTGTTTAACCCTCACATGTTGGTCCTCTTGGCTTACATCTTGGCTCTGACCAACCGTTTCCCCGAGCAGCTGATCAGAGAAATATTCAGAGTGGATTTCCTGGCCAAGCTTGACACGCAGCTTGAAAGTACATGCATCTACTTCATGCTTTTCTTTCTTCTACCAGGCAGAAACTTCATTCTAGTATAAATCTGTGATCTCTTTGTAGAAGAAATATTCGATTCTTAAACCAGTACTCGACTACCTGACGGGTTGTAAACAGGGTTCTTATAAAAACTTTATCACAACCCTTACTGATACTCAGTTTTGTTAAACCCTTCTCAACAACAGCTCTCTCAAGCACTCAGAACATGCGAGTACGTTCTCGTCTGATGCACTTGAACCGCGCCGTGTGTCTTGAGTCCCCGGAGTTCCAGGTGCCCTGGTTCCACGAACGCTATTGCATGCAGCTCCAAAGGAGAGGTAAGTGAAGATACACATCTGTAGATCACCACTACTGGAAAAAATATGTATGTCCTAAGTGTTACTGACTTTGTGTTTTAGACCACAGCTCCATCAATCTAGCCCAGCAGCAGATGCACAGGATGCTGGGAGAAGTGTTTGGAGGCATCAACTGTGTCAAAGCTGGAGTGGTGACTCCGTACTTCTACACCATCGGTAAAGCTTATTTTCATTCCATACCCCTTTCTGGGAAGACAGTTATTTTAATTTTTAATTCATTTGACAGATTACGAGTGTATACTGGATCGCAATCAACAGGCGGTGCCATACAGTACAATAAGTGAATTGCAGATCAACCAAGATGGCAGAATGCAATGGGACGTAGGGTCAGAGAAGGAGATGACAGGAGTACCTCCAGGTGCTCAGCGGTATGTACAGATTGGAAAGTGTTTTTTTTTTGTTTTTTTTTGTTTTTTTTTGTTTTTTTTCAAACATTTTATTGCAAATTTAGTTTCACTCAGAATCCTATAAAAACCTCCATGCGTTCGGAAAGGATTTAAACGTAGGTTTCAAAACAGGGCTGTGGGAATTTTAGACATTAATGTTATCTGGGGTGTCATCAGAACTTCAGCTCATAACAAAGGTATGCATTGGTGTCGAGATCAGTATTCTGGCAAAACACCCACGTTCCTAACCACCAACTTTATAACATTATGTGTTCATTAAGTTGCTTTGTGCACATGGACATTGTCATGCAGGACCTGGCAAGGAATATTGCCATGATACAGCATATACAGTTAACAAAGACATTCCAGCTAATGGTTTGCTCCCAAACGGCATGTTTAATAATGTCGCCCAGACATGGTGGTCCTGATTAATTATAACTATTACATTCTTTTATTACATTAATGTTATAAAAACAAGTTGAATTATTTAAATTGAATCCATCACATTAAAGCAGCTATAAACACGTACCACTTGTCCAGCTTCTCTTCCATTGTCTTACTTGTTGTTGAAGGAAATAAGCCATTAAATTCATCTGAGCATACTAGAGAGAAACCACAGACACAAACACACATTCTTTGAGGCTTTTATATGCTTGTATAAAATTCCCAAGACCTTTAGACATTTAAGTAGACAAAAATACCACCGATAAGACGTTAAGGGAGCGATTCTCACTATTAAATAGTTGTTTATTAGAGTTTATATTCGTTTATAGACTGTTTTTTAGTAGTTAGAAAAAACCTTAAGGCCACATTTTATATCCCATAATATTACCCTTTACCTTAACTTAAAAAATAATCATAATATGGATTTGCATTATGGTTGTGACTTGTTGAGGTAATACTGGTACTTACCCCAAAGAGTCGAAACGACGGTGTGGGCAGTGCCGCGGTGGACAAGGGACAAGTAATGCAAGCGTAATTTGTATCTATTTAATAATAATTTCAGTATACAAAATTAGTCTTAGTCTTAGACCTGCAATTCAAATTATAGCTGCCACTACGGACTGATCAGCTTGGGACAAATTTAAGAATTTACCAGTACTGATTTACTGAATTTTCCTCCTCTAGCATTGCTCTAGACTTCCTGAATTCCAGATCCTTCTGCAAAAACTCACAGCATGTAAAAGGAGACGTCCTGATGAAAAAGAGACATCTGGAGATTTTAGGATATCACGTTCTGCAGGCGAGTAAAAAGAAAAATCTTCCTTTACTACTATCTAGTTTTAAAAAAAATAAATAAATAAATTTACTCATGAACTGTTCGTTATTACAGATTCCTCACTTTGAATGGAATTCTATGGAGCTCTCAACACCTGATGCCTGGAAGGATTATTTGAGAAAGAAGATCTTCACTGAGCATCCACGAGCAGGCTGAATATTAGGATCATACTAAATAATATGCACTTTGTTAATGCTGATAGGTTTATCTGAAAGACTGTGGCTTTTGATGGACTGCATATCACATACAAGTGCCTCTCTTTTTTTTTTTTTATATATATATATATATATATATATATATATATATATATATATATATATATATATATCATAACTAAACCCAATACAAAGAAACACCAAACCGCTAGTAACGACTGTTGAATTGTGGAAGTCTGTTTATTTTGTAATATAAATATTATCGATGTAATAAATGACCTTGTGAAATGTCCAAAAAAAAAATTTGGAACAAATACTATATTAAGCTCAAACATTAAAAACAAAAACACGCTGTGCTTTTACATCATTTCAAAATCATCTAAAACAGTTGTCGGTTTCAACCTCATGCAGGATGTCCTCTGGAATCCTTCAAGTTAGAATAAAAACAATCCGTCCCTCTACAGAGACTTTTTACAGTTTAGGCATTTTTGCAGCATTTAGTCGCATGGAAACGCAGGAAGCACCGGCAGCATAACGCATCTCTCTCAGAATTCCAGACCACTGCTTCGTCTCCTCTTCATACCTATTATAAAAATAGCAGTCAGTCTACTGTATAATAACACAACACTGTCTTTGATTTAATGCTTAGAACAAAGAAAGTGAGTACTTACTGCCAAATATCTGTGACCTCTGAAGGAACACACTCTCTGTCTTGCTGTATCATGGTAAAGCCCCCGACTACAAAAAGCTCTCCATCAACACTAACGACATTTACTGAGCTCCTCTCCTGTGCAAACTCTGGAAAGGTTTCCCACCTACAAGAAAAAAAAATTATATAAAAGATGTGATATATACATGTGGAAAAAAAATAGGACAAATATTTACTTCTTTATTAAGAAATGTTAACATATCGATGGTTTTAAAGTGACTTATTCGAAGGCAAAACAACAAAAATGAACATTGTTTTACTTATTTAACAAAAGATTTTAACAAAAATGTGTATTCTAACTGGAGAAAAAAGTTACGGCACCCTACAGTCTTAATAGCCGGTGTTACCCCCTTCGGCAGAAATTACTTCAATGAGACGCTTCTTGTAGCCATCTACCATTTACGTTTGCAGCATTCGGCAGACGCCCTTACCCAGAGCGACTTACAATATTCCTTGTTATACACCTGAGCAATTGGAGGTTAAGGGCCTAGCTCAAGGGCCCAGCAGTGGTGGTTCGGTGGGGCTGGGAATTAAACCCGGGTCCTCAAGTTGGTAGGCCAACAAGTTGCGCTACCAATTCCCCATCTACCAGTTTCTGACATCAGTCTGAGGAAAGTTTGCCCCACTCCTCAACCTGGAATTCTTTCATCTGTAAGATGTTTGAGGGGTTTCTTGCATGTACAGCCCGTTTCAAGTCACTCCACAGCATCTCAATAGGATTCAGGGCCTTGACTCGGCCATTCCAGGACTCTCCATTTCTTAGTTCTCAGCCAGTTCTTGGTGGATTTACTGGTATGTTTTGGGTCAATGTCATGTTGCAGGTTATAGTTCCGCTTCAGCTTTAACTTTATTACAAATGGTCTGATACACGGTAGAATTCATGGTAGATTCTATGATGGTGAGCTGGCCAAGTCCTGCTGCAGCAAAGCATCCCTAAACCAGGACACTTCCGCCTCCATGTTTTACAGTTGGTATGAGGTTCTTTTCCTGGAATGCTGTATTTGGTTTAAGCCGAACATGTCCTCTGTTGCAGTGTCCAAAAAAATTCCATTTTAGACTCATCTGTCTAAAGAACATTATTCCAGAAATCCTGTTTTTTGTCTTTGGCAAAGTGTGGTCTTCATTTTTCTTAGAAAGCAAAGGTTTTCTCCTTGCACATCTCCCATAAAAGTTTAACTTGTGTAGTCTCTTTCTGGTTGTAGAGTCATGCACTTTCACATCAACAGTAGCAGGAGCCTGCGTAGGTCCTGTGATGACACTTTAGGGTTTTTGCTGACTTCTTCTTTTAGCATCTTGCGGTCTGCTCTTGGGGTGAACTTGCTTGGATGGCCAGACCTGGGCTTGTTGTCAGTTGTTTTGAATGTCCTCCACTTGTAGACTATTTTGTGGACACTGGAATGGCTGAAAATGGTTTGAGATCTTTCACTAGTCTGCCAGTTTTTTGAGGGTTCTGGGTTTAGGTTAGGGCTGTGAAGAATACTTAATACTTAGAATACTTAAGTTCTTCCACTTTAACAAACCAGGTTTTCATAGAGCTGGAAAAGTGTTTGAGCTTCTTAGCTCTAGTAAATGCTATAGCGTATAGAGACATTGTGGACAAATGTTTGCTAGGGCTTCATAGCAACAGAAAGGCACCAAATATAAATGTTCTGGTAAGGCATCTACAACCCTTCAGCCATATACACCCCATTTCAAAGCATCAATATGGTGTTATTTCCCATGTTGCTACCATAACAGCCCCAACTATTTTGGAAAGGCTTTACCCAAGATTATTGCATGTGTTATGTGAGGATTAAGATAAGCCACTAGAGCATTAACGAGGTTGGGCGAAAAGGCTTACCAGGCATGTGGCATAAACGTATCCCAAAGGTGTTCAGTAGGTCTAAGGTCATGGCTCTATGCCAAGCTGAACACACCAAGCCATGTGATTGTGGTGTTCGCTTTGTGCATTGTCATGATAAAAGTGGGTAGTAAAAAAGTGCCGAAAACGTTTAACAGTGTTGTAGCTTTGGAGGCTGGTCTCTTGAAGCATTTCGCAGATGTTGCTGCAGTTCTTCTGGATTTGGTCTGTCTCGGTGTGTTCTTTTTCTTTATGTCATTCTAAATCAGGGGTGGTCCTGGAGGGCCGGTGTCCTGCAGAGTTTAGCTCCAACCCTAATCAAACACACCTGAACCAACTAATCAAGATCTTGAAACTTACAGGTAAGTGTGTTCAGGCAAGTTAGAGCTAAACTCTGCAGGACACCGGCCCTCCATGACTGAGAGCGCCCACCCCTGTTCTAGATGATGATGATATTAGATCTTTGTGTGGAGGACTGGCTGTTGTTAGACTCTTTGTGCACTGGATTGTTATAGTTAATGGCAAAAAGAAGGTTTGGAATTAAAAACTGATATTTCGTACCTTCTTCAGCAAAAGGAAAAAATAAATGATTTTAATCCATTTAGCTGCTAAAAAAGATACTAGTTTTGTAATCATTTTGGCCACCACTGTGTGTGTATGATGGACAGGTATTTACATACTAAAGGCATGTACTAAAGTATTAGTCTATGTTTCAGTGCCTACATATGCAGTGATGTTAGGATCGACATGTGCCATGAATATTTGGAAAACAGGATGGGTCTACTGATGTTTCATGATACAGAGTTTGATGATACAAAGTGGATGGTGGCTGGTCTAAAGTGGGGAAAGTTGGACTATTGATTTAAAGACTGGGCTCCGATTCCGAACATCAAAAAAACTACCACTGCTAAGCCCTTAAGCAGGGCCCTTAACCCCCTAATTGCTCGGTTGTATAAATTAAAAATAATGTAAGTCACTCTGGTTAAGGATGTCTGCCAAATGTTAAATAATGTATGACTGCAGTATTGGAATGAAACATCTCCATAATAGCACTTACTTGTTGGTTCCAAAGTCATAGGCTTCACATGATGCTAAAAGAGTGTCCTCATTGACTCCTCCAACCACAATAATCTTTCCTTTATGGACCACTGCTCCAAACATGGAACGTGGGGTTTTCATTGCAGCAAGTTCCTTCCATTCAGACTTCTTATGGTTATATGCAAACATTTTGTTGACGGTTTTGCTATTGTGTAGATACATAAACAAAAATGGATAAAACCGATTAGATTATAGAAGATTCAGATTGGTATAGTTGGCATTGCTTTGACACTGGTTTACTTGTCATCTGTCTTTCCTCCTATGCAGTAGACCAGGCCATTTTGTGAGATCACACAGTGCCCATGCAGCCTCAGGGGAAGCTTTTTCGTCTCGGTCCATTTCATCTTGCTGCGAGACAACAAACAGGACTCATGAGTGTTTTGTTTTTTTTTGCCAAATAATATAAAGTGGGAAAGCAGGTAATGGATGTCACACTTACTTTGTGTCATAAGACATTACTGAGTCAAGAGACTCATTAGTCTGTAAATCTTTGCCAGCAACAGCAAATATGAGGTTCTCAACTTCTCCCATTGCAAAGAGACATCTGGGAGAGGGTAATGGAGGTATAGCGATCCACTCGGCGCTAATAGGATCCAGCTGTAATGGAAATCAAACTTGTATTAACATCTTGATGAACATCTTTTGCGTGTATCTTTTTCAACTATTGCCACAAAGATGGATGCGCACAGTGGTCTATGACTTTCCTTTGGAGGAAGTGGTGGCTCATTAATAAGGTGTTAGACTGATACCTGTGATTCCCAGCACCACCAAGTTACCACTATTGAACCTTTAACCTTTAAGCCTTCAACCCACAATTGCTCAGTTGTATAGAAAAAGAGATAAATGTGAGTCGCTCTGGATAAGGGAGTCTGCCAAGCACAACCCATGGGCTTCATCCGAAATCAAACACTACTTAAGTATGCATTACATTTAGGTAGGTACGTCCTTCCGGACTATTAAAAATGTACGTTCTTATAGTATGGTTATGGATAGTATAAATAAAATTCGTACGTACAATATCACAGCCGTCATATTTATATTGACACGTGACAGCAGCACAAACTAATGATGAATGATGTTAAACGGATGCAATTTAGATGCATTTAGAATAAATGAATACACTTCAGGGTGATAACAGTATCTCTGCTTACTGTCAGGTCACATCAGACACTGAGAATTGTATACATATAATGAGATCGTTTACCTGAAAACAGTAGCACTGCAATGGTGAGTCTTTATTTTCCTCATCCACAAACAGTCCACCTACAAGATAAAGTTGATTATTCTTGGTAACGACGCTGACGTGATTTCGAGGTATCTGCTCAGATATTGCCGCCAGTGAGCATTCGTTCTCAATAGGGTCATAAGCCACGGCTGCCGTGTCATTAATCATCAGGATGAGGTTTTTGGTGTACATGCCAAACCTCCGGGTGTCATTCAGATACCCGGGCACTGCGCTTTCTCCGCCCTCTTTTTCTCCAACCTTTCCTGGAAGTTTCCCAGCAAAGGCATCTTTAATGATTTTGAGCTTCTTTACAAGCTCAGGATCAGCTTTGATAATATCGTCCTTTTCTACCTTTTCCTTAAAATACTTTTCCGGAAGCAGTCGAAAACGAATGTGCTCGAAAGCATCGCCTAAATGCTTTGTACGGTTCTCTTTGTCCTTTCTGATCCACTTCATTAACAACTCGAACACCAGTTCCTCTTTCTCTACATTGAGAGAATCACTTCCTATGATAGCAAACAACTCGGGAGGGTTAAAATCGAGAATATCTTGATTCTTGTTAAGGAACTCGAATCGTTCAGCGATGTAATCTCTCGCTGCCATGGCCAGCCTTGGACAATCCATCAGAAGCCCCAGTCGGAAGATCGCCAGGCAGTTTCCTAGAGAAAGTTTCTTCTGCAGGAAGTTCACACACACCGTGAACACGGACGGAATCTGAAAACGGTTAGCTAATGCGAGAACATCCTGCACATTCTCATCGGTAATATCTATTTCTGCGGAATAGAGATAATTTACAATCATGTCCATAATGGATGGATCCACATTCTCCAGCACCACCTCCTTGCTTGGGCTGCTCTTGTTTTTGCCGTCTTCAGAGAGGTAAATCTCTCTAAAGTAAGGGCTGCACGCTGCCATGATGAGTTTGTGGCATGGCAGACTTCTGTCCCCTACTTTCAGAACACAGTCTATAAACTTGTTCTCCTTCAGGAGGTCCTTCAGGCCATCTTGGAGCAAGGTGCTCTGATAGAGCTTTAGGTCATCTTTCATGATCGTCTGTTCCATCTCGAAGAGTGTGTGTATGCGTGAGTGTGTGAATTGGGGGAAAGTTCCGGTGGCAATGCTTCCACCTTTCTCTATCTGTGGTAGTAATAGGAGGGAGGAGTTGACACAGAGCAAAAACAGAGGCTGGTGCAGTTTAACCCTGCCACTCTATATTTATCCCCCATCACAGACAGAAAGAATTCACGTTGGCCAGATTAGAAAACGGTCACATTTGGCAGCTGTCAAAGACGAACGGAAACAACTGTGAACCGTTAGCAAAGCAATAACATCTGAGCTACTTGCATTGTCAATTCAATTCAATTTTATTAGTAGAGCACTTTTAACAACAGACATTGTCTCAAAGCAGCTTTACACAGAATGCAGTAAAAGTTTGTCCCTGATTGGCAAGCCGGAGGCGACTGCGGCAAGGAAAAACTCCCTAAAGGTGAAGTAAGAAGAAACCTTGAGAGGAACCAGACTCAATAGGGAACCCTATCCTCATTTGTAAGACACAGCATTTTATTGTTAATTACAGTAATGGTGTAAACGGTAGCCTTGGGTTAGTGAAGCAGAGTGAGTCCCAGTCCATCCTCAAAGCTCCTCGAAATCAAGGAAAGGGGCAGGAACCTGTTCGCTGGTACCTCACGTGAGAAATAGTACTTTCTATTTATTTTTAATTAAATTGGATACATCATTGAGTATATCGTGAAGCTGTTATAATTTGATTATTTAAATATACGTACAATTTTAATTATGTGTCATAATCCCAAAACAGACAGTGGCACAAGTCTCCCAATCACCTTTTCCTACTGCTGACTCATTCAGACGCTTCTTCTGTTTCAAGGTTTCTATTTACATGGTGAGTGTGTTTCTAGGAGCTGACCTTGCCAACATACAGGTCAGCCTAGAGCAGCTGTTGGAACTGTTAATCTGTGCTACTGAGCTGTTGGTTAAAATCCCTGGTGCTACTGACATGCCTTAAAATAGCTTCATGATTCCTATTGTTAAAAGTGTGGGCCACAGAACATCCTTCAGCAAAGAATTCTAGCTTAATGGAATAAAATATCTCCAAAAATAGACACAATTCGAGATGGGATTTTTGGTCTGTTTATTACAACCTAGTAGCAAAAATAACAGCTTTTTGACAAAATGCACCTTTAGAAGTAATATGATACAATCATAAGACAACAATCTACACATTAACCTTGTTAGTTAATTATTATTTTGTAAAATGATATCCGTACAGTCTGGTGATAAATAATAACCTATTTAAATATATGGATAGTGGCTCTAAAACAGTAAAAACAACAAGAATTCAAACCACGACATTTCTAACATTTATCCTTTACATCAGTTTATTAAATTCCATCGATTCAGTTAAACCATGACTTCCCAGAGTCCCTGCAGTGTAAATCCATCTTTTAATTTCTCCACCGCTAAACCAAGCTCCTCGGAAAACACCGGCTCTCGATCTTGTTGCTTTAAAAAGAAAGCGAAATATTCATGCGACATTACAAGATGAAAAAGTGAGTCAGGAAGTCATGACGTAAAAAAAGAAAGTAGTCAGTGTACCTTATTACTATCAGCAAAGTAAGCCTGTTAGGGGGGAAAAAAAAGGTAATTAAATGTTCTGTAATATATGCGGATGAAAAATGCACTTTGATTCATACGTGTTTGAAACCCGCCAACACAGTCAGTGCTGATGTGTCATCCTGATACTTGCTTAAGCTTGGTGTTATTTTTAGAGTGTGAGAGAGAATGCCGCTGCTGATTATCAGAGATGATACAAGTGCAGCTACTCACTTATAGTAGTCTAGAGCTTTAAATTCTAGTACAGGGGTACCTTGACTTACGAGGGTCAAGTTTTTGAGATACGAGCCGTCTCTTGGCCGATTTTTTGCTTTGAGTTGCGAGCTAAAATTTGCATTATGAGCTAGCCTCAGACACCCAACCGCTAGTTTTTTTCCATCACTTACAAATATATTCAATTAACACCGACCCATCCGACATCTACAGGCGTTAAAATAAATAATCTGTTTTTGAAACGTCACAGTGAACACCGTAACATCTGTCCATCATCCCGTGTCTCACTCGATAGATAGTCAGACATGCACGTTAGCATGTGGATTCGTCTGATCTCCAAGGTAAAAGCTTTACGTTATATTTAATAAAAACAGTTTATTGCAGTACATCCTATTGTATTCTTTTAAATAATATTCATTATTTATACGTTTATTTTTCTTATTTAAAAACATTTAACAAAAAAAAATTGCGGTGTTTTTGAGGACCCTGGCATTTCAATGCATTTCAATGGGAAAAATTGATTTTTAGACTTAAAAGCTGTGTTGCTGTAGGATAGCCATGTAGTGAGGCAGATCGGGAATCAGAAAAAAATATTATTTTGGGTCGTAAATAACCCCTACTGAATACAAGGAGTTATCGGAAAGTTTCAAGACACACCAACAGATGGCAGCACAAGGCCGCACGCAAGGCTGTGCTCCCTGTGACTGTGCATGCAGCTATCTGTTGGCGAAACCGTTTGATACCCCCTTGCATTAGATTGATGTACTCACTGTGAAAGCATCAGTCTGTTCATCTGGCTCAATCTCTACATCATCAGGAGGCTGCTCCACAGTCAGCTCCTCCAATGGCTGTGGCTGTGTTCACATCACACATAGACATGGTCATTTTAATAATCTAAGAACCTAGCATCATGTTTCGAACTAACTCTTTCTACCTACCTTTTCTTCCATCTCATATTCCACACCAAAAATCGGGTTTGCAGAATATACTTTGTGAAGAGAGTTCATTTCCTTAACTGCATCCTGTAACTTGTCGAGTGGATCGATTTTAAAACCTAGCACATATCCACCTGTCTGAAAGAGCGGTTTATTGTTTAGTAAAAAAAAAAAAAAAAAATCTATTCGTTTTATATACATGCAGTTGCAGAGTTTATAGTCGGACCCACCTGCTGAGAGCTTTCGATTACAAGCGCAAGTCCAAACTTGGAGTCTCTGATCCTTATAGAGCGCTTCACAGAAGAAAGACAAGAGAAACCATCAAATCTCCTCTAATGAACCAAATTGAACCATAACTGACTATTGCATTAACTTACTATTTGCAGGTAAGGAATGCTGACGTTGAAGCTTTCGTTCATGTTGGCATGCCACACTATTCTTACATTAGTAATGAAGAAGGTGCCTAGGTTACCCTGAAAAAAAGCAAATCAATCAACCATCAAATCTTGGTAGACTTGGTAGAAAAGAAACTAATCCAAAAACCAAGCGCAAAACCACAATTTCATCTGTAACTCTTACCTGATCGCTGGATAAATTCCAAACTCCATTGATTTTATCATACACTTGTTCACGCGGCAGTAATCTCAGCTGTTTATTCTGAATTAAAGCTGCTCTTAGTTTGAGATCCCGGTACATTTTGGAGGTCTCATAAGCTCTGAAAAAAAAAAAACATCACCAATCTTTACTTGGATGTCATTATGACACGTTGCTGTTGAGTATCTCATCTGATTGGTCAGAAGATGTTAATGTTTTTCAACATAAGCTCCTACAGTTGTTCCATCTGCAACACACTTATTTCTATACTAACCCTCTATTACTAAAGGACTTAAATGTTAGACAATTCACATAAGCTAATTTGTGTTGGCATGATAAAGTTTTATGGGTTTTAGGTTATTGGTTAGCATTTTTGAAAAAAAGATTCTAGCTAGTGTCTTATTTTTTGGGATTTTTTTTCTCAGAGAAAAATAGAAAAAGAGGGTCAATAAACATCTAATTATAGCTGCTACAATTTCTTAGAGATTTATCCACACCAACCAACCAACTTTAAACTGAATGAAAGTATGAGGCGTCAAACAAAACCTGGAACCTAACCCTGGTGGACATGGGGGAATAAGCTGGGAACTTGGATCGGTTGCCTTACTCAACATTTGCACACTATGTACAGTTTAGAGAAGCCAATCAGAACACCATGGAAGCCACACCAAGCCAATCAGAACCATGGAAACGGGAGTAAACATGAGAAAACACTGACGCACAGTGAACACATGCAAAGTTCAGAAACCCTAGGAATCAAGCTCCCAAACCAAGAGGCATCAGTAAACATTCTACCCACTAATCCACTGTGCCCCCTGGTGTCCTCTATTATAGAACATAACACCAAAGGACATACTGTTTAAAACCAGTAAATCAGTTGTGTTGTGGTTCCATAAATGTTGATTATTTATCATATAACAGCAAACAGGGTGAAATTTACATTTACAGCATTTGGTAGACAACCTTGTCCAGAGCGACCTACATTTATCTCATTTATACAACTGAGCTATTTGGGGTTAAGGACCTTGCTCAAGCGCTCAACAGTGGCAACTTGGTGGTGCTGGGAAATGAACCCTGATCTCCCAATTAGCAGTCCAACACCTTAACCACTATTTCAGTAAACAGTTTACTACGGTAGGATGTGTGACTTCGTACCTGTGTACAGCAATGACAGAGGTGAAGAGTCGAGGACTTCCAGGAATGACATTGGTGAAGATAAACTCAAATCTTGTGTTATTTGATTTGGTCAAAATGTACAGCGCTTCAGTTTGACCCCTCAGTTTCTGCAACATTCAAGAACTCCATGTTACATACAGCAAACTACCCCTAAAGTCTAAACCCAAGCTGACCGATAATAACCGAACATCTTACTGAATTTGCTGTTCTGGTGGTGATGTTTATGACAGAATTGTATCCCACAGCTGGAAATTTGTTAAACAAAAATAAGTTATACTGTGCAGTCAATACAGATTTTTGGACACCTGACCAACACGTCATATATGTGTTATTAAAAAACTATTCCATATACCGTAGATCATGGTTTTGGTTTTTATTTGACGCAAAAGTTTTAGTGAGATCAGTCACTAATGTTGGGTGAGAAGATCTGGGGTTCTGTCAGCGTTCCAGGTTATTCCAGAAGGTGTTCAGTGTGGTTGAGGGTCAGGGCTTTGTGAAAGACACTTCAGTTCTTCCTCAACCACAATAAATACACCATGAATTGATTTATCTTACTTGATTTATTTCTCTTAAAGAGAAATCTTAAAACTACTAAATTTGCAGACATACTAGACAACTGTGTGCTTTCAACTTTGTGGCAACAGTTTGAGAAAGACACGTTTATGCGTGTGCTGGTAAGATGTCCATCTTATAGTCTATTTGACATTTGGAAAACATAACACTTACATAAGTTAACCCGTGGCAGGGCAACAGAATGCCAGATGATTCTTAAATTGGTCACCAGGAGTCTACCTTTTGCAGAAAATTGTAAAAAAAAAAAAAAAAAAAGGAAGTCAGTGTCACATCTATTCAGTTTATATTTTTTTTAATTGATTTTGGTCCAACTGTTCTGACACCAATCTCCCGTTCATTGACACTTACACTGATACTGTGTGCTGTGCCAATACAAGATCAGCAGAATTGCTGGGAATTGTAAACGCTGTAATGTCACTATAGGGTTGAGGAACACACTGTGCGTCTGGTCTATAGCAGTTAAATTTAAGTTGCTCCTAAATGTAAATGGGTGTGTAAACGTTTGTGCCTGGAGTCTCACAATCCAGAGTGTGTTTCTGCGTCAAACTCTTGGGTTTACTACAATACCTACTGTATTTATTAATTCATGTATTTATTGATTCATTTATTTACTGCAATACTCACTTATAAATACATATATTTATTGATTCGTGTATTTATTGATTCATGTATTTATTGATTCATGTATTTACTGCAATACTTACTTATAAATACATATATCTATTGATTCATATATCTATTGATTCATGTATTTATTGATTCATGTATTTATTCTTGTATTTATTGATTATTGATTCATGTCATTATTTGATTTACGTTATTTATTTGATTCATGTATTTATTGATTCATGTATTTATTGATTCATGTATTTACTGCAATACTTACTTATAAATACGTATATTTATTGATTCATGTATTTATTGATTCATGTATTTACTGCAATACTTACTTATAAATACGTATATTATATTTTTCATTGATTCATATTATTGATTGTTCATTATTTATTGATTCATATATTTATTGATTCATTTATTTACTGCAAAACTCACTTATTAATACATATATTTATTGATTCGTGTATTTATTGATTCATGTATTTATTGATTCATGTATTTACTGCAATACTTACTTATAAATACGTATATTTATTAATTTGTGTATCTATTGATTTACGTATTTATTGATTCACGTATTTATTGATTCATGTATTTATTGATTCATGTATTTATTGATTCATGTATTTATTGATTCATGTATTTATTGATTCATGTATTTACTGCAATACTTACTTATAAATACGTATATTTTTTGATTTGTGTATTTATTGAATCATGTATTTACTGATTCATGTATTTACTGCAATACTTACGAATAGATGAATCAATAAATGAATTGATACAAACACAAAACCTAACCTTTGGATCTGTACCGATGCCCACAGTACCTCTTCTTTAAATGCATCAAGTTTTAATTTAATCATGTTCATTTTATTAGCGTTAAATATAGTCACAGAATGCTAAAGCAAGAAAAAGGTTTTATTCAGTTTTACAAGAGGGAAAAGACAAAGATCTACAGAGAACCTGAATTAGATAAGCACCTCTATCACCGTTATTTCCCTTGGTGTCTTCGATTGAATCCAGACAATCGATGAGAACCTCACCCGGCCTGGTTTTCATTTGTCTGAAATGAAGCGAAATATAGTAATAAAAAACTAACAAACAAAAGAACCAAAATGGCAGTTTTGAACTATGTTTGGGGTCTGGGTTTTCTTTTTTTTTTTAAGTTGTCATCACTACCCACTATTATGTAAAGAAGCGCTTTCCAACAGGGGGGTCCGGACCCACAGGGAGTCCTCAACAGGCTTAGTGGTGGGGTCGTGTCATATTTTTAAAAAAAGTGTTGAGCAATGAGTATTTAGAAGAACGATCGTATTGCATGAGCTAATTTTATCCATGATCTCCTGGTTGACCAAAAATTGGACACATTTGTTATATTGTCCTCCACAAAACGAGCGAGTCTCACTGATTCACCTTCAGCAGCTGATAGTAATGACCCAGACATACTGGACCCGGGTGAGGACGAGGAAGTACCAAGAGCGATAATAAGGATCTCTCAGAAAAAGAAAAAAAAAAGGTGGGAACCTGAAACAAGTCAGGCTACAGAATGATGTCATCTTGGACTTGATGTGTCTGTAAATAAAAACATTTCTCTTGTCCAATAAATGTTTAGTACAAATTCACATTTACATGTTTTTATTAGCCGAGGTGGTAAAAGGAGAAGAAGCAGCAGTAGCAGTGGTAGTATTAATACTAATAGGAGTAGCAGTGGTAGTAGGAATAGTGGGAGTGCAAATAGAAGGTAGACATGATTTTGCTAAATAGGATGTGATTCTGGATTAAAATCCTTTGTTAATCCAGGATCAGTATTTCAATCAACCAATCATAACCATCTGATGTCATCAGTGTGTGCCGACCAAACCCGCCTCAATCCATTTTCAAATCTTTCCCTCCGTGTAAACCAAAATGTAATAATATATAAATGTATTTATTATTATACATTATAATAACATATTATTATTTGTTAAATTGAACTCATTAAATACTTCAATGACACATGTAATAATTACATACTGAACAATTTCATACAACATGTATGCGCAGTTTAGCTAACGTGTGAACATTTCCCTTGCCTTCGTGACCAAGAATGGATGTGTGTGTGTGTGTGTAGTAAAATGTACTTAAGTGTGCATGAAAAATGCTGTGATTTAATTAAATAAACATAAACCCTGTTTTTGGCATATATAGTATGGTTTTTTTGGTTAATTGAAATGTTGATCCAGGATTACATCCTATTTGGATTAGTATCCTATACTACTGCTTTTAGCAGTAAAAGCAGTAGTATTAATAGAAGTAGCAGTAGTAGAAGCAGTAGGATTAAATGAATTAGCTGTGGGAGTAGTAGCAGTAAAAGAAGCAGTAGAAGCAGTAGTATCAATAGAAGTAGCAGTAGTAGAAGAAGTAGTATTAATAGTAGCAGTAGTATTAAAAGGAGTAGCGGTGGGAGTAGTAGCAGTAGAAGCAGCAGTATCAATAGAAGTAGAAGTAAGAGAAGAAGTAGTATTAATAGTAGCAGTGGTATTAATCGGAGAAGCAGTGGGAGTAGTATCAGTAGTAGAAATAGTAATATCAATAGTAGTAGTAGTATTAATAGGAGTAGTAGCAGTAGTAGAAGCAGTGGTATTAATAGGAGTAGCAATAGTAGAAGCAGTAATATTAATAGTAGTAGTAGTATCAAAAGGAGTAGCAGTAGCAGTAGTAGACGCAGGAGTATTAATAGAAATAGCAGTAGTAGAAGCAGTAGTATTAATAGGAGTAGCAGTAGTAGAAGCAGTAGTAGAAGCAGTAATAGTAGTAGTAGTAGTAGTAGCAGTAGTATTGATAGGAGTAGCAGTAGTAGAAGCATTAATATTAATAGCACTAATAGTAGCAGTAGTATTAAAAGGAGTAGCAGTAGTAGAAGCATTAATATTAATAGCACTAATAGTAGCAGTAGTAGCAACAGTAGTATTGATATATATATATAAATAAATCTGGGTCCACAGTATTTATGGTTCGGGTAAATAGCAGAACCCAGAGTTCTCTGATAAACATGAGCTTCTGTGTGAAATACTCATACTGAGTCTCATATATATCTTACAGATAGAACACATTACTCTCACTGCTGGGTTTACTGTAATGTACTTTTATCCTAGCCATCTTAACAGAGATTAAACTAGCGCTGCTAATAAGCTAACAACAAGCTAATAACCAGCCTCGTTCCGTATTTTAACTCACTGTGGCGTGATGTCGAAGCGAACATCTCTGTCTTCCCACAGTGCATCCAACACTCCCGCCATGATCAGCCCGGAAACACGCCGGAAACCGAGACTTTCGCTCGCTAGCTGGCGGATAAAAGAATTAAAAACCAGCGTCTCTACGTCACCGTGGTAACAGGACACAAGACCTCTACGGCAAGCAGGACGGGTCAATCCTACTGGCGAATGAGGTAATATTTATTTATTTATTTATAAAAAGGCATTTTATTGCTGATATAACTATTTTCCAAAGATGGTGATGAAGTACATTTACATTTACAGCATTTGGCAGACACTCTATCCAGAGCGACTTACATCAATCTCTGTATTTGGGGGTTAAGGGCCTTGCTTAAGGGCCCACAGTGGTGGCTCATTGATGCTGGAAATCGAACCCTGGTCTTTCTGGCATCAGTCCAACATGTGAACCACGAAGCCACCACTTCCCACAGTAGATGATGACGATGATGATGATAATGATGATGATGATAATGATGATGATGATGATTTTGATGAAGAAGGCGATAATGATAGCTTGATAGCTGTGATGAAATAGACGATGATGATGGTGATGATATTGTTTTTGAGGAATAAAAAAAATGATGGCAGTAATGAATCAGAGTTATAATTATTTATGCAAACGATTCTTATCCAATTAAATATGCATAGAGCTGCTATAAGCATATTGAAATGCAGATGTGAGGCTACCTCCACAATTTGGAACTTGTTTGACTATAGAAAACCAGGTAAAGAACAAATGGCCGTCATATGCAAGGTTTAGAAAAAACGGTGACTACAAAGTGTGGAAACACGTCTAATTTTCTTCACCATCTCAAACACAAACCAGAGTACGAGGAAAGTCTGAAGATGGACAAAAAAACAGAGACCATCTACAAGTAGACGTAAGACTAAGAAAATTCCTACTTAATTTATAATTTTCGTTATATAGTCAATCATGATCATTTTTTAAGGCTTATCTAAAAACTCCTTTAATTCTTGTTTTTGAGAAACACAAAGAAAGTTGTAAAGATCAGTATATTATATTGACATGTGATCTAGTCTTAGCCCCAAACGTTATGTTACGTTCTTAAACTGTTGGATGTATGGCTGATGGATATGTTTTTCATTTTTGGAAGATACTCCAATTTTTTAGAGCTTTCCAGATTTTCAGGATACGTATGTTCCATTTTTTTTATGATTATGGAATATGCTAAATTTTCATGCATGATGTGATGCATTCATTTACTTAGCCTTTCGCCAGTCTGTCTTTGTAGCTACATCAACTAGATGTTTTCACGTATACATGACGCTAAACAAAACCAGCTGTTATTTGTTGCTCTACAAGTCAATCAGACACCTACCTTCATAGCCAAGATCAGGGGTGGTCCTCCAACCCGAATTAGCTCCAACCCGAATTAAACACACCTGAACCAACTAATCAAGATCTTGCTAGGTAGACCTAAAACTTACAGCTTAGTTTGTTGAAGCAAATTGGAGGTAAACTTTGCAGGACACCGGCCATCCAGGACCAAGATTGGCCACTCCTGGCCAAGATGTTAGGGGGTTAAAACTATGCATCAGTCTAAAGATCTGGCTGTGCGAGATTAATAATGAACTGACTGGACACTTTAATGACTAAGAAGGTGTACAGGTCTACCTAAACACAGTGGTGACTGGTGTAATATAGGTATTAAAAGCATGATCAACTGATAGAACACTGTAACCTATAACCTGTAAGCTAAACAATGTCACACGTTATAACAGCACTAATAAAAACATTTCCATTTATTAAAAAAGTACGAAAGCATCAGTATTACAGGTTATACTCAAAGCAGTTCTATCATTAATTTACAGTTAATGCGACTAGTACTAAAAAGTCAGTCATAGCGTTTCCTAACATCAAGTAAAGAATACAATGTCTAGTTTTCTATAAAAAATAGCCATTTTGACTTAATCATGATTATGAATAATTACACAACACAACAGATTTAACTGTAATTTTGCATATACAGTAAAAGACAACTGAAAAAATATTTAATGAAACGCAGTGCAGAAAACCCATCAGGGTACCAAAAAGAAGCGAGACTGAAAAAAAATATGAGGTATATGACAAAATGAGTTATTTGTTCAGGAGAAAGAAAACCGACACACTTACTTCATACACACTGCACTATTACAGATCATGTAATCGAACTAACATTTTTTCAATCCTATTTTCTATGACATACACTTTTGTTCAGCATATTTTCCAAACATGCCGAAAGAAGGGTAAATTCTGTGTCCGGTTTCAGGGCAGAAAGTGAAAAGTAATAGAAAGCCACAGTTTAAGTCCATTTGTATTGTCCCATTTTTGTGTAAAAATATTATGCTTTTAGGTCCAGTTTAACCTGCTGTGAAAGAAAGAGAAAACATAGATTAGAAAATATACACCATGAAAGGAATACGGTGGACGTTCATTACACGGTAGATGTTCATTACACACATCTACAGTGCATCTTCTCCAAACTGCTGCCACAAAGTCTTTGTATGTTGTTGCATTATTTCACTGAAACTTAGAGAACCAAACCCAAACCTGTGCACGAAGAACCTGAGATTCATAAAGACATAATGTGTAATGGTTGGAGTGGAATAAGTCCATTGATACCACTAAACGCTCTTGGAATGAATTGGAACCCTGACTGCACCCCAGACTTTCCTTACCTAATGTAAGCATCTGATCTCACTAATACTATTGCAACTAAGCGAGAAAATCTTTAAAGCCTCATTCCACAATCAATTAAAAAGATTTTTTAGAAATAAAGTGGTTATAAGGCTTTAAAGATTTTCTCGACAGTAACACATGCCTTTCAAAGACTTCTGACTGTAGAAGAAAGGACACTGCTATTATAATTACATTTACAGCATCTGGCAAAGCGACTTACATTTATCTCTTTTATACAGCTAAGCCATTGGGGGTCTTGTTTGGGGGCTCAGCTGTGGTGGCTTGGTGGTGCTGGGAATCGAACCCCGGTTTTCCAGGAATCAGTCCAACACCTTAACCACCGAGCCACCACTTTCCACACTACCTGGTCTTTCAAAATAACACACTTTTCGGTAAAGGGTGCAGAAAGGGTCCTTTTGAGTCTGGTTTCTCTCAAGGTTTCTTCCCTGTACCATCTAAGGGAGTTTTTCCTTGCCAAAGTCACTAGGGATGTTTTTGAGAACTTTTTGGGTTCTTTTGTATTATTATGTTCTGTATAGCTGCTTTTGTTTAAATCTCTGTAGAAATAAACCTGAATTAAATTGAATTGAAGTGTCTGTCAAAATCTGTCAAAAGCGCATATAGATGTAATGGCCAGGTGTCCCATTTTACTTTTTCCATATATTATAGGTTGTGTAAGTAACAGTACTGTAATACAATTTCAAAATCACCCTATTAATGTAAATAGTTTATAGTAATAATGTAGTAGTTTGGTGTAATATACCTATACTGGGAAGAACGCATGTCCTCTTGCATTCATCCTCAGTGTCAAAGCGGTTCTCGTTGCCCTCACATCCTCCATACCAGAACTGAGCACAAGCGTTTGCCTGTTTGTCATAGTACCAGCGAATGATATAGTCTCGGCAGGTCCCCTGGCTCAGCACAAGGCTACAACGAGGATCCACAGGAGCTGCATACAAATGGTCACCGATCAATTACAGGGAAATGAGGTAAGCATAGAGTCAGTGTGTTAAAATGGTGTCTGAGTTGCGTGCTAATGTGATACTTATGCACCGCTGGATGTTCTACCAACAGTGTGGTTTGTTTAGTGTGAACACTACAATTGCGGTTAGGTACGAACTGCTGGTAGTCTTGCGTTGTGTTTATAATATTTTTACATACTGTACATATCATAGCATTTAGTTTTATTACTGTATTATTATTATTATTACCTGAGACTACCACAGGACGGGGCTGGGGCTTTACGCTCACTGAAGTAGATCCTGACGAGGACAATGTTGATGAAGATGAAGGCTGTGATGAAGAAGAAGATGATGATATTTGTGACGAAGTAGATGACGACGATGGTTTTAATGAAGAAGAAGACGATGATAGCTGTGATGAAGTAGATGATGATGATGATATTGTTTTTGATGAAGAAGATGATGATGGCAGTGATGAAGCAGATGAGGAGGAGGAGGAGAAGGAGGTGAAGCTGGTGTGAGATGTTTTGTTATTCTCATGCAGAGTTTGTACAGGTGCAGGTGTATCAGTCTGCACTTCATGGACTCTGTTGCTGTGATAATCAATCTGGAGATGAAAAACAGAGCGGAGTTAGAAACACTTTTTAATCCTAATTTTAATTAAAACTATTATCCTCTCATAAAGCTTTATGTCTGTTTCAAGGCTTCTTTAATGGTGGACTAAATTAGGGACAGTTTCTTAGCGGGTTATTTTACAGCAAGTTATATTTTTATTCATTCTTAATAATCTACATACAGTGTTGAAAGGCACAGGGTAGATCCGTTCAGACGAGGTTCGACTCGGAACATTATACTTCCTGTCTAATTCTTCAACATGATGACTTCCATAGCCATTATTTCCATTTAAGACATTGTTGTGGATTTCATCATAGCCGTTATGCCTGTATCCGTTACCACCGTTGGTGACACGATTGTAGATGAGTGCACCGTTCTCATCCTCACAAAACTGACTTACAAGCTTAGACTCCAAAGCTGCAAAGGAGACACAGTATTGCACAGGTCAAAAAGACAAGTACATATTTGTAAAATTTTATCAATTAATATTGGGTTAATTTATTTATTTGGAATATATTTATTTGGATACACCAGGAACTGACTCACCAGGCAAGGTGTTAAAGTCATCAATGAGGTACATGTGCTCGCTGTCTGGGTCTGAAGCAATAAGATTAAGCTCTCTGAGAAACTCAGCTTGCGTGGGGTCTGATGTGTTAACGATCCCCAGAGCATACATTTCAATGTTAGCAGCATGGGCCTCCCGCACAGCCATATCCAACTTAACAGATTCTCTCTTGTCCGTCTGTCCATCAGTGATGACGATGGCCACTTTGCTGACTCCATTGCGGGCGCTGTAAAAAGCTTCTTGTGTAGCTTTCCGAATAGCAGTGCCAGTGTTTGTCCCTTCTCCCATGTAAGGCATCTTCCTGATAGCCTGCTTGACATCCTGCTTGGTCATGTAGCGTACCAGGTTGAACTCCAGATGAACATCCAGGCTGTAAAGGACCAGGCCGACGCGTGTGGCGTTGCGGCCTACTGTGATGCGGTCTACTAGTGCTATGACAAAGTCTTTAATGATTTCAAAGTTTTCAGGGCCGACACTTTCAGAGCTGTCAATTACAAACACCAGCTCCATAGGTCTTTCTTTGCATTTAATGCCACAACCTGGACGTAGAAGTGATGCAAGAAAAGCAGATAATTTTAATCGGATTATTCAAATAAATTCATGTACCACTTGTCCAGTTATACTTTCCGGTTCTGATACTTACCACAGATCTCTTTAATCAGTTTAATAATGTCTTCTCTCTGGAAGGTATATCAGATATGTAAATTTAAGTAATTGTAGTTTATATTTAAATATTATTTTAAAGGATTTTGCTTTTTAATTATAGTAATTACATGAACATTTTAATACATTTCCAATTATTATTACTTATTTATTCTTCTTGTATACAAATCTTTGCTAAAATGTATTCTATTAGTCTGATCTGTAGTACAATCGAATAGTAGTACAATCACATAAAGGACGAACTCTGGCCTTGGCTAAAGTTAAAATCAATTTTTTTAGATTTTATTTTTTATAAATATAAGTGGAATGAGTTTCTAATTGAAAAAAAAAAAGTCTAAACACTTGTGTACACTGTACATATAAATGTGCTAATGTGCTAATACAACACATATACTTCCATTTTAATTACAACGCTGTTCAATTATTTACTGACATTTTGGCATTTATTAATAGCTACTGTAAATGCATAAACTTACTGTGAGGCCCATCTCGCCCTTTTCCCCAGGTCTTCCCTATAAAAGTTAAAGAAATTAAAACTTTTATTACAACACTTTCTAGTTTACTTGATCAATTCTAGGTGCTTTAAATGGTAAATAATGTGATGGTTTGCTATATTATAGAGGTCTAAAGCTAATTTAATAATATTAAATATTTCATTTTTGGACTCACAGATTGTCCAGGAAGTCCAGGGTCACCCATTTCACCTTTAACTCCCTTCGTTCCTCTCTCACCCTGCATGCCTCTATCACCCTTTTCGAAAAAAGTGGAGCAGTCATCAGTCAAGAACAAAAAATGTCACATTGTTATATTTACTCTAATACACATAAAATAACTAGAGAATTAGACTTTACCTTGGTACCCGCCAGTCCCTCTCCTGGTGCTCCTCTTGGTCCAGTGACGCCCGGTGGTCCCTGATCTCCCTAAATCATTTACATGACAAAATTTTTAATGTCCTGGTTCACTGGTCTAAATCACTTTAATCATTAATAGCTTTATCAATAATGTAAAAAAGAAAATGTAATTAACCAACTTTATGTCCTTGAATGCCCTCTCCTGGGGGCCCGGTTGGTCCTGGCAGTCCTGGCCTTCCTGTGTTGCCCTTAAACAGCAGGAGAAACAGTTAATTAAAGAAAGTAAGACAGTTTGACTTTCTCAACGTCCATAGCAACTAAGCAAAGTTACACAAACATTCACTTGTCAGATATAAATTCTTTTTGTCTGGACAAATGTTGAGGGCTCAGAGTCTGATTACTTTGGAGTAGAAATAAAAGCTGTTAAATTAAGCAATAACTGAGTAACAATTACTGCAACAGCATTGACACAATGTGTATTGTTGTAAAACTCATCTTGACTTATTAACATAACTTACTGTCTACATAAACCCTTAAATGCTAGCAGGTTAGCAAGTTGCATACCAAAAACCGTGTCTTACCATGTAGAATAAATACATTGGTATCTTAATACAATCGGCCAGAAACCAATTACAATTTACAAGATATGTACGATAGTGTGCATAGGATTGAATCTGTGTGTGACTCGATAGAATACTGGGACAACCGTGGCTGTGGAAACATATTTTATGTGGACGGGGTTTGATGCTGCGGGGCGGTGCCGCGGTGAGGCATTTTTATCATTTTAGATTATCTAGCTGTTAGTAAGGGGTGGTGCAACACCCACAGCACCTCCAATTTCCACAGCTGTAGGGACAACCTTCATAATTCATTGTGTTTAATGACACAAAACATTTGTGGCTCCTAAAACACCAAACATTCTAGCTGTATTGTATGTTTAGTGGGCTAAAATCGACAGGAAAATTGTTTTTAACCAACAGCGCCGCCTTTATCAGACAGAGCCGACTGGTGCTATTATTAAAACAACAGGAACCACGTGACTTATTTCTTGTTTTTGTAGCTTGGTTTGCAGAAGGAACCTAGTGCTTTTCTCTTCAGTTTTGTGAAAGCAAAATGTACTAGTGATTATGTGCTTACCGGTGGACCTTGTATCCCTTCACCCGGTGGGCCTGGCAAACCTGGTAAACCTCGGAAACCAATGTCACCCTGTAACCAGTATGTTAAACTGAATTTTATAACCAACATCACATACTTCTTCCAATACAATATCGAGAGTAGAATAGGCTATGGGTTACCTTTGGTCCAGGGAAGCCGATACCCTCAAGTCCAGGCTCTCCAGGCAGACCTGGAAGTCCAGGAGCACCCTGAAAATGTAAAAATGTTAACGTGTGATAGATGTGTAAGTATTCCTAATTGTGTTTTTATTAAAAAAAATATACCTACCACTGGTCCAGGATATCCTTCACCTTTTGGGCCGAATGGACCAGGAGGGCCTTGATTGCCACGATCACCCTAAAATATCAAGGCAGAACACAGCAAATATAATAATTGTGCATTTGTTATAGTTTTAAAAGAAGTTTTAAGTATCATACATACCTTTGGACCTGGGAGGCCATAACCTGTTTCTCCAATAGGTCCAGGAGGACCAGCAGGTCCAACATCACCCTTAAAAAACAGAGTTATATAATCATAGCATATTTTCTCTAATGGACCTTTATAGCTGTAAGATGAGACCTAAATGCTCTAAACACTTGAACAATGTTTCTTTTTATTGGCAATGTGCCGGTTCAGTGAAGGCTTGCAAGAACTTGTGTCATGATTTGGCACGTTGCAGTTCTTACCTTTGGTCCTGCAACAGCTCGCCCAGGAAGTCCTGGCATGCCTAATCGTCCTGGTGTTCCAGGTTCTCCCTATACACCCATTAGTCAAAGATGAAATACAGCAACATTTAAATGCAACAAGATAAGCAGCTACAAGCTATTTTTTACATCATGTTGTCATTGGTTGACGATTAAAGGCCTGTTTTGAAAATAGACTGAAGCTCACTAAGGAAACAATTTTAGTAATCAGTGCTGACATTTTCATAGTTGGTTCTCACCTTGGCGCCTGAGGGGCCAGAAATGCCTGGAGGTCCTGGTAATCCTCTGACACCCCGTTGGCCCTGATCTCCCTGGTATAAAAAGAGTGAATATTATTTCATAAAAATTAACTGGTATATGAAGTCAACTCCAAGGCACCAAAGAAGCAATGTCAAATAATTAACCTTTTCTCCTTGTGTGCCAATTCCTGCTGCTCCTTCAGGTCCCCTCAGGCCGGCTGCACCAGGCTCACCCTAATTAAGACAAAGATAGGCAAGGAGCACATTATTCAATCGGGAAGAGGATATAAATAGTGTCTTTGTGTATTAAACTACAATCAGTTTGCCAGTTTAACCTTTTGGCCTGGAGCACCATCTTCTCCAGGAAGTCCAGGTAAACCTCCCAGTCCTGCAGCACCAGGCTCACCCTTGGTAAAGGAGAAAAACATGTTCTTTCTTTTTTTCACCATACAACAAAAGGAAGCCCAAACCTTAATGCTATTGTCTAGATTTTAAAGGGATTTTGGTTGTAACTGCTTATCTAGAAATAAGTTGATAACATGAAATTAATTTAAAAAATCCACATAGTTGAACCTTTGGTCCAGGTTCTCCAATTCCTCTTTCTCCTGGGTTGCCAACTTCTCCTGGTAATCCCTGTTCCCCCTAAAGTATTGTGCAGACTGGCATTAAAATACTATTTAATAGCACTAAATATGTTTATCATAAGTATTGGATATTTGGAAACTCTAACCTTTGGTCCAGGCAGGCCCTCTCCTGGTGACCCTCTTCCTCCTGGAGGCCCTCTTGGACCCTCCACACCCTGTTTATGAATAAAAATCGATTTATTTCTTTATTTTTTAAAACATTAATTGTTATTTTATAGGCTGGATAACAATTTATACAGAAAAGTTAAAATTATTATGTTACGAAAAACTGGGATCTTTGGAAGTGTGAAATGGCTGCAGTGAATTATATTGGATGAAGCCACAATATACTCATTATTACTAAAAGTATGGTACCTTCTCGCCCTGAATGCCAATCCCAGGGAGCCCAACTGGTCCTGGAGGGCCTGCAGGCCCAAATTCACCCTAACAACCACAAGAAAATGTATAACTTCAAGACACAAAGTACAAAAACACATTGATTATGTTTGTTATCATGTGGCCACTAATAAATTATATAAATTATTGCTTTAAAGTGAAAACGAATTCGGTTTATTACACAGATAAATGTTAAGTTTTTATTATTTATACATTAAGATTATAATAAATGTTGAATTCTTTCCCACAGGACCCTTAACAATACTTTTACCATCCCATCTGTTATATCTTACTTCCCTGCCACCCCCCTCTCCCGCCAGGATGGCTAACGCTTTGTCAAAGCACTTTTACCCGTTCTTTATGTACTTCATTATGTCTTTTGTGTGGCAAGCATGGTGTATTTGTGTGAACACCATTCAGTAGCTGAATTATTTACAGCCCACCTTTTCTCCCTTGATTCCAGCGCCTGGTTGTCCTCTTGGGCCTCTCGGTCCATCCGGCCCCCGGTCTCCCTGCCAAACAAAAGCAAGGTCAGCACTTTTGACCGTGAAATGGCCCTTCTTACCCACCACTATTTGGACTAATCCACTGCATAGCTAGTATTGTGCTTTGTGTGGCACTGAATTTTTACTGCTTTTTTTTTACTCTTGATGATGAAGTTTTCGACGTCCGCAGGGGGTAGGTTGTTAGCAGTCCAACATTCTTACTAAGGAACCGAACTGATTTTGGCAGGTGGAGGATTGCATAATATGTTAGTTCATGTCTCACAAAATAATTACTGTTGATAAGAAATAGGTGTTTCAATTATATTATACATTTAGTACACTTGTACATTTCACTGATGCCTAAGGGGTTCCTGTTTTTATAAAAACTTCTAAATAATTCAAGCTTTTCCTTAATAGTAAGCTGTCAGATTAATGAACGAATGTATGAATGAATGAATGAATGAATGAATGAATGAATGAATGAATGAACGTGTTATCCAGTTGTATTAATTGAGAAACCCCTAAAGGCTACATAAAAACACCTACAGTATAAATCATAATCACAAATACTTCAGAATTGTTCTTTTTTAAGCACTAGAGGATCCTCAGAGTACACTTAAATAACCTCAGACAACACTAAAATAACCATTCATACTGTTCTGTAGAGGAGTATTAAGTGTAAAAAAAACACAAGTACCGTTTAAGCTGTACTTAGTGAGCATGTTAGTTGCTAATGTTGCGAGTTGACAGAAATGATAATTATTATTGCTTTAAAAAAAAATTAAAACAGACACCTATAGCTTAAGGCTAAAGCTGCAAACAAAAGTTATCTTCCTATAATTCTTATCTTCTTATTTGCATTTTACAAACCCTTCATGCACATTCCTAGGGTTAAAAATTAAATGGAAACACTGAAAAATAAACCCTGGTTTATATTTCATCTTGCATGTTCCAGCATGGAGAATAAGAGTGGATTTATGGTGGATAAATGTGATGTATAGTCAGAAAGGTAATCAAGGCGCAGACAATTCTCGGCTCACTATGTTGCACTGATTTATTTTACACTTTTTCTTCACTTTTAGCTGAAATGCCCAAAAAATGTTGTTTTCCTTTAACATTACAATTAAAAATTGCTATCATGACATACAGTAGACATACATACGCTTGCATGCGCTTTTATTTAGTAAAAATGTGTGTGATTACCTTGGGTCCTGGAAATCCTTCTCCCTGTGGCCCTTTTTCTCCCTGAACACCCTGTGGACCTTGAGGACCCTGATTATAAAATATCAAATATAACATTTTATATTTTTCATATTTTATATGTTACTGTTCAATACCACACACGCACGAGCACATTGTGAATTGAATGCCCTTGTGACATTTTGGAGATCTAATAGAAATGGATCTTTCTATACTCACAGGTGGTCCAGGTTCTCCAATTCCTGTTGGACCAGGAGGGCCAGGTCTGCCCTGAAAACCCATATCACCCTATGGATAAAAGAATACAAATACCTGGTTATTATGTACCCATTTTGTGGTAAATGATAGGGGTAAGTCAATATAGCATAGAGTAAATTCTGTGGTGAAGGGGAAACCCCCTTTAAAGGTAACTATATGAAAAAGGTATAAGATCCTGCAGGAGGCATTAGTAAGCTTCAGTTGCAGGCAGTTCATTTACTACCTGTGCCTTTAGTGGGGACTTACCCGAATGATACACCTCTTAATACCACCACTATCATGTCACAATTATAGAAACCATCAATACTATACAAAAACGCAAAATAACTCGGTGTAGGATTACAGACAGAGAGACATTTTACATATTGAGGGTAAAAACCATATTTATTAAGGCAAGAAACTTCGTTAAGACTCCAAAACACTACAACCACAACTGTACCACATACAACATCTGGAGCAGAACAGAATCAATATTTATCTTAATATTCATATAACACCACAAAAACATAAACAATTTAAATATAATATTTAATACATTTGAAGGCTGTAAGTTGGTGTTATCAGTCGTAGGAGCTGGTCTGGAAGTTGGTGAATAAACGCTTTCCTTGTCTTTCCTGTGCTGAGACAAGCTAGTTATCTTCGGGGGTTAGCCAACTAACCAAGCAGTGAACGGAAAAACGTTGCTGACGTTATTGTGGGCCAGCTAGCTGGCCCTGTAATGGCGAACTTAAAATCTAATTGGTTAAATAAGACAGTTTATTAATAGTAACCAATTAGCAATCTGCCACTGCTAATATAGTTTAAGTTACATGGGCAGCACTAGTGATTCTGAAGGGTGCAGCTGATTAGATTAACATGGCAGCACACAGAAACTAAAATCTGATTAAACAAAAATTTAACAGCCCCATAACACGTACTGGAAGCAGTGAAGCAAGAGAAACACTATGAAAAGAAGAGAATAAACTGTTCGGAATATATAAATACAGTTTAATGGAACAATTATTAGAATTTTAGGTTGTAAATGTAGGTCAGTGATTCTGATAGTGTTTAGGCAGCAGAGAAAGACTTACTGACCCTGACTGTCCACCACTACTAAGCTTACAATCATCCTTGTAAGAGTTTTATTAATGTATTTTTTACATTTATAGTGTGAGGTGTTAAGGAATACGGCATAAAATCATTAATCTTGTAAAGAAGTAATAAAAGAGGTGTAAAAAAACTCTGACCTTTGACCCTGGCAGTCCAATCCCTGTCTCTCCTTGAAGGCCTGGTGGACCAGGCAAACCACGCTCACCCTGTCACAGCACATCAGTAAAAAAATCCTTGGTTGTTAGTGTGAAAACATGATCATTGTTACACTTTTATATTTATATTTTCTGGTTAGGTACAGGAAAACATGTTATATTTTAAATCACGATACTTTTACTGAGATAAAATACCGTCACGTCTTGTATTTTAAATTCTGCAGCCATTGGACAATGAATTGTTTAAAAAAAGTGAAAATCTGACATTACCAGTGTAGGACTTTAAAGTTATATGATTACTTAAAGTCATGTCTGCCTCTCTATACAGTCGTAAAGTATTTGGCTTTGTAAAGCTGAACATGTTTTAGCCCATCTGTCAGACATCATGCCTCGGAGCTAACAATAACCTAAAACAAAGACACTGCTAATACTGTACTGAAGACTTTTCAGTAAAAATCTGTAAGGCAAAAGTAGTTGATTTTCTAATTTCTCATCAGTTTTTCATCTCCCTGCTTACTTGTCGGTCTCTCCTGATGACTTTATATGCATTTATTTTACATAAGCGCTGCCCTAACATGACTGTAATTCTCATTCCTGGTCCTGGGGATATATTCATATAGATAAACCTTCCTCTTATGAGGTCTATAATGAGAATGTGAAAAGAAAAGATTTTTTCTGCTCAATGTATTCCTGTTTCAGCTTGTTTAACTTTACAGAGTTCAATATTGCCTGCCAGTTAGCCGAAAAACCATTGTACACCACAGGTGTCACGGGTCTGTGTGCTTCTACAAGGACAGGAGCTACTTACATTTTTAGTAACACTTTAGAATAATGGTCTGTAGGTGGTCAAGTAACTATGAAGTATTAGGTAGTACTACGGTAACAGTTAAATTAATACTGTTAATATAGAAGCAAGATTGACTAAGCAGTAAGTAATAGTAATTCCTTGATTCTTGAAAAAAATTATTGTCATTGAAAACTACCTGATAACTATGACCAAGTAATAACCAATAAATTAATAATCACCCCACCCCATTGGTCAATAGTATTTTATGTGACTCTTGAGTAATTCATGTAACTCTTGAGTAATTAGTAAGAGGTTTACATGGATTTCACAAGTAATGAAATAAGTTATTGAACATATTTTATATCGTACACATACTGTAAGTCTTCGATTTCTGTCAGACACCAGTAATATTCCACCAGAAGATGTGGTTTTGTGCTTAACACAATATAAATTCAGTCAAGGACTTTATTTAGGATGCAAATTGTTTTTTTTACAAGAGATCTTCATTATTTGATGTTTATTTTCATTTGATCTAATGGAACTGAATGGAGCTGATAATAGTGAACTAATCCATGAGCTTGTCAGCATCACTTCTTAATTATTTACATACAATTATTATTTTTATTAGTAAGATAAGATAAGATAAGATAAGATAAGATAAGATAAGATAAGATAAGATAAGATAAACCTTTATTCGTCCCACATTGAGGAAATTTCTTTGTTACAGCAGCACAGAAAAAGATGTGTAAATAGGAAGTAGGGACTGTACAGCATGTCTTACTATTAATATTATTATTATTATTATATGTTCATATATATCCATTTATTTATTGGTCAGAGTCACAATCTGTAGCCAAAGGGGGTGGGTAGTTTTGTTATTATTAATTCATTATTATTAATTGGTCATATGTCTGAAGTAGTTTTCAATGACAATATTTTTTTTTAGTAATTATTAAATAACTAATAAGGAACTACCTTTGTCCTTAATTAGCTATTACTAACTGCTAAGCTAATTTCATTTTTATATTAGTTACTTATTTTAATTTGAGTGTGTTAATGTAGTGATACCTATTACTTCCTGCATAGTTTCTGGTTAACTAGCGATCATTATTCTAAAGCGTTATTTTTTGTCTGTGTGAGAATACTGATGCTATTAACTTTCACAGCTCTTGTTTAAGTGACTGTTAACAAGAAAGCAGTCAAAGATATATACAGGCGTGTGTAAGACAGACAGTAAATCCTTACTGGGCATGTCTGCAGGACCTCTTGGGATACTTCCGGCAGTTAAATAAAACACAAAGCCAGACTGCTCAACAAATACCAGAACGAAACCTGGTGCTAGCGTGTAAAATATGGTGATTCCTGTGTGTTTCCTGTGTCATATACGAGTTTCTCCCAGGTGTGCACATTAAAGTAACATCTGTATAGTGCTGGCAGCTGTTGGTGATTAGAAGACACAAACCTTCCTCCCCTGCGGGCCCTCTGGTCCGATGTCACCCTGTGGTCCCGGTAAACCCTTCAGGTGATACAGAAACAGTTGTGCTTTAATATTATAGTGTTTTATCAATACAAAACAATTAGTAAATAATTAACATATAATAATATGATAATCATAGGATGTTCATTAGGATTGTATAGCTGTTGTGTAGTCTTGATGTCGTACACTAAACCATGCGGGTACAATTTATTATACTTTACTAATTACTACCGTACATGTACATGCAGGGGCGCTGCTAAGAGGGAAAGTTAGGGCTTTGGGGGCCCCCGGGGATCTGTTTAATTGTAACAGTGCGGAATTTTCTTGCATAAAGCCCATAACTGATAGCAGCACCCGTGTCTACATGTAATATGTAATTTGCTGTCACTTACCTGCAAACCTCTGGACCCTCTGGTACCAACAGGACCCTCCGGACCCTAAAAGTGGATTAAATACATATTTAATATAAAAAAATAACTGTACTAAACGTGTGTTTCCAACAACATAAGTAATACTTTTATAACAATAAACCTTTACATTTATACCTACCCTGTCACCCTTGATTCCTGGTGTGCCACATTCACCTCTGTCTCCCTGTAGACAGAGGTGACAGACATGAAGCTCATGTTTATTAACACAGAACGTAAAATCATTAAGGTCTATGGCTAAAATGATCTTTAATGCTTACTTAGTACTGTTAATAGTTTATAATCGTTCTGTAACAACGTTAAAGACAATAAGAAACACAAATTGTTTCAAGATTAAGAAATATAAACCTGGACCTATATTTAAAAAAAAAAAGAAATAATGAAAAAAAAGGGTTTATACCTTTTCTCCTTTGTAACCAGGTTTACCCTACAGATAAGAAAAAAAGAAAGATTTATTAGCCAGCACTATTTGGCTCACTATATTCACTGTATTACGTCAACTTATAAAAATGCTAATGAACATTAACATGCTGTGCAGTTTGGCAAAAACTATTTCCTAAGTCAGTCCAGACTCATCCTGACATTTTTGGCATACTTACCTCTGAGCCATCACGACCAGCAAGTCCACTTAACCCTGCTTCACCCTAAAAAGAAATTCATAAGTCATTTTCTTATAAAGAACAATAAGGATTTACACATGCTTTACCTTTAGCTAGTCCTGTGTACAAAGGTAGTCTTGTAAGGTGTAACATTCCTATATGCTTCCCCGATGTTACATAAATGTAAATTAAATGACAGAAACTGAGGTTGGCTAGGGGGTCGTTCAAATATTGCAACTAAAAACAAGTGAAAAACACTTCTACCATTTCTTTTATTTTTCATAATGCTTGGTTGCTTGCGGTCTGGAGACGTATGTCATTGCTAAGCAACAATCAGCTGCGCTCTCTATTACAAAAAGAAAAATTTATTTACAAAGAAAAGAAGAAAAACAACAACACATTTTAATGGTAAGGTTTCAGTGTAACGGAAAAAGGTGAGAAAGCTGATTGGTTGGTTCTTGTCACATGACTCGCAATGCGCTTGTGGCTTTCTACAAAGTTAAGATGTTTTAGTCTCGCTGCAGCACGAACGTGTCTGGAAAAACCAAGCAGGACGTACGGCATGCGCTTCGTGACCGCGTCACTGTCAGTTTTCGCACGGTTGCTGCTAGTCTACATTACATGACGTTGATTTGACACATTTCTTTCCTGAGTAATTTAATCTATGCACTGATCTTAAAAAACAGTCTTTTTGCCATTACATGCAAACATGTGCATCAGCAAATATGACAGGGAGACATGTAATTATAAAGGGGTTCTTACCTTTTGACCTTTAGGCCCGGGGGCTCCATCTTCACCTGGGCGACCTTTCTTCCCCTGTAAAATAATTTAGATTTGTTTTAAGCACTACAGACATAACATATGTTTCTGCAACATAAATGAAAAAGCCAGTGACCTCATCTGTCTTGAATCTGACTGACAGAGTGCCAGAAGCAAAGAGAAGAGATATTGTATAGTCCCGTAGATATATACAGCTTTAGAACAAAATAGAAAACAATTTTTTAGACAGACTCCTTCTAAAAAATGTGGTTTTTGAATTAATTATTATTATTCTAGCACGATTAGCCTCACAGCAGGAAGGCCAGGTTCGATTCTTGGGCAGGGGTCTTTCTGTGTGGAGTTTGCATGTTCTTCCTGTGCTTGTGTGGGTTTATTCCGGTTTGCTTCCGGTTTCCTGCCACAGTCCAAAAACATGTATGTTGGTGATTCTAAATTGCCCCATAGGAGTAAGTGTAAGTGTGTGTGACTGGCGACCTGTCCAGGGTGTCCCCCTCCTGCCTTTCACCCTTTCAGAGACGGCTGGGATAGACTCCAGCAGATCCCAGTGACTCCGAATTAGGGAATAAGCGGGTATAGAAGATGAATATATGAATAAAAGCAAAAGGTTAAAAAGTTGTACTTATATAGAATTTTTTTATGTTTTTGCTTTTCTATTTTCAATTTACTTGAACTTTTACTTTCAATATCTAAATGAATTTAATATAAAAATACTTTATATATACTATATATATACTATGTATACCTATATATACTATATACGCTTGTGACTGGAACTCCTGCCAGAGTCAATTTTCCAGTAAAATAACTATATTTTTTATCACGTGTTACTTTAGGGTACTTTATCCACCTCTGTATTTGTGCATGCTGGTATGTACTCCACTTATTCCACTCAATGTGTGTTTAAACTAATGAGAGCAATTACAGTGCTGAGAATGTTTGGAATCTTCATGAGGTGAAAGCACCTGGATAATGATGAGGAGTTTGCTAGCAGTCATATGTTACACGCACATTATCCACGCAATGATCTCCTCGTCCTTCCAGGGTAACAGATCACCTTTTAAAAGCCTGATGTAAAAAATTTTACCCCAGGCTGTGTTTGTGTTATGGAATGAAAGTTGTGGATGGAACAAAAGTGCAGGTTATTCGAGTGTGAACTAAACTGCTTGTAAAAAAAAACACACTTTGCCTTCCTGGATTTTTCACACATCATTTTGGCTTTAGGATTCTTTATACTATGCTTTTAAAGGTAGTGTCTTTCTGTTAGATTTTCTCTTGTATGTATGGCAATGAAACATTCATTCATTTATCTTCTAACCCGCTTATTCCCTAATTCGGGGTTACGGGGATCTGCTGGAATCTATCCCAGCCGTTGAAAGGACGAAAGGCAGGAGGGGGACACCCTGGACAGGTCACCAGTCCATCACAGAGCCACACACACACTCACTCCTATAGGCAATTTAGTATCACCAATCAATCTAACATACATGTTTTTGGACTGTGGGAGAAAGCCGAAGTACCCGGGAAGTACAGGGAAAACATGAAAACTCGGGAATCGAACCCAGGTCCTTCTTTCTGTGAGGCAACAGTGCTAACCACTAAGCCCTGCTAATGTCAGGATATGCCCATGTTATTTATGATTTAATTATAGTTTAATTATATTTTGTTATGTATTATTATTGTGTGCCCTTTGAATGATCTCCCACTTATATTAAAAGATTAGAAAAGAAATGAATAAATTGATAACAGTTTGCAAATTGTTTAAGTTATTTTATATTCTAGCCCGCAGGTAGCTAAGAAAATTAAAATAACACATAAACAAACCACAAATTATGCAGATAATTAAATATTTCAAACACTTTGAATCTTGGAAATAGTCTATAAATACTCACTGCTGGGCCGCTGGGTCCTTTCTCACCCTTCTCACATGCGCATTTCTGAGACACGGGGCACTTTAAAAAATAGCAACAGTGGTTAGAAAATGTGTAAATAATCTAATTAAAATAAACTCCATGTCACTCATTCACAAAATGTAATAAATATTACGTACCCCGTCTTCCGCTAGTTGAGCCTGTGAGGAGACAAAAGAGAAGAAAAGTCTGACAGTTACAGTAAACACACTTTGATTCATGATCAGTGCGACAAATGTCTTACTAACAGTATTTACAGTGTAATAGTAAATTTCTAGCAGTGCCTGAAAAAAAATTATAATAATTTTCTGTTCAATTCTTTGCATTTTGAATAATGATAGTCCATCAAAATGCTTTTCTTTTCATTCCTTATTACATTTCAGCATCACGCCATGATATTTGCTGCTCAAATATTGAAAAATAGGTCATCCACTGAGTGATGCAACTATAAGGAATGTCAAGGTGATCACAAGAGTGCTAACAGTTTAGCTATGATTTGCAGGAATACCATAGAAGAAAGTACTACAGCAAACCCGTTGACAGCTACTATAATAACAGCTGAGAAATTTAAGCATCTGTTCAAATGCAACTCAGACAGATTGTATCGTTGAGAATTTTGCATGGATAAAATGATGTATTTTAGTTCACTTAGTTTAATGTTAAAGCTTATTTACAATAAACAGACATTTGGGACAGCATACGGAAAACAGTAGCAAAAAATGCTGACGAATTCGTTTTGGGGAACATTTTTAAAGAAATTTAGCAAAGTATAGTGTCCTTATAAAATTTTGAGGTGTTAAATCTTTCTAGTAGTTTTTGTACTCCTGGTAAACTTTAAGATTAATGCTTACAACAGTTAGGACCGTTCTAACTGAAGATATTTTTTTAATAAGTGTCTTATACTTACTATTTCACTGAGGATCTTCTCAGTGATGTGTGTATCCTGTAGGTTATGGAGGAAGCGGGAGGGAGGTGTGCTGGCTAGCAGCCTCAGACGGCCGGTATTTGCAGGCTCGTTGGCGGTATGTGTGATGCCGATAGTGAAGAACGTGACTCCCTGGTTTTTGGCATCAGCTACAGCTGAGAAGATGTCAGGATTCCGTGGATGGGCGACTCCATCCGTGAGAAGCAGTGCGATTTTGATGCTACCTTCTTTGGACTCCTCAGAAAAGATCTTGGTCAGGTTGGTAATGGCGTAGGTGGTATAGGTGCCGTGGCCAATGTAACTCATAGGAGTGATGCTGTTTTTGAAGTTCTCGGTGCCTCTCCATTGGTTGAAAGTTTGCTCGATTATTACATGACTGCTGTACTGGAGCAATGATGCTCTCCAGCTCAGTTTGCGGCCAGTGTTTAAACGGATGCTCTGCAGACCGTCCACAATGTCAATGGCAAATTTCTTTTCCTGCTGGTGATGACCTTTGGCACTCTCGGAGCTGTCCACTAGGAAGGCCAATTCAAGACCGCAGTCTTCATCCATGATGGCTCCTGTAAGACAAGTTCAAAAATTCTTGCACCCTTGTGTGTGTCCACAGAACAATATTCAGACGCAGTATATTATTTCCTCTGGTTTCTTTCACTTGTTAACTAAATCACACTTTGCATATAATAAGTAATCTGTAGTCTTAAAATATTCTAGTAGCGCCATGCTTAGAGATCTTAACAATTGTCAGATGACTGGTTAGTACATCAGAGAAACTCATGATGGACTAACAAGCATAAAACTAACATAAATATAAGGACACAGATTTCCTTAATAGCATTCTTCTTTTATTGTCTTTTTACAAAATATTGACAGTTGTGGTTATATATATACAGTGAAACCTTGACTTAAGAGTATCCCAACTAACAAGTTTTTTGGGATATGAGCCGTCACTTTGCCGAATTTTTTCTTTGAGTTGCGAGCTAAAATTTGGGTTATGAGCTAGCTTCAGACACCCAACCGTTAGTTTCGTTTTTTTTCCATCACTAACAAATATATTTAATTACTAATAATTAGTTTTTGAAACAACACAGTGAACGCCGTAACTTCTGGCCAGCATCCCGTGTCTCATTAGCTAGTCAGACATGCGCGTTAGCAACTGGAGTCGTCTGATCTTCAAGGTAAATACTGTACATTATACTTAATTAAACCAGTTTATTCCAGTACATCCTATTGTATTGTATTACGGCATTTGGCAGATGCCCCTTAGCCAGAGAGATTTACATTTATCTCCCTTTTTTTTTTACAACTGAGCAATTGGGGCCTTGCTCAAGGGCCTAGCAGTGGTTACTTGATGGTGCTGGAAATCAAACAACGATCCTCTATTTAACAGTCCAACACCTTTAACATTGCGTTACCACTTCCCTATAGCATACAGTTGGTATAATAGAATAATTTTTTGTGTAGAATTTTGCATACATTTTTTTGTTCTGTAATTTACAATAACTAGATAAAATAGACTGTAGACCTTAATAAAATGCAGATATCATTTAAGGCTGGGGGCAAACAGGTTGTTAATTTTAGTAGGAATGCCCCAGAGCTTACTTCACAGGGTGATAAATTATGTGGTGTTTTTTTTTTTATATTTCCTAAATTTACAAAAATCAATACTGTTGTCAAATGCAAGAGTGTTATTGTCAGCTTTTTAAAAACTTTTAAATTAATATAAATATATTTACAAATAACTTTAATTTCAGTTCATTTGGTACTCAGATAGAATAGCTGCATTACAAAGCCAACCCTAGAACGCAGCAATAAAAACGTCTTTGCTTTCACAACTTACCGCCATCGTATTTCAGAACGCTTGATGTTTTACCATTAACTCTGGTTCTCTTCTCTCCTGTTCTTTCCTCAGTATATTCCTGTGTATAGACCCCCAGCAGGCCAGTCAGAAAGAGGAGCCAGCTCAGCCACTGACCCATGGCTCACACACCTGCAACAACATAAACTGCTAAGTACAAACATGAATCACTTTCAAAGTCCTACTGATTCATTAGAAAAACTATACTTGTCAATCTTTAACCAAAACCTTCTGCGTTTGTTTAAACATATTCAATACAGTGAAATAAATGTATAGCTTAAGTGGCTATGATATTCAAATGGACAAGCAAAAAAAAAACGTTGTCAAGTGTTTGCCTTGTTTAAAAGTAACTTTACAAACTGTTAACTCTATAAAAGTGTAATGGTGCCACGCAAGGTTTAGTCTTTGGCCCCTTATTATTGTTTTTTTTTTCTCCATACTTTATCTTTTGACCATACATAATGTTGGTTTTCACTTCAATGCTGATAATACACATTTATTGGCTAGGTTTAGAAACATAGTGATGCAAAATCAATGACATAAACGACAGTAATAATAGAAAACACTTTCTCCTAAATTTTGTTTGGCGTTGAAATCTGTCTGCGGTTTGGCTGATGCTTTAATCATTTAACATTCCTCCACTTCACTTAACACTAATCTACACTTAGTAATACAGTGGCTTGCATCATTATTAATATATCCATAGACAACATTTACTAATATAGTTCAGTGGATATATATTCAATATAATTCCAATATAATAACTAATATATAACCAATATAATTCAGTGGATTCAAAATTTAGTATTAAAAGCATTAAATATCTTCTGGTTACGATGCTTAAAAATCTATTAACTCTGGTATATTTTTTACAAACTCTCCAAACAGCTTAGCTAAGTGAAATGCATAAGATTTTTGCATATAATATGAATAATAATATATATAATATAATATAATATAATATAATATAATATAATATAATATATATAATATATAAATATATAATAATAATAATAATCTAATATTCGATTTTAAAAAACAATATATGAATGTCATAATTAAACAAGTTACAGTACATTTACATACATTTATAGCATTTATTGTTGGAGTTCAGTATTTTATGTGTAACGTAAACAGGAAATAGAACTATGTCAAAAAATGTTCTTTGTATTAGTATTATTATTATTATTATTATTATTATTATTATTATAGAGAAACAGGATGTAGAAACAGTATACATGTACAGAGAAAGAGTGAAATTTTGCACAAACATCCTTTATTGTCTTGCATTGGGTTTCCATGGTATCACTTTGGCATGCAAGACAAGACACAAAACACTGCAATAAAGAGTGTACACAATACAAATCTCCACAATAAAAAGAACAAAAAACTGTTTTACACTTAAACTTTCTAAACAACACATTCATTAAGCATACACAGGGTTTGTATAACAATAATGATTTGATGCTCTAATATTTTTAGTGTAGTAATAATAATGATAATAATAATAATAATAATAATAATAGTATTGTTGTAAATATGACCTACTCTTTATTTCAAGTCCCTTGAAATGAATTATATGTCCAGGTGTGTTCTGTTTCCGTGCGTAAGAGCCACGTGTGTGTAGATCAACTCCAGCATCAGTTCCGGTCAGTTTTGTAAGTGTGATAGGGTTGTAGACATTCTGAAGAGAGTAAGATCCTGCTGCTTTCTGTCCGCCTTTTTAAGAAGAGGAGGTATCTCCACATTGGCTCATCCAGAACTCCCACTCAGCCCCTGGCTATGGAGGAGGGGAGGGGAGGAGATGTTGAAAAACTGACTTTGTATTCATAAAGCCTTTCTGCAATGAAGCATTGGATGCTGCAGGTTTTATTGCATCTGCAATTTGATTAAGTCGTGCAACAAGTTTGTTTTATTATTAATTTATTATATTATTAATTGATAATTTACACTCCAAGAAAAAAAGTTCTATGATACCTGATGATGTGTGAATTTTGTATTATCTATTCCAGATTTTGTGTCACTTTTACTCCTATTATAACTTTTCCATTTCATGATTAGTTAGATTGATGCGTCTGGTGTGCAGTCGGAGTTCCGGTTTAACCCAGTGGTGTTCAGTAAGGTTGATTTCAGTACACTCAAATTCCTGCACACCAACCAGAACACACTATGAATTAATTGACCTCAGAAGTTTTGTGCACAGGGTTATTGTCATGCTGGAACAGTGTTTGGATGGACCTATTTACTGTTCCAGTAAAGAATATTTTTGTAATGTACGACATTTTTCTATATTATTACACTGTGTAAAATACTGCAAAATAATAAAATTCATAAATATGTTATAATTTGCGCTTATATTGTGCTTACTATAGTGCTAAATTAAAGCATAATGTCGGAACTAGTGGGTGGTCCTCCAACAATAAGCATTTCCACTGTGATCTCAGATGTTTGGACCCTAACATAGTTCTCTAAATCAAGGCTTCTGAAAGGTCACCTGTGTGTGGTGATATTTTCCTGCACGTGACTGAGTGCATGTATGTGTGATGACTTGTGACCTGTGTGCAGTTATGATGCAAGTAGTTGCATGTCTAGGGCAAACTGTGAAGGCAATCAGACCCTAATATGCCAGTAGACCAAGACCAAGCTCTGATCCCTGCAGGGTACAGACATGCAGAACTGACACTATGGAATGCTCCTCCCTGAATCACGCAAGCCAAAAAAATCCCTAAGAAAAAGGGACACCGATTTTTGGTTACATTCCAAAGATGAATCTTAAGATGGTTAGAACTTCAAAAAGATTCTGTTTGTAATTCTGGACCAGATGCATTACAGTGCATATGAGAACTTGCTAGAATATTTCTATAGCTATAATGCTGAGTATAAACCAGGTGAATTATACACAGCCCAACCCTTTAGTATTGGGAAACTTTCTCTGGAGTCAAGTTTAGACATGAACCCGCTCTCGGTTCGAGCACTCTTGGGATATGATATAGGATTCATTGTCTGCCAAAGAATTGGATGCACCTTTTCACTGCTGCACTTTTTCCTCCTTAAATATAAGTTTCTTAAGTGGTTTTATTTGGCACATACAATACCATGCAGAAAACTGCTTTTCTACCGTCGGAACAGTGTGACTATCATTAAGTGCAGTTGTGTGCCAGTACTTACAATTATACAGTGTCTAGTGTCTTCAGCAAGTCTGTAAAACTCAGTTTTAAAAACAGTTTTATGTGTTGTCTTGTTTGAGAGCCTAAATTGCGTGCAGGAATGAGCTTTACCTTCCCGACCAATCACAATGCAAAACCAAACAGTTTCCCGTTTTTGATTGGCTGTAAGTAACGGCGCGGTCTACAAAAAAGATCTATTATCCCATGTCAGAAACAATTCAGACTCCTATCTATCTATCTATCTATCTATCTATCTATCTATCTATCTATCTATCTATCTATTGCCTGAATTTGTGCTTATTAGTCCATCCTTATAGTTCGTTCAACATTTTGAAAAGATATTCGTGCTTCTATTGACTTAATATAATATCTTCTTTATGTCCCAAGCAAGATTATTAGTACAACAATAGTTTTGCTATTTCATCATTTAATTGGTTGAATTTCAGTATCTATCTCCTTAAATCCACCCCCAAAAATTGCCCACCTGGGATATCTGTCTGCCCAACCTTCTATAGTTGGCAAAAAACGCACCTGGGACCTTCAGCTTTTTATCTGTTGTATTTTTAAATATCTGCTTTCCTTTCTTTTTATTTTGTATTGCAAGTATTGGAATACAAGTATTGTATTAAGTATTGCAATATATTGTATTGTAACTCATGTATCGTTATATGTTTCGTATCGTGAGGCCCTTGCCAATATACAGCCCTATATACAGGTTTTGAAGTACAACACACACATAATCTTTCTAAATTACGACGTATAAAACCTTGGAATCTGAATTCGTAAATATATAGAAATAAAGTTTCTATATTTTTATATAAAGCTGTAGGGGAAGTAGTAGCGCAGTGGTTAAGATGTTGGACCGCTAATTAGAAGATTAGGGTTCGATTCCCACCACCACCACCATGCTACTGCTGGGCCCCTGAGCAAGGCCCCTTAACCTCAGTTGCTCAGTTGTATTAAAGAGATAAATGTAAGTGTCTGGATAAGGGTGTCCGCCAAGTGCTGTAAATGTAAATAGAAATTTCCTTCATTCGTTCATTTCATACCCATAATACATTACCTTGTAACCCAAATCTAATCACCTACCAGTGTTCAGATTAACACACCAACTTAAACATTTATTTTGAGCGTGATCATTTCACATTGCTTATTTGTTTCCCAATTTGCATTAAAAAAAATAAAGCAAACTCGCTAATAAATATGATCTATAGTACATAGTATCAAAAACAGAACAACCTCATTCATCTAGGCTATTCCTGGAATTTTTGAAGAGCAGATGTCCACAGAGGTCGGGATGTGTTGATGACTTCAGAGTAACCTATAACAGGTCAAAGAAGTAAAGGGCAAGCTTCAGAGACAAACCTGCCTGAACTTGATGCAATATATTTAACAGCAACAACCGCTGCAAACTTAAACGAAGGCACACACACCTTATTGGTGGCTTTTCAACACATTGTTGGAATACTCAAAAAGCAACCTGGTAGTAAATAGCTGAGATGCAGGTGTGCTTTCATTAAGCCTAAGTCAAAAGGTGGTCAAAAATGAAGAGGGGAGGTGGAAAGTTGACTAATAATTGACTATTGTATATATATTTGTTCTTTTTTTCTCATTTATTATAACATTTTGTGCTATAACATGTTTTATAACATAAATAGTGAAACACTGGTCAAAAATAATGTCAAAAATTATAATGTAAAGTAATAATTGTAGTAATTTTTTTATTCTTTTTTTAATTTTCTGTATACGAACAAAAAACATAAAAACATGTAATAAAAGCAATATAACACTCGCTGAGCTGCTAAGTAAAAGTTTAAATGCTGTAAATGCATCCAGATGTTTCACATAGCAAAACACACTTTAAGAGAAAATGACCACTGTGTGGTTGTCTGTAATTTTAGTTACCTGCCTGGGTATTAGACTGGAGATTAACCTGAAATTACAGTAATGGAATACAGTCTTTAAATAATGCATTGTCCAAACAGCAGAAACGTACTGTGATTATCTGTTTAAACATGTTCATTTTTTCTGCTAGACATACCTAACCACAGGCTAAATTCAGCTCTTTACTATAAATAATAATAACTAAATAATAATAGCACTATTGCCTCACAGAAGTCCAGGGTTCTCCCCGTGATCGCATGGGTTTACTTCGGGTTCTCCGGTTTCCTCCCGCTGTCCAAAAACATGTCTGTTAGGTTGATTGGTGATTCTAAATTGCCCATAAGTGTAAGTGTGAGTGTGTGCGTGGCCCTGTAATGGACTGGCGACCTGTCCAGGGTGTCCCCCTCCTGCCTTTCACCCTTTCAGAGATAGCTGGGATAGACTCCAGCAGATCCCTGTGATCCCAAATTGGGGAATAAGCGGGTATAGAAGATGAATGAGTGAATGAGTATGGCCAATTTTAGCAGTTTTTGTAGCTATAGCACATAAAGTGTTTTATTTATTAGTTTAAGCACTGAGACAGGTCGTGTTGCCATCTTACAACTTCAGGGTTCCTAATTTAATCTTGAGACATCTTGTTCTGCATGTCCTCTCCATGTCTGCATACGATTTCTCTACATTAACATTTTTTCAGCCCTTATTCTAACAACGTATATTTATTTCATTTATACAACCGAGCCATTGGGAATAAAGGGACTTGCTCAGAGGTCCAGCAGTAATAGTTTGCTAGTACTGGAAATTGATTCCACAGTCTTCTATTTAGCGGTCCAACACCTCAATAACTGAGCTACCACTTCCCCCAAGAATCTCTAGGATCTGATTTCTTTCTTTAAACATGTCAGTAGATAAGAATGCCTATTGTTCTGTTTGCCCCTTGGTGTGAAAGTGTGTGTATGTGTGTTTCTGGTTCCAACCCTGACCGTGACCAGTTCCTAGAAATGAATTAGTGTACTTATATTAATTGTGATTAATCCAAAAAATCTAAGTAAAAACGAGCAAAACTTTACTTCCATTTGCAAAACAAAGTTTATTGAATAATTAAGCAAGCTTAGAGACAGTGGTGAGACCAGCTATGATGTTTGGTTTAGAGACAGCACTGTACTCTATTCAGTGAGTGCCCTCTAGTGGAAGGGCCATGAAAAAAGCAGGTAGAATCTCTACTGACTCAAGTGACTCAACGGACTCGTGAGACTCAGATCCGTTTAATAAGTGATTCAGAAGGCTTCCAATCTGTAAATGGATTCAGATTTTTCATCTTGACTAAAACAGTAAATAGTTTACTCTGCGCTCTGATCCCAACTTCCTACGCTGGGATATAAAAAGAAAAAAAATCACTATGCTGTAATGTGTTTGACAAAATGGCTCCTTCTTCCCAGCTACTTAATCTTTTTATATGTGTACGTAAACTTGGTCTTTTCTGACTTCGAATCTGATGTTAGGCTTCACCTAGTTTCAGCCTGGGCTGTCCTGCCCAAAACCCTGTGGTGAAACGTCTGATGCACACGGCACACAAATTGAAAAATCTTACAAAAAGCTGAAATCATTCTACTTGGATGGATTAGGCGGGAAATTTAACTCAACACACGACTGTTTGGCAAGCTGTGTGATTGCCCTCTAGTGGAAGTTAATAGGTAGTCCTTTTTCAACAGCACTCAGTGCAATACAGCTTTGACAGAAAATACCTCTGTTTAAAACCCACTCCTTTCTGTCTCTTTGTCTTTTCCTTACATACTTTTACGACAGAAAAAAATGATAGATTTAGAAAGATAGCCGAAGAAAGAAAGAAATTCAGCTGATCACATGGCGGAGTCTGGCATTTAGGTCCTTTTCCTTTGTCAGCAAGTCGTTGCTGTACTTTTTGTATGCCTCAAATTCCTAATAAAAAAAAAAAAAAAAGACGAATATATTAAATATGTTAACAGATCAAGAAACAACACTCTTTACAGTTTTTTATTTTTGTGAAAGAAGCAGACCTTATTCAGATCAGCGTAGGTCTGGTCTGCTTTGTGCAGCTCATGCTGTAGCTGCTTTACTCTCAGGTCTGCGTTTACCACAGCAGCTTCTATTTCAAACCTGAAAAAAAGGAAAGACACCACAAGTTTCTTTAATCTAAAACTTTACTGTAGTCCTGTTACTAAAACATGGCTGAATGGAATAATGATGTAATGAATTCATACCTGTCCTCAGCTTCCTGTCTTGCATTTTCTGCCGTTTTTGTCCTCTTTTCTAATTCTCGAATTTCTTCTTGTTTTTCCTGTAATAATTAATTACCAAATAAATAAAAAAAACTCAATTGGGAAGTGGTAGCGCCAGAGGTAAGGTGCTGTACTGCTAATTGGAAGATCAGGGTTCGATTTCCAGCACCACCAAGTTGCCACTACTGGGCTCCTGAACAAGGCCCTTAACCCACAATCACTCAGTTGGATAAAAGAGATAAATGTTAGTCGCTCATAATAAGGGCCAAATGCTGTAAATGTAAAACAACCAATTAAAAAAGCAAACCAAACAAAATTAATATTACTACTATTATTATTCTTCTCCTTTCAGCTGTTCCCTTTTAGGGGTCGCCACAGCGAATCATCTGTCTCCCCCTAACCCTATTCTCTACATCCTCTTCACTCACACACACTAACTTCATGTCCTTGTTTATCACATGCAAATACCACCTCTTTGGTCTTCCTCTTTGCCTTCTGCCTGTTAGCTTCATTTCTAACATCCTCCTACTGATATATTCACTATCCCTCCTCTGTACATGTCCAAACCACCTCAATCTGGCTTTCCTGACTTTCTTCCCAAAACATCTACAATGATCCGTCCCCCTGAAGAACTTGTTCCTTATCCTGTCCAACCTTGTTACTCCCAAAGAAAACCTCAACATCTTCAGCTCTGCCACTTCCAGCTCTGCCACCTGTCTCTTTCTCAGTGCCACTGTCTCTAAACCATACATCATAGGTGGTCTCACCACTGTCTCTAAACCATACATCATAGGTGGTCTCACCACTGTCTCTAAACCATACATCATAGGTGGTCTCACCACTGTCTCTAAACCCTACATCATAGCTGGTCTCCCCACTGTCTCTCTAAACCATACATCATAGCTGCTCTCACCACACCACTGTCTTTAAAAAAACCGTACATCATAGCTGGTCTCACCACTGTCTCTAAACCCTACATAGCTGTCTCTCTAAACTATACATCATAGCTGGTCTCACCACTGTCTCTAAACTATACATCATAGCTGGTCTCACCACTGTCTCTAAACCATACATCATAGCTGCTCTCACCACTGTCTCTAAACCATACATCATAGCTGGTCTCACCACTGTCTCTAAACCATACATCATAGGTGGTCTCACCACTTTCTCTAAACCAAACATCATAGCTGGTCTCACCACTGTCTCTAAACCATACATCTACCTCTCATCATACCTGCTCTCTCACCACTGTCTCTAAAACCATAACATCATAGCTGCTCTCACCACTGTCTCTAAACCATACATCATAGCTTCTCAAAACCAACCTCACTCAAGTCTCACTGTCTCTAAACCATACATCATAGCTCTCACCCTACTGTCTCTAACCATACCATCATAGCTTGCTCGTCTGTCTCACCACTGTCGGGTCTACCCACTGAAACCATACATCATAGCTGCTCTCACCACTGTCTTGTACTACTAATACTAGTATTAATAATAATAATATCCAGTAAATATTAAAGTGTAATGGAATAAATAACAATAAATTCTTAAACATTAATGACCAGCCAATCTGCAGCAATGATACGCTGTTGCTGATTATTTGACCTGCATATCAATTCGAGCCAAGAAGCAATTTTTTTGCATATGTTACTTTTCACACAATCCTCGCAGAACAAAAGTAATAAATAAACAAATGCATTACTATTACGGTCCATGTTGTTCTGGTGAAAATTATTTATACTTTCTTTAGGTACCAGTATTATCATTTTTCATTCCTTCTTTTCATTTTAATGTTTTGTTCTCATATGTTCTTCAGTGTTTATTATACTGTATACTTGCCTGTAAAAGTTTCCCTCGTTGCACTGATAGTTCCAGTAGTCTGTCCTTCTCCTTCATAAGTGTTTTAAACCTCTCTTCTGCCTCTATTTCCTTCATCTTCTCTCTTTCGTTGCTTTGTCTAAGTTTTAAAACCACTTCTGAAAAACAGAAACAGACTAACTTAAGAAAAGAAGTAAAGATTCAAAAGATTCAAGTTTCTCTGTACAATGAAATTCTTATTTTGCTGTCCACAGTGAATGCCAGAGAAAAACACCGAAATACAAATACTAACATCCATCCATCCATCTTCTATACCCGCTTATTTCCTAATTCAGGGTCACGGGGATCTGCTGGAGTCTATCCTCCACTCCAGTCACTCCTATGGGTAATTTAGAATCACCAATCAATGTAACATACATGTTTTTGGACTGTGGGAGGAAACCGGAGAACCCAGAGTAAATCCAGGCAAGCAGGGGAATAACATGCAAACTCCTCACAGAAATACCCCGGCCGGGAGTCAAACCCAGACCTTCTTCTGAGCCACTAAGCCACCATGCTGCCCCAAATACTAACACAATTAAGAAAATAAAATAGAATCAAAAGTATAAATAAGGTAAAGTAGACTGGTACAATAATAAGTACAATATTGGTAATGTTCAAAATCAATATTATAATGTGTGAAAAATTGAGCAGCCAAGAAATACAGACAAATATAGATATAGATATATATATATATATATATATATATATATATATATATATATATATATATATATATATGTATGTATGTATAAATCTAATCTAGCGTAGTTCTACCTGCATGCATATCCAGTGCATCCTTTAGCTCCTTTTGAGTGTTGTGCAGTTTATCTTTCAGCGAAGCTTCTTTACTCAGCTGGACATCCATCAGTTCCTTAAATTTCATCTGGGAGGCTCTTGTTTTTTCACTGTTTTATTCAAAGGATTATAAAAATAGTTAAATTAGTTAAAGAATAGATTTTTAAATTAAGTACGAACTTGAGAATGACTGGAATCTGGAATTGATTTGCTTACTGGTATTCGTTCTCGGAGTGTCTGTATTTTTCATTAAGGTCGCTCAGCTCTTTGGAGAGTTTGTGAATGATCTCCTTCTTCTCCTGCACCTTTTTGCTGAACAGCTTTTCATTCTCCTCTCGCAGTCTCTTGTTCTCCTTCATCAGCTCAGCGTTCTTCTGCTTGTATTCATCTTTAAAGTTGATCATCTGTCTGTGATTGGCAGCAAGGTGCATGAACCTCTGCTCCAGTTTAGCAGATTTCTCCCGTTCCTCGTTCAGCTCTCTCTGCATGGTGACTTGCAGCTTCTGTAGCTCGGTGTTGACCTGCTCTAGAGTCTGACAGCGAAGCAGCATCTCATCAGCCCGCTGCTTTAGCATGCAGATCAGACTCGACTGTTCATCTAATCTGGAGCGCAGCATCCCTGCCTCGGTCCGCTCTTCCTGCGACAGTCCTCTTAACTTCTCTAGCGCTTGGTGAACATCATCCATGTCCTTAAAGGCAGCAATCATTCCGAATCAGTTAGTTGGGTTTTAAATGAAACATTACTAGTGGATTGAAATATGAATACAGTTTATTGGTTAGTGAGTTTATTAAACCTTAAAACCACAACCAGGTTTGTTTGTGCATCATTTTTGAAACGATGCTCAATCTGTAAAACTGCATTGTGACTATTATTATAAGGGTGTAAAAAAAACGAATACATTTATTAAACTTCAGAAACATCCATAGGAAATCGTTCAATGAAATATAAAACACACAGACACCGCCAAAGGTTTTGCTTTCACTGAAAAAAATGCTTAAGGAATGTGTCTTTCTTTTTAAGGAATTTATGTCTCTGAAAAGATTTGACTTTTTCTGCTTTATTTAAGGCTGTGGGTGTTTGCTAAATTTACTCACTGTGATAGTTTTTCTATATAATTTCGGCTTTGTCTTTATATTAGATTAGTTTAAAAACAAAAAAAGGGTTATTATTAGAAGAAGAAATTTGGAGATAGAGGATAGATTGAAGATAGAAAAAAGAAGGAAGGAATGAAGGAATGAAAAAGGGAAGGGAGGATGGATGGATGGATGGATGGAAGGAAGGAAGGAAGGAAGGAAGAGAAAGAAGAAGGGATTGAGGAAGGAAGGAAGGATAGAGGGAAGGAAGGATGGATGGATGGATGGATGGAAGGAAGGAAGGAAGGAATGAAGGAAGGAAGGAAGGGAGGAAGAGAGGAAGGATGGATGGATAGATGGATGGATGGATGAATAGATAGAAGGAAGGAAGGAAGGAAGGAAGGAAGGAAGGAAAAAGGGAAGGGAGGATGGACGGATGGATGGAAGGAAGGAAGGAAGGAAGGAAGGAAGGAAGGAAGAGAAAAAAGAAGGGATTGAGGAAGGCACGAAGGATAGAGGGAAGAATAGAAGGAAGGAAGGAAGGAAGGAAGGAAGGATGGATGGATGGATGGATGGATGGATGGATGGATGGAAGGAAGGAAAAATTAATGGATGGGTGGATATATAGAAGGAAGGAAGGAAGGAAGGAAGAAAGGAAGGATGGATGGATGGATAGATGGATGGATAGATGGAAGAAAGGAAGAAAGGAAGGAAGGAAGGGATGGAGGGAGGGAAGGAAGTAAGGAGGGAGAAGAGAAGAGAAGGAAGAAATAAAGGAAAGAAAGAAAAGAAGGAAAAATCTTGGACAAATTTCTGGACTGGTAAAAGTAATTAAAACATCATCTTTGCTGTAGATAAAAAATGAAGCACATGATTTGATTTAGTTTTTTTTTAATTATGTCCCACTTTTACTTTAGTCTTTTCTTTAGTTTGACGCGTCTGTTGTTGTTGTAAATCTCTTAAAGGATGAATGAAGTTATTTTACCTGTGTGGTGTTTAAGATGATCGGTTGGATGTCGGGTTGGTTTCTCTGTGAGGAGGTCCTGTCACTGGGAGGAACAGTTGGTTTTCTTTTAAATCAGCTTCCACATACTGACTAAAGGCTGTTGACGGTGTTTACGAAGAGTTTAGGTTTATTGCTGCTACCATGGTAACGTGTCCACGTTACTACTGTGCACGCGCATTCGGTACTGCACGTGCGATAAAAGCCAATTGTTTAAAAAAAACCCGCAAAATGAACAAAGACCATCTAAAGTAAAATAAATAATAGGAAAAAATACATTTATTAAAGATTCCGCAATTATTCACGGAACCTTTTTTAAGGGCTAATTTTAGTTTGTTTTGTTTTTTAGGTTAATTTCAATAATAACCACTAGATGGAGCCACTGCTTTTCCGGAGATTAAAAGCTTTATTAATAATAATAATAATAATAATAATAATATATTTTATTTTATTTTATATATTAGTCATTTTTTAATACATTTCTAGACAATATGGGCTATTTTTCTTTCATAAAATATATAAGATGCAGCACAGTGGCTTAGTGAAACATTACCAGTGGATTGAAATATAAATACGGTTTATTAGTTACTTTTTGACGATTATTATAATAGTGTAAAAATAAAAATAAATCTATTTAACTTTAAAAACATCCATAACAAATATTAAGATGAAATATAAAACACGGACAGCACAGTGGCTTAGTGGTTAGCACTGTTGCCTCACAGGGTTCGATTCCCTGCGAGGGGTCTTTCTGTGTGGAGTTTGCATGTTCCCCCCCCCCCCCGTGCTTTTGTGGGTTTACTCCAGGTTCTCCGGTTTCCTCCTACAGTCCAAAAACATGTATGTTAGTTTAATTGGTGATTCTAAATTACCCATAAAATTGAGTGTGAGTGTGTGTGGCCCTGTGATGGACTGGCGACCTGTCTATGGTGTACCTCTCTTGCCCTTCGCCCTTTCAGAGACGGCTGGGATAGACTCCAGCAGATCCCTGTGACCCTGAATTAGGGAATACGCAGGTATAGAAGATGAATGAATGAATGAATGAATGAATAAAAGACATGCATAAAGTTACATGTCATCACATTCTTTTTCTTAACACGTGAATGATTCTAGACTTTGGCTGTTTTGCATATTATTTTTTACTGCATTGTCACATATAGCAGACTTTTGCTATCTGATATTCTTGTTTGGTTTTTATAAGTTCACACAATCACACATTGTAAACATGACATATTCAAGTTCACACAAACAGCTTCCAGATTTAACAGGCTGATCAGCGCTTTTACCTGGTTACACTGAATTACCTATGAAAAGCCTGACCTTAAATACTGGCAGGAAACTAATTCGGCTACTACTTTAAAATATGGGCTGAGACAGACATACGGCGTGTCATTTTTAATTGTTTTTTTTTTTTAAATAAGCATAAATTTAAGGAAATAAGTGGTTAGGATTTTGCATTAATACCTAGAAGATCAGGGTTCGATTCCCACCACGACCAAGATCTACAGTTGTGCCCCAGAGCAAGGGCCTTAACCCCAATTGCTCAGTTATATAAATAAGATAAATTTGTTTCAGTAAAGCTTTGTTGAATTTAATTAAGAGAGAGAGAGAGAGAGAGAGAGAGAGAGAGAGAGAGAGAGAGAGAGAGAGAGAGAGAGAGAGAGAGAGAGAATTAAATTAAATTGAAAGCGAGAGAACGAGAGAGAGGAAGAGAGAGAGAGAAAGAGGAAGAGGAGAGAGAGAGGGGAGAGAGAGAGAGAGAGAGAGGGAGAGAGAGAGAGAGAGAGAGAGAGAGAATTAAATTAAAAGGGAGAGAACGAGAGAGAGGAAGAGAGAGAGAGAGAGAGAGAGAGAGAGAGAGAGAGAGAGAGAGAGAGAGAGAGAGAGAGAGAGAGAGAGAGAGTATCAGTGCAGTGTATGACCTGTAGGCCTGTAGGATTCCGGTTAAAGTATTTGGCCCGGTGAGTGGATGTGTATAGACTATACGTGTACGTGCCTCTGTGTGTGTGTGTGTTTGGGGGTGGGGGTCGTGTCTAAGTCTTTTAGTGCACGCCCTTTTTCATCAGCCCGGGACGAGTGTGTGAGAGGCGTGTGAGCATCCATCACCTTCAGTCCGCGGAGCTCCGTGTGTTCGGCTTGACCAGGAGCAGCCGCGCGCGCATCACCATGCACCGAGCACTGCTCCTCCAAACTGCGACTATACTCACGTTTTTCCTTCAGTGCAGCGCTCAGGGTGAGTTTCAGCATCGTTTCTACAGAGTTCCTGGAAGCTAAAACAATGGTTTAATAGTGTTAAAAGACGCTTTCCAAAGTGTCGCATTAGTCAAAACTGGTTAAAAGTGTCATGGAATCCTAACGACACGACCCGACACCGCAGATCGCTGATCTCTTTTATTCTCCGGCAAAAGTTTTGAAGTCTGATTATTTTTGGGGGGAGATTCTGTTTAAAGTCAAAACTTTAGACGCGCCACAGGTTTTCTAAATACATACTCTTATTAGTTTGTACATTTTCAGCTTTTATGAGCTTGTTTAAATTCAGACGAATGAATTCAGGAAATATTTTTAACAGAAAAAGACAAATCAGTCGCAACAACAGACCCTGCGATTTATTATGCAAATGAAAATTACTTAGGACGGGATTTAACGTGAAAGGTCTTACAGATGACCGCACTTTGCGTGGACAGGACCGTTATATCGTCGTTCTCCTGATTCCACAAACACTCCTGGTGTAATTTACTTCAAGCACAAACAGACACAATTTACTGTTTGATGCGAATTATATTTTATCCAAAGTATCAATCAAACGAAAATAAATAATAAAAGTAATAAAGGACAACAGTTTCTTCTGGCTCCTGAGGTCATCCAGAGGGTTAGAGCGCGTAAAGTGAAGTGTCGTGCGTAAAATGTAGACAAATTATTTGTTGCTGATTTGCTGGTAGTGGATTTTTTTTTCAAAGTGTGTTCAATTACGTCATGTTTTAAACAAAACCCAGTCCTGAATGTCCTGAGCACAAAGCCACCTCGCCTTGCGCTTCTCTAAACTTCTCCTCGGAGAACTTTTGCCTGTGCTTTAGCGTTGCTAGGTAACAGAGGAGAGCATGTGACTGGCAACCAGGCGCTTTTGCTACAAAGCTAATTTAAACCTCTGTGCTTTGTTTAAAATAACCAAATATTACATCGAGCTTTGATTTAAGCACGACTACACAACCTGGTAGGTTGTTGTAAGGTTGATTATGGACCAGGACTCCTGAAATTTACAGTATAAAGTGTTGCTGAAAGTCTTCAAAGCGCTCACATTGTAATCTACTTAGTTTTTGCTTAGCTCTCAGGGCGTGTAAGCTTCTTAGTGTGCATCAGGCTGCTAATCACTGCAGGAGATGTCGTTTTGAAAAGTTATCACAGAGCCTATATACACCAAAAAAACGTATAGCTGTAACAGCCTTACACGTCATGCTCTCATGCCAATAACACACCAAAGCAAGGCAAGGTTTATTTATATAGCACATTTCATAGACAGTGAAGAATATAAAATGTATGTAGCACAGTGCCCATGCAGTGAATGTAGAACTAAATAAATGGGTTTTGAGCCTGGATTTGAAGATATCTACTGAATTAGCACATCTGATCTTTTCTGGTAGCTGGTTCCAACTGCGGGGTGCGTAATAGCTAAACGCAGATTCTCCTTGTTTAAACTAAACCCTTGGTATGTTTAACTGACTTGATCCTAATGATCTGATTGGTTTATATGAAATGTATTTAGGTCCTATAGGCCATTGAGTGATTTATAAACGATTAACAGTACTTTAAATCAATCCTAAATGTAACTACCAGTCAGTGTTTGGACCTGAGGACCGATGTGATGTGCTCGAATTTTCTGGTTCTAGTCAGAAACCCTAACAGCAGCAGTCGAGTGGTCTTTTTGAGAAGACCGTTCAGGAGATTTGATTCTACTGGTAATAAAAGCATGAACCAAAGTCTCCAGATCCTGACTGGAAACAGAACCCTGTTTTTAGGCAATGTTTTCAAGGTGTTAGTTTGCTGATTTAGTTATTGCCTTGACACGACTACTGAAACTAAGATCTGACTCCAGAATCACACCAAGATTCCTGACTTGATTTCTGGTTGTTTAACTCCTAGAATCAAGATATGCATTTACCCTGAAAACTTCATCTTTGTTTTCAAAAGTAAAAGCACCACACTGAACTAATCAGCCAAGCTGTGAACAGTTAGTCATCTAGCAGTGTTATACATACTACATACCACTATTGGACATGTACAGAGGAGGGACAGTGAATATATCGGTAGGAGGATGTTAGAAATGAAGCTACCAGGCAGACGGCAAAGAGGAAGACCAAAGAGGAGGTATATGGATGCGATAAACGAGGACATGAAGTTAAGGGGGTTGTGAGTGAAGTAGAGATGATGTAGCGAATAGGGTTTAGGTGGAGACAGATGATACGCTGTGGTGACCCCTAAAAGGGAACAGCCGAAAGGAAAAGAAGAAGTGTTATGCATATAATAACACTGATTTGAGATACTTGGACATTTATAACCTTGAAAACAAATCACTAACTCCTAAATTGGTGTGAACCGATACTAGTGTGTTTGCCTGGAACTTAAATTCACAACTAAGCCTGATCGCACTAGAAATGCTGGCCAGAAATGGGCTTTCCTAATCCAGCTTTATTTAGCATGAGTTTGAGAGGAAATGCCTGGAGTGAAAGGAGTGAGTGAAGAAGATCAGGATGCATTCTTCAAAGCACTAAGCATCCACCTGAGCCATGGGGTAAAGGGGACAGTAACGGATTGATCATTGATATTAATGAGTTATCTGTCACAAGCTGGATGTGCATAGCTTTTAAATGTTTGAGTCTGAGTCACATGCACTCCAGCGGGTTTTTAGTATCGATAAGTCACTGTTTTATGTGAAGATTGTTACGGTTAGTTGAACATTTATAAAAAACATGATGATGAAAGCACTTTGTAACTCGGATTGTAGTTTGTACTACAAATGTTCAATATATACGTTGTTAATGCTTAATATTCATAGTTAGGCTTTTTTTGCATGTATAAGCATATTTTCTGCAAAGTAAAGACCTGCAAATCCTGAGTAGTCAATTTTTGCCACTTGGCTCTGGACCGCTAGATCACTTTAACCCACTAGATGATTTTCATAACCCGACACGCAAATGCTACAGGATTGCCTTTTAATACATTCAAAGCTTGATAGTATTGTATACTATGTATGCACATAGATTTCAAATTGGAAGAATGTGGCAATTCTTTTCTTATGCAAACACCTGTGCAGGTGCAGCTTTACCCAGCATGCAGTTACAGTGAAAAGTGTAAGTTTGTGCCTGATTGGCAAGCCGGAGGCAACTGTGGCAAGGAAAAACTCCCTGAGATGAAGTGGGAAGAAACTTTGAGAGGAACCAGACTCAAGAGGGAACCCAATCCTCATCTGGGTGACACCGCATGTTATTGTTAATTACAACGTATTGTAATGATCAAATGTAATGTAAATGATAGCCTTGGGTCAGTAAAGCAGAGTAAGTCCCAGTCCGTCCTCGAAGTTCCTTGAAATCGAGGAAAGGGACAGAAATATGAACAAGAGTTAGGGTTTAAAAAAAACATGTTACTTGTATATTATAAACAATTATCCTAGCAGCAGTATTCGCTAATTAAATATTAATTTCATTCAGTTTTTAATTACATTTTAATGAAAAAAATTGAAGCTTTTTTTCCTATACAGTAGAAATCATGCATTCAAGGCTAAGGTTATATTTCTTATTAAAAAATAAGCTAACATTAAATATTTGCCAACTTCTAATGTAAAAAAAAATAGAAAACAATTTTAGATAGTTTTTTAGCTCGCATTTATTATTAATAGTTTTTAATGTGTTTGTGCCCAAAATTACAACCTCCCAGTTGTTAAATTGTTTTGCTAAAATGTTAAAAATCAGCAGTGCTGAACAGAATGTCTTAATAGACAGCTTCACTGGTCAGCATTGTCCCCCTTTGCTTTCCATTTCTGTGTACCACTGAGTCTTCTTTAGTGTAGCTGCGAGAGCCAAAGTCAGTTGTTAAGCAATTGACTTCATTCGGTCACATACATTTCCATATGAAACGGGCAACAGCCCTCCGCTCTGACAGCAAAGACTGGCCCAGTCACTCGGTGCTGCCCGTAACACACCCCCCTCTGCCACCACCACCACCACCACGTTAACCCAGCCTCCGGCGACGCACCAAAACAATGCGGCTTTGATGAAAGAGGCAGAACCTCTCCCATGGCCTCCACGAGCCTAGAAAGAGATGTTGTGGCTGGCAAGTGGCATTTGTTTTTTTTGGGGTTTTTTTTGTTTTTTAAGGGAGGAGGGACAGAAAGATGGGCCACAGGGGTCTGTATCTGGCTTTCGTTTTGCAGGAAGCTATACTGTATTCCTCTTCTTCACTGTCCATCTCTGTGGGCTTCTTTAGTGTACTGACACTTTCAGTTATGGGGCTACAGGCCAGCCAGTCGGCCTATTGTGCTATTGTTATCACCCAGTGGGGTCTAAGCCTTTGGGAGGCTTCATTCTAATGAAAATTCCTTTGCTGCTGCCCTTTGTGGACTGGTGGTAGGGTGTCCCCCCTATCTTTTCCCTTAGATAATGTTGGGGATTTTCGCCTGCTGTGGGTTTAAGTTGGCTAATTAGAAAAGACATGCCCCAAAAGAAGGAAGAGGGGAGCAAAAAAAAAAAAAAAAAACACTAAACTAACAAAACAGTCTGAGCAAAGGCATTAATGAAGGAAGAAAAAGCATATAGCCCTTCAACGGGACAAACTCATTTGCATAATACAAGCCCCTCTCCACACATTGACCAGGGAGACAATCATGTTGCTGTTCTCGCTCATTGTTGCCATTCACAATAAGGGACAGTTCCATTTTTTATCCTAAATTAAGACGTTGAAATAACAACCGACCCCCACCCCACCTTAGACTTTCCTGCAAAATTGCACACGATGTTGGAACTGTAGTGTAAAAGCACATTACACTTTGCTTGTCACCTTTTCCCAGCACTGATACTGATACTGATATTTTACAAGTAACAGCAGATACATTTCGGCCTTGAGTGTGTTAAATTGATGTATAGATGATGAGCTTGAACATAAGCCTATAATTGCTAGTTAAGGTCAGGGAAAACCTCTGCAGGGATCGAATTTTGCTGTTTGAACTAGTTCCCTGGATTTTTTTCCAGGGCATTATCTATCACTAAAATGTGAAACATCGCTTCCATCGTTTTTCTTCAGTCTCATTTGCTGTAAAGTCTTACATTTTACCAAGACGATTTGGTCCAGTTGTGTGACTTGTGTCAGCGAGCTTGTCCCGCTTTGCCAATTCAGTGTGTGCCAGTTGTCTACCTGTGTGTTACAGACGCTGCTGAAACCTCCGGGATCGTGTCCTCTGAACAAAGCCTGCCTTTGAGCGAGCGGAGGAGCAATTTTATCATTAGTAAACTGAGCAGGAAAAAGGCTGGCTTCCCAATTGGCTGCTGGTGGAGTTAATTGGAAATCCATTTGGCTGGCACGTTTTAGGAGTACTGGGTTTGCTGCAGTCTTGTTAATGCAAGTCAGGACCTCTTGATATGAGAACGAGTTCTTCTTTACTTCTTGTGAGGTGATCTGGGCAGTTGGGTATAATGGTACCTGTGTTTTTAAAAAGGAGTTAATAAAAACTCTCAATGATGTGTGGTGGATGAAATATGTCGAGTGGGGACACAATTTCCTGGGTGGTTTTATAAGATGCTTTGAGAAGTATTTTACTTTGTGCGATTACATAATTATTTTTTACTAAAAAAGCATTACAATTTGTTTATGTGCATATTAAGTACTAATTAGTGCCCGTTCCTCTCCCAGTTCTCTGTGTAGTGCCCTATTACAGCTGTGTCAGCTGAACGGTTCGACTTTTGCCGGGGATTTTTCGGCTAAGTTGCCAGGAGGCTAAATGTCAAATGCTGACCTCACAGTCTAGCCTTTTTCTAAGTGTAGCTCTTTGCCCGTTCTTAACACACTCAAGCTTCTTGAGTTTTCTTACTTCACTGAACTGCACTTTTATTAATGTTATCTATTTCAAAACGTTTTAACGTTAAATGTTTCAAAGTTTTTCCAGGCTTAACCAACGTTGCTGCACACATTAAACAATAACCCTTTGATTAGAAAATGTTTTATGCTTAGTAATAATTAATAAAATAAGCCTAAAGCCTCACTTCAGGATTGGTTGCAATTATTTGTACTTGAATTGCGCTGTAATGATATTTTATAAAGATAATAATAACACCAGCCAAAACGGGTGGTTTAGTGGTTAGCACTGTTGCCTCACAGTTCGATTCCCAGGCAGGGGTCTTTCTGTGTGCATGTTCTCCCTGTGCTTGTGTGGGTTTACTCCGGGTTCTCGGGTTTCTTCCCACAGTCCAAAAACATGTATGTTTGGTTGATTGGTGATTCTAAATTGCCCATAGGAGTGAGTGTGAGTGTGTGTGTGGCCCTGTGATGGACTTGTGACCTGTCCAAAGTGTCCTTTCAGAGACGGCTGGGGATCCAGCAGATCCCTGTGACCCTGAATTAGGGAATAAGCGTGTATAGAAGATGAATGAATGAATAATTAACATCCATGATACTATTAATCAATAAAGTTTAATTAACTTAACCACTTGTTAGTCTGTACTGAATGCTTTTGAATGACAAAAAAGGTTCTATTGTTATTATATTAAATTTGTTTAAAAAAATAACTCTTTTATAGTTTACACTTTCATTTAATATTGTATAAATTTCAAGTTTGTTCCTGAAACCACTATAAACACTTTTTCCTTTATTCTCTTTTAAAGTTAATAAGTCACGAATAAAATGTTGTTTTTCATCTAGCCAAGGAACCCAAGTCCAAAGTCCTCCATGCTCAAATGAGAAAACCTGCTGACACTGTTTCTATAAATGTTAAACAATAGATCATTCAGATCATCTGGAAGGGAAGTTTCTGTTAATAAGTGAATAATTACTGTTAAAACAGTAACATATTCGAATAAGCGCATTAATATAAACATTTTAATTGAATTTCAGCCAAAACTATTGTTGAATAAAAAATATTATTTTTAGTTTCTGCTATATGAATTGAGCAATGGGCCCTGATTTAACACAAAATATAACACAAAATGATTTCTGCCTTTATTGATAAAACGTTTATTTAATAAATTAATATTTAATTTTCCGATCAGAGGCTAAATGGGCTTAAAGGTAGCCAGTGATAACAGAAATTTACACACCAACCCCTGTTTCTACCCACCGTTCTTCAACTTTGTCTCCCTTTAGCTATTGGAATTTGGGTGTAAGGGCTGTGGTACCATCCGGTACCACTATTTATCCCAATTACGTTTCTGACAAGGAACACCATGCACCATTAATCAGAGTGTCAGTGAGAGACAATCAAAATCAGCGGCTCTGATGAAGCCCTCCTCGGCTGAACTATGCTGCCCTAGTTGATATCTCACAGAGCCCAGCAGGAAGGTTTATACCTTATCTCTTGAGATGCCACTTACAAACAGAGATCAAAAGGAGGGATTGAAAGAGAAGAGTGAGGGATTTGGTTAACACATAATAATAGAAAAGAGTGTGTGATTGATTTAAGTGCATGCTGATATATTCATTCATTCATTCATTCATTCATTTATTTATTTACATGTACAGCATTGGGCAAACACCCTTATTCAGAGCGACTTACATTTATCTCATTTATACAACTGAACAATTGGGGGTTAAGGCCCTTGCTCAGGGGCCCAGCAGAGGTCTCTTGGTGGTGCTGGGAATTGAGCTTTCTGGTGTAAGTTTTACACAATACACCTTAACCACTATCCCTTCACTTTATATATTCATTTATCTTCTTTGCCCCCCTTATTTCCTAATTCGGTGTCACAGGGATCTGCTGGAGTCTATCAGCCGTCTTAGAAAGAGCATTAGCAGGAGGGGGACACCCTGGACAGGTTGCCAGTCCATCACACGGCCAAACACACACACTCACGCGTATGGGCAATTTAGAATCACCAATCAATCTATGGGAGGACTGTGGGAGGAAACCCACGCAAGCACGGGGAGAGCACAGAAAGACCCCTGCCTGGGAATCGAACCTGGGACCTTCTTGCTGTGAGGCAACAGTGCTGTCCACTAAGCCACCGTGCTGCCCTGAAAATAGAAATTATTGTCAGAAATGATGTGTTCATTTTGTCTGTGCAGGTTCAGGTTGTGAAGTTGGTCAGTTCCGCTGTGGCACAGGCACATGTATCCTAGCAAGCTGGCGCTGTGATGGCACTGCAGATTGCACAGATGATTCAGATGAGAGTGGCTGCCGTGAGTTACTCTTTTATTCTTTCTCCTGATTGTACAAACATCCAGTGTAATAAGTGATGCGGTTCATAAGCAATATATATACACTGCTCAAAAAAATAAAGGGAACACTAAAATAACACATCCTAGATCTGAATGAATGAAATTTTCTTATTAAATACTTTGTTCTTTACATAGTTAAATGTGCTGACAACAAAATCACACAAAAATTATCAATGAAAATCAAATTTATTAACCCCTGGAGGTCTGGGTTTGGAGTTACACTCAAAATTGAAGTGGAAAAACACACTACAGGCTGATCCAACTTTGATGTAACCTTCTTAAAACAAGTCAAAATGAGGCTCAGTAGTGTGTGTGGCCTCCACGTGCCTGTATGACCTCCCTACAATGCCTGGGCATGCTCCTGATGAGGTGGCGGATGGTCTCCTGAGGGATCTCCTCCCAGACCTGGACTAAAGCATCCGCCAACTCCTGGACAGTCTGTGGTACAACGTGGCGTTGGGGGATGGAGCCAGATGTGCCATGATGTTCCAGATGTGCTCAATTGGATTCAGGTCTGGGGAACGGGCGGGCCAGTCCATAGCATCAATGCCTTCGTCTTGCAGGAACTGCTGACACACTCCAGCCACATGAGGTCTTTGTCTTGCATTAGGAGGAACCCAGGGGCAACCGCTCCGGCATATGGTCTCACAAGGGGTCTGAGGATCTCATCTCGGTACCTAATGGCAGTCAGGCTACCTCTGGCGAGCACATGGAGGGCTGTGCGGCCCTCCAAAGAAATGCCACCCCACACCATTACTGACCCACTGCCAAACCGGTCATGCTGGAGGATGTTGCAGGCAGCAGAACATCCCCACGGCGTCTCCAGACACATCTGTCACACATCTGTCACATGTGCTCAGTGTGAAACCTGCTTTCATCTGTGAAGAGCACACGGCGCCAGTGGCGAATTTGCCAATCTTGGTGTTCTCTGGCAAATGCCAAACGTCCTGCACGGTGTTGGGCTGTAAGCACAACCCCCACCTGTGGACGTCGGGCCTTCATACCACCCTCATGGGGTCTGTTTCTGACCGTTTTGAGCGGACACATGCAGATTTGTGGCCTGCTGGAGGTCATTTTGCAGGGCTCTGGCAGTGCTCCTCCTGTTCCTCCTTGCACAAAGGCGGAGGTAGCGATCCTGCTGCTGGGTTGTTGCCCTCCTACGGCCTCCTCCACGTCTCCTGATGTACTGGCCTGTCTCCTGGTAGCGCCTCCATGCTCTGGACACTACGCTGACAGACACAGCAAACCTTCTTGCCACAGCTCGCATTGATGTGCCATCCTGGATGAGCTGCACTACCTGAGCCACTTGTGTGGGTTTGTAGACTCCGTCTCATGCTACCACTAGAGTGAAAGCACCATTCAAAAGTGACCAAAACATCAGCCAGAAAGCAGAGGAACTGAGAAGTGGTCTGTGGTCACCACCTGCAGAACCACTCCTTTATTGGGGGTGTCTTGCTAATTGCCTATAATTTCCACCTGTTGTCTATTCCATTTGCACAACAGCATGTGAAATTGATTGTCAATCAGTGTTGCTGCTATAGATATATATATATATATATATATATATATATTATATATATATATATATATATATATATATATATATATATATATATATTTATATATATAAAGAGAGGGGGGGAGAGGGAGAGAGAAAGAAAGATAGAGATAGAAAGAGTGAGAGAGACATAGAAAGGTTGTATGTCTTCCAGACATTTACTGACAGCATACTGACCAACGCTGTTGTCTGAGTCATGCTACCTGTTAAAGTGTTTCTTTCTTTTTGAACAGCAGATAAGATGCAATTAAATATTATTAATAATTTATAATAATATTTACCCTGAAATTATCTACCTAAAAACTATGTAGGCTTTATAGGCTTTTATTCACATTATATCTTTTATACCCGCTTACTCCCTAATTCGGGATCTGCTGGTGTCTATCCCAGCCGTCTCTAAAAGGGCGAAAGGCAGGAGGGGGACACCCTGGACAGGTCGCCAGTCCATCACAGGGCCACACACACACTCACACTTACTCTTATGGACAATTCAGATCCAGAACCAAGTAATCTAACATACATGTTTTTGGACTGTGGGAGGAAACTGGAGAACCCGGAGTAAACCCACACAAGCGCGGGAAGAACATGCAAACTCCACACAGAAATATCCCTGCCAAGGAATCGAACCCGGGACCTTCTTGCAGTGAGGCAACAGTGCTCACCACTAATCCACCATGCTGCGCTTTATAGGCTTTTTAATTACAAATATTATTTTCACATTTTAAAAGAAATGGAAACATGTAGATTTATAGAAACTTTAGCTTTGTCCACACCTCCTTTTATGAGTTGATTAAGAAGTTTTATTGTGTTTCTTTAGCCCAAGCGACCTGTGATGCAGACCAGTTCCAGTGTCTGAGCGACGGGGAGTGTATTCCAGTTCACTGGGTATGTGATGATGAAGAGGACTGTGAAGATGGCTCAGACGAGAGACAGCACTGTCGTATGTCCTCCCCTTCTCTACTTTCTAATTAAATGTATAGGAATGTAGTTTTCTTCCTCCCTGTGAAACATGATAACCTTGGTGTGTGGGATATAGAAGCCAAAGTGCAAATAAGCGGCATGTCGATGGGTCTAGTGCATGGGCATCTTAAAGAATGGAAACCTTGCATTGTTTAAGATGAGGACCACCCGGAACATTTATATCACAAATGTGATGCTTGTTCTTTTCTTTTTTTTAGCTGGCAGGACCTGTTCCAGTATACAATTCAGCTGCACAAATGGGGCATGTATCCCAGCAGAGTACAGGTGTGACCATCTGCCTGACTGCTCAGACGGAGCGGATGAGAGGAACTGCCGTGAGTGCACCGTCCGTGTGTGTGTGTGTGTGTGTGTGTGTGTGTGTTGGGATATATTTTCACCGTTTCAGGCTTCTGTGGCATTTTAATCAATTTGTAAGATTAAGGGGCTTGATGACTGACAGAAATAGCCACAATATGCTTTTTGTTGTCAGAAGTTATTATCACATTCCTTGGTGGATTAGTGCGAAACTATGTTAAGACACTATTCTAAAACTCATGGAACCAGCAACTGCTTTATATTTTTAAAAATGTATCTTACAGACATAGAATTTAGAGGTACGTTATATTTCCAGCATCCGATCTTAACATTTTTGGGAAGAACATGCAAGCTTGTCACTATCCACCGGTAGCTGTATTGTATTACAGATTACTTATATTTAATGGAACAAATGAGTGATGTCTGGAGCTGAACTATCTTTCATTCTTCTCCAGACTATCCAGAGTGCCCAGAGTTGAGGTGTGCCAGTGGGGCATGTTATAACACGAGTCAGCGCTGTGACCAAGTGCTCAACTGCCGAGACAGCTCAGACGAGGCCAACTGTAGTGAGTAATATATATATATATTCATTTTAAAAACATTCATTATGCTGCTTTTATAATCACATCATAATAAAATATTCACACAATGTTTAATAGGAAACTATTTACTTTAGGGTTGTATATTGGCAAGGGCCTCTTGATACGATACATATCACGATACCTGGGTCACGATACAATATATTGCGATACATGATGCAATATTGTGCCCATATTGTTTCTGCCATGTTTGCTTCTGAGACAATGGCCTTATATGTCAGCGACATCTACAGAAACAGATGAGAAAGTTGTTTGACACATACTGAGGGTTTCACTAATTAATAAGTTTAAAACCTAGTTTAGATATGCATCGATACTAGGGGTTAGAATATCCATACACTATTGGGGGGAAGTGGTGGGGCAGTGGTTAACGTTAAGGTCTGGGACTGCTGATTTGAAGATCAGGGTTAGATTTGTGGAACGACCAAGTTGTCACCTCTGGGCCCCTGATTAAGGCCCTTAACTCTTAAATGCACAGTTATATAAAAGAGATAAATAAAAGTCATTCTGGATAAGCCAAATGTAAATGTATTGGGGGAAAAAATTATACCGATAGTGAGCTGTATTAATATTTTTACACAACCCTTGAAATTGTACCACCTAAAATAATACCACAGATTGTAAATCGAAATGCCCTGTTTTGTTTTGTGCAGCTCTGCGATGCATAAGTGGCCAGTTTCAATGCAATAATGGCGAGTGTATTCCACGTGGATACATCTGTGACCATGATGATGACTGTGGAGACATGAGTGATGAACAGAACTGCAGTAAGTACATAACTGTAACATTAATAGCATAAATCATTTAGCATAAAACGGTGGTTCATCCTTATTTACCAACTATTTGTGATAATCTGTTACTCCAGCTTACCCTACATGTAAGGGAACTTACTTCACTTGCCCCAGTGGTCGCTGTATACATCAGGTATGGTTGTGTGATGGAGAGGACGACTGTGGAGATAATGCGGATGAGCGAGGCTGTGGTAGGTTATACCTCCATACTTTTAATTATATTGGATGCTATTAGATATTTTATAATATCTACCTTTTTAACACTTTAATAACTTTGTCCATGATGCTTAAGGTAAAAAAAAAAAAAAATTATTTGCACAGCGCTTTTAACAACAGACAAAATTTAGATTTAGATCTGGTCGATTTGGGTTCATAGTGAACAAAATCAAAAGAGGACCCAACCTTTTTGGGTGACACAGGATAGCAGGATTATCTTTAACAGGAACATATTGAATTAGTCTATTTGGCTGAATAACAGCATGTTTTTTTTAACTTTAACTGTGAAGGTGGGTTCAGCTATAATATCATCAGTAGCAGCATGAATAAGCAATAATAAGCGAAATGCGTATAACATGACTGTCATAGAAACTGTGTCGTGTTGACCTCCCGACCCTCTGCTGTAGACTAACAAGTCTGCTGTGTACAATGAGGCTCCTTAGCCATTTGTTTCTCCGGAACTCCATCCAAAGCACTTTAGGACGTCACTAGTTTGCACTGATGTCCTTGTGCTTTAAGTGGCTGGGTTAAGCACCCACAACTTTCATGTGATCCTTTTAGAGTGGATACTTCACATGATTTAAAGTGACAGTGTTTTCCCAGGCAAGAGAAACTATGCCAAGCTGCTTCTTTTTCCACTGTAGATAAGGCTGCTGGTTTTTTGTTCCATTCCTCACACATTGTTTCTGTATTTATTGTGTAAAATTGTGTCACCTTTTCAAGGTTTTCTTTGGGTTTCATTTTACTGTTCTGGACTCCAGCTTTGGCTTAATATAAAATTACTTTAAAGAAATGTGACTTTTTTATATAAATATCTATTTCATATATTTTATTTATTTTATAAAGGTATTTTAACAGGTATTTCAAGGGCCATGCTTAGGGGCCCACTGGCGGTAGCTTGGGAATCGAACCCTGATCTTCCATCGAACCCTAACAGTCCAACAACTTAACCATTGACCACCACTTTCCCAGGCTACAGTGGTTCTTGTTATCACTGTTTGGGGTAAATGACTCGATATTCTTCATTGTGCCATGTTTGTAGATAATGTCCAGCATGAGTGTTACCCTGGCGAATGGCCTTGCCCCTCATCTGGCATTTGCATCCGCATGGAGCAGCTCTGTGATGGGACACCTCACTGTCCTGATGGGGAAGATGAGACCAATTTTACTGCTGGACACAACTGCAGTCAGTACCTTTTTTAATACACTGAAAAACCATAAGCCACTGCTACTATGAATTAGACAATTCTTTACCCCCCTTATTTCCTAAGTCGGGGTCACAGGGATCTGCTAGACAATTTTTTTCTTATAATGATAACAGAAGAATTTATAATGCTGTTGGTGTTTTTCTATAGATTCCTCCATATTAGCTTTCTTATTATCTGGATTTGACTTAGATGTGTAGAGAATATTACTGAGATAACCTGAAATACTATTTCCTGTGATTGTAGGTATCTGGAGGTGTGCATCTCTGAGCTGTGAGCATCAATGTGTGGCATCTCCTCAGGGTGGTACCTGCTCCTGTCCGTCTGGCTATGTGGTCAGCTTTAATGACAGCCGCTCTTGTATCGGTAAAACCTTTGTTTCTCAGTATTATGAGACTGTATATTATTTAAAACATTCTGGTCAACAGTATGTCATATATCAGGGGTAGGAAATATCGGCCCTGGATTGAGTTCAACGCTAACCCTAACCCCCAACTAATCAAGATTTTATACTTGAAACTTACAGGTAGGTGTGTTAAGGCAAGTTGAAGCTAAACTCTGCAGGACACCAGCCCTCCAGGACCGAGATTGCCCACCCCTGTCATATATAAACCCTTATGATATGTGACTGGACATTCTTTTCCTGAAAACAAACCATGCTTTTTGTGTTTTTGTTTATTTTTTATGCTATTTCATTGGGTAGATTATGATGACTGCCAGTTGTGGGGTGTTTGTGATCAGCTGTGTGAAGATCGGATCGGTACACATCGCTGCAGCTGTAAGGAAGGCTACGTGTTAGAGCAGCACCGATACTGCAGAGCCAACACTTCCTGTGAGTCAAACCGTACCTCAACCTGATATACGTCAAATAAGATACTCAATTACGAAGAATGCTTAATCATTGCTTATACAGGGTAGTTGATTGAAATCTCACCGAGGCTGAAAAATACACATTAGATGGAAGTAGTTAAAGAATTAAGTGTCAAAACAACAGCAGTCATTTATTCATGATATTTACAGTATATTGCATATTAAACACAACCTATGATAAGATAATCGGGCTGATTTGTGGCAGATTTCTCCCCTTTCCAACAATCCTAGGTAATGTCCCTATTATCTCAGTGTTTTTAAAGATTACTTATCAGATTTTTGAGCGGTTTGATGTGTGTTAAAAGACTAAATCTGCTCGGAAGAACGTCAATTGCCAATCATAAATATTTAACATTTTGATCTGAAACAAGGTGTGCTGAGAACACCGATGACACACACCTCACACAACACACTATAGAAGCCAAACAGTGAAATCTAGAATTTTTTTGTTCTTATGTTTGTGGTCTCTTACATGTAAGATTTTGTTAGTGTGTATCCGGCATAACTGAATGTGTGGTTTGTGTAGTTGTGCACAAATTTGTACAAGTCTAAATATACTTAGCGAGTACCCCCACCCCTCTTTCCATTTTGCCCTCTGCTCCTGAGTTTTCTGCATGGCATTTGCCTGAAAGCTAGTGATATTTCATTTCCATTTATCATAACAAGGTTTCTTTCTTGTCAATCATTTGGAGATAGTAGGAATGTTAGTGTCAGTTATTTTTTAGTGACGGGGCAAGAGGCAGAGATTAACCCTTACTGAATCCTGGCTTTGTTGGCTTCATGATCAGTTGTGCCTAATGCGTGTAGATGTTTACCCAGAAGTCCTCACGACTTTTTTAAGTCATGCTCACTATCTGTTTCTATATGGTGTATCTGACTTTAATTGTACCCAATGTTTACTTCCTATTAATTTAACCGACTATCAAGTCAGAATTAAAAAAAAGTTGAATTTACTGCCTTCTAATAAATTTCAGATTGGTGGTAGCCCACAGAACCCCATGCTGTTTAATTAATTGATATTCCACATGTTTCTGGCCATGTGTATGTGTACGAACATTCTGATTATTTTAAAGCAAGATATAGTAACAGGATTTGCAATTTTTGTGTTAATAAAGGAATTGCTTGTCCATACCTTGGCCATACCACAATAACAGACGGTCTTGGTTGTGTAAGTAAAACAACACAGTTGGATTTCAATAAGCTAGGCTTGTTTTATTAACTTCCAACCTCACCGCAACCCATTTATGGCTATACTGGAATTTTTAATTTCCTTTCCTCCTGTTCTTAGTGCTTCACTGAGCCTACTTCTGAAAACAATCTTAAAAATCCCTCAATCCATTTGGGTACAATTCCTATTTGTCAATTTCTTATTGCATTTTATGATGGCTTTGGGAAAAAAATTTGACTCATTTCCTATAAACTAAAATATTTTCCTTATCTGTCATGTAAAAAAAGAAAAAAGGAAACTGAGAAAGTGCTTTAATACAGACAACCTCATTAGCCATAACATTATTATAGCGATGTTTTTAAATTTGCATCCATCCAGCTGGAGTAGCATCTTTACTCTTCTCTAATGGACGAGACATTCTGATCGGAGATATCCATGGCCACAGCTCTCGGGTCCTGGTTCACTCTGAGAACAGAGGAGTGGCTGTGGGAGTGGACTTTCATTACCAGCTGCAAAGGGTCTTCTGGACTGACACCATTCAAAACAAGGTAACTGATGCTATAATCAAATAAGCTTTCAGTATCTAAATACTCTTTAAAATTTCCTGAGGTAGAACCTTTCACTGCAGGCCATGTCGCTAATGGTGCAGACGGTTTAAACAAAGACAGCGTTGTAGTCAGATATGCATCCGTCTTTATATCTAACGAAAACCCATTTCAAGTTCTGGCATCTGACAGTGTTTCTTAGTTTGCACATTTTAATGAGTGGTATTTAATAGATACCTGGGGTGCTAACCTTAACAGGTTAAAAGCTATTGCTGTTACTTTTGTTAATGACAACACAGCTTTTATTATTTCTAGGTTATTCATTAATGATTTAATTTTCCTGCAGTTTCCTCCAATACATATTGGTGTTTTTTGCTTTTTTGGTATGTTTGTCTATCTTTTTAAAAACACACACACACACACACACTCCCAGACTCTACTGTTTGGCCAAACTCCAAAGTAAGACCAGTCCATTAAACTGTATATGTGTGGCAGTGTGATATCTGCCCCCCACTGAGACTACAGAAACAAGGCAGTTTTATAAAAAGTACCCCATGTAACCCCTACCTCAGGATCAGCATGCTTGATGTTTGTTCATGCGCTCAACTTGCAACAGACGTTGGCCACATGACAGCGATTCTTTGACATGGTTCCTGTAGATAATTCTAATACTTTAATGATGGCCGAGCTGCAATGCCCCAGCCGGAGTGGCTGGATCTGATCTTCAGCATAGTCCACATTTTTGTAATCTCCACAAAGATTCTGATGATCAAAGCCACATATTTTTTACTCGATTTTATGTAAACTTAAAGCAGAGCAAGCAAGTGTGTTTGCGTCCAGTCTGTTTTTTGCATTCCTTGGCTGACTTAGAGGGCTTTGTTTGAGCTTTTGGCTGCTCTTAGGTTTTAACCCCAGTCATAGAGCTGAAAAGCAAGGGCATACTCAAAGGGGGGAATCTGCTATTAGTACAAAATTGTGGCAGGGGGTCTGCCGACTAGCCAAAACAGTGACTTGTTCCACAGCGTATGTTTTCGGTAAACGGGTCAGCTGGCAATCCTACCCTGTAAGACGGGTTTGGTTTCCACTGCAAAGATCAGTGGTGCCATGGCTTCTGTTACAATGCCAAGTGGTCCACCCTGAGAAACCAGTGCCATCTTGAAATCAGTAGGGCAGTGGTTTCACAGTACAGTTCCTGCTTCTCCGCTGAAATGCTACAGAACAGATAAGCTAGCCGGATGATGCAGGTGTAATCAGAAACCAGGCCAGACGATTATTGAATGAAACAATATGCTGTATACCTTAACCTAATCCAGGCTTGATTTTTTTGAAGGATATATGGTCTATATATTAAAAAAACCCAAGCACCAGCTACTTGATTTACTTAAATCATTTTGTTTGTGGGCTAGGTATTTTCGGTGGACATGGATGGATCACATTTGCAGGTGATCCTAAATGTATCAGTTGATTACCCTGAAAATCTGGCTGTGGACTGGGTGAACAATAAACTTTATATAGTGGAGGCCAGTGTAAACAGAATTGACATGGTGGACTTTGATGGAAATAATCGTGTCACACTCATTGCTGAGAACCTAGGAAATCCAAGGGGACTGGCACTAGATCCAACCGTTGGGTGAGTATTTACATTCATTTAGATATATTCTGACATTACTCAGTATTTCCATTTTTGGAAATAAAAGCAGGGTTAAAGGATAAAAGTTTAATAACATGAATGCAAATGTAGGCATGTGATATGTGTTTTTTTTTTTTTACATTATTTGTAAAACTTTTTTGGCAGTGAACCCAACAATATTTGACTCCATATTTGACTCTGAGCTAATCTGACAGGATTATTGTATAATTATACAAACATTATATTATAGCTAATATTATTGCAAATCTTAAATAGCTAATTTAAATCATTTGAACCACCCAGTCTAAGCTACATGATTTACATGAGCTAACTAGAACATAGTGTTTTTTGAATGCTGTACGTGTCTTTGAGAGCATACGAAGTGTGTCTTCTATTCCAATCTTAGTGTTGTTTTGACATTGTTGTCTTATAAACTCTTAAACTAAAGATTCTACAGGGACTTTATACATACGTTCCATTTAGTCCAATCTTTTTGCTTCTCTTGCAAATTGAAGCCTTTTTTCCCCGACCAGCCTCAATGATAAGTGGTTTTCTTAAGGCTACAACGCAGTTAGGTCCCACACACACCCTTCACATTGTGTGTGTGTGGAAATACTCTTACTTTTACTGTTAAACATTGCCAAGAGTTCTACTGTTGTTTCTTTACAATTTGATTCCATCAAATCGTTCAAATGTTTGCCGATCATGATCATTCTAGATTTTTTTTTCTTCCTCAAAGATGATGCTTCCATACTATCCTCACAGTTTTTAATAATGTGCTGGACAGTTCTTAACCCAATTTTTGTAATTTTAGATGTTTTTTAAGAAATTAGAAGATACTTACTGCATCAGTTAGGGTTAAATAACTTGCTGCCAGCTGAATAGTCATCCATGCAGTAATTATCCAGTGGGAGGCTCTTACCTATTTGCTTAGTTAAAACCAGGTGGTGACATTTTTTTGACTGGCAGTGTATATAATACTAGGTAACAGATTTACTGAAACGTAATATAAAATAAAGGCAGAACAAATTAAGCTAAGATATTTCTAAAAAAAAGTGCTTTTTATGTGTTGTTTTTTTAGTTCAAATACATAATAGCTTAAGTATAGCTAGGCATAGATTAATATGTTTAGACACGCAACTACTGTATATAGGTAGTGCCTCTACTTAGGATTTTGATTTACTCTTGTAATTATTATACAGAATATCCTGAGCTAAAAAGCTGAGTTCTAAAATTATGATGCATATGTTGGAGTTTAGATATCTATTCTTCTCTGACTGGGACACTCTAAATGGAGAGCCTGGCCTGGAAAGAGCCTACATGGATGGTTCCAACCGCTACGGTATCATCAGGTCCAAGCTGGGTTGGCCTGCTGGAATCACGCTGGACATTGATGCCAAGAGGGTGTATTGGGTGGACAGTCGCTATGACTACATAGAAACTACTACATATGATGGGCTGCACAGGTATGTAAAAAAACGTTATGTTGTATAGTCTTTTCCCACATGCAATTGTTGTCTTAAATGGCACTGACATCATATTTTTCATTCCTTGATTTTTAAAATTTATAAGTTAGGATAAGCAGCTAAACCAGACGCTAAACAGTCTCATCTAAAGCAAAGCAAAAACCAACATTTTTTTTTAATCAAGACCTGTTCTTGTTCTGTGTACTTCAATAACAGGGCAATAAAATAACACTCTATAAAGTTAGGGTAGCAGTTTAGGATTAACTGAATTCTTCTGTGGTTTTAAGGTATTTTTGATTGATCTGTTCAATCCATGCAGTTACTTAGCCTGGACCACAGCTAGACTATTGTCTTCTAGTTGCTCTGTTACTAAGAAAATTTCTGTTTTTCAGTTTATAAACTTAATTTATCAATTGCATTACAAGTTGTATTATTTACAACAAGTGTAATCTTTGCTGAACATATGCTCCAACAGACAAAATTACGCATAAGAAAATTTGAAGCATCTGTGAGATCTGTCCAATAGAAAAGCATTAAGTCACAGGGACATACCACCCCATGGGGAGATAAAGATCGCACCATGGTATAAAGTGCCCAGACCTCTCCGATTTCCCCTTGGGGAATATCTCAATATCCCTGCCGCTTTTGGTGCTTCTGCAGTGGTTGCCCGGAAATGGTACAACCTGCCGGTCAGCCCCACCATGGTTGCCAGAGTCATTGACCCAGACACCACCAGAAACCAGTCCCAAGGGATAAGCTCTCCCACTAAAGTCAGCCTGGTTCTCATGGTATACTTCTGGCAGTGTGGCAACTTCTGCAGAATGCCTCGCAGTGGAGTGATCGAAAGGGTCTCGCCTCACCAAGTGCATTTTAGCTTTATAGCCAGTACTTCATATTTTCGAAGAAGGATGGGGAATTTTATCTAATCTTAGACCTACGCTGGTAAAACCAGGCCATCAGGTGGCTCCATTTCAGTATGCTGACCATCAGGAAGGTTGTGTCACAAATCAAGTCTGAGAGCTTGTTTGTCTTAATAGCTCTCACAGAGGCGTACTTCTACATATCCATCCTTCCTCAACGCAGGAAGTGTCTGGGGTTTTGGGGGCAAAGCATGTCAATACCCAGTATTCCTTTCGGCCTCTTTCTTTTACCATTCAGAAATGCATGGATGCAGGGTCCCTGAATCAGGAAGCAGACGTCCTGTTGAGAAGGGGCTAAGGTCCGGGGAATGTAGTTGCCACCCCAGAGAGAAACCTCCTCTTGTTCTCTCCGCATACATTTGTACGGGTTTACGATCTGGACCTGGCGCCAACCTAGAATTCTTGCATCACATTGGGTCCCACATACACAGGACTGAGACTGGGTGCTATGGCGGCGTCAGTACCTTGTTCCCAAAGCGTTTTGAGTTGCTATAGGAAAATGACTCAGGTTGCAATTGTAACCAACAAGATACTGTGGCACTTGCCATAAATTCAGCATCCCTGCCTGCACTGTACGTGAGATGATCGCGGTGTGATGCGTGTTTATGCAGAATTACTTCCTGGTTAATGATGTGTTGCTTTGATATTGGACAGATTTCACACATGCTTCAGACCAAAGGTTATGACACAGGTTCTATGTTCACATAGGTAAGCTGAGACAATTTTCACTCTGTATTTAGACTCTTGGATTCCACTGTATTTCAAATATTATGTTGTCAGGGACATAATATAGTATCTATTGTTTTCCATGTTTATGGTACTTAAACCATGTTTAATAAATTATTTAGAATACTATGTCATCAATAAGTGCAAATTTTTTGTAGGAAAACAGTGGTGCATGGAGGTTCATTGATTCCTCACCCGTTTGGCATAAGTCTGTTTGAACACTCTGTCTACTACACTGATTGGACCAAGATGGCCATCATGAAAGCAAACAAATTCACTGAAAACAACCCACATGTTCTCTACCCAACCGCTCATACACCATATGGCGTAGCTGTGGTACATCCCTTCAGGCAGCCCTATAGTAAGCCAATTATTATTTCATAAGTTATCTATTGTTTTTTAATGATTGGATGCAAACTCTGTGTTGGTTCAAGACCTTTTATTGTTAAAATGTATGTAAACAAATATCTTTATTATCAACATTAAATGTAACAGTTGTGCTAGAAAAACTTTGTGATGTTTGGTGTGTATGTTGCTGACAGTGAGTAACCCATGTGGGACGGACCAAGGTGGCTGTGAGCAGATCTGTGTACTGAGTCACAGGACAGATAACGGTGGACTGGGATATCGATGCCGTTGCCGCATGGGCTATGACCTACACCCTGATGGCAAGAGATGTGTGGGTAAGCGGAAAGAATAGATTACTGCCTTTCTCTTTGCTTGTAATCTTTTTATGTGTTAATACATGCACACTGTTTATGGCTTTATCATTTTATATATTTTATTCCTTGATAGCTCGATCAGTGCTCTGAGAGAATTTCTGTTCATTTTAAATGAAGTACTTTTCATTCTTGTACCTTTTATGATCTGAAACACACAGATGTTTGCTTTGTGTTGCAGCTGTTAAGAGGTTCTTGCTTTTCTCCAGTCAACTGGCAGTGAGAGGAATTCCGTTTAACCTTTCATCTCAGGAGGACATCATTCTTCCTGTCACTGGCACACCATCATTTTTCGTTGGTGTGGATTTCTGCGCAGAGGACAATTCTATATTTTTCTCTGATACCGCCAAAGATATTATTTTCAAGCAGAAAATTGATGGGACTGGTAAGTGCTATCTTGAAATAGATGTGACATTTGCCCTTTGTGTGGAACGATTGTTGTAAACTATTGTTTGCGATGCATTGCGTAAAGTTTCTTTAAAATTACTTATCTAACTATATTGGCCACATATTATGGTGGCTACTGTTATAAACCACATCTAAAGGGGTGCCTTGACTTACGAGTTTAATTTGTTCTGTGACGGAGCTCTTAACTCAAATTACTGTTGCACTGAAACAAATTGAAATGCTATTAATTCGTTCTGGGTCCCCAAAAAACACCGGAATGTTTTTGCTAACATGTTGTATAAAAACAATACAATAGGATGTACTGTAATAAACTGGTTTTAGTAAGTATAATGTACAGCATTTACCTTGGAGATCAGACGACTCCACTTGCTAACGCACTTGCTAACGCGCATGTCTAGCGGTTGGGTGTCTAACTATCTATTTTATTGTGTTGTTAATTGGCGGTTACAAAACCAACTTGACTGCAGTGTAAAGCATTGGCTTGTAACCCGAATTTTAGCTTGTAACGTAAAGCAAACATCGGCCGAGAGATGGCTTATATCTCGAAAAACTTCTTAGTTGGAACAGTCGCATTTTTTATGCAGACAAACCTGAATTATGCTAACGGGGAAAGAGGGGGATGGTTCATATAAAGACCCTCAGTTATATTATTGTACATGTAAAAATTTCAAGAAAAGTTTTTCGCAAGCCTGCTAGAAAAGTGCACTGGGCTCCTAAAAGAGACTAGAACGATGCATCATTACTGGGATCGTGTTGGACGTAAGTCACCCAAGTGCAGTGTTTTTATTTTCAACAATAATTAATGACATACTGAAAGTATTGACATTTCTGATTCAGCTTCTTTTTTATATTCCATTTAAAACAGGTAAACAGATATATGAACAGATAGAGATTATGTTATTACATTATGCCCTTATACACAAGTAATAAGATTACTAAAACCGATAAGGAAATAGAACACACAGTACCTGTCTTTCTTTATGTTGTAAAATTAACCAGATTATGTTTGGAACACATGTAGTCTTTGTTTGTTAATGTACCAATATAAAGCAAAGACTCATGATTTAGCCATATTAGCTGTAATATTTGCCTTAACAAAATAAGATGTGATTACTCACCCAGTTAACATTACTAATAAACAACAATAGATTTATATATTACATAATCTAATTATGTAGATTTGTACAGTTGTATTTTTTTGTAGAATGAAAAATATATACCTCAGGTCATATATTTCTAGTTTGCTCCTATATCATTGAATGTGTATTTATTATTAACAAATTTGTATTCTTTTTTATCCCAACAGACAGAAAGGTGCTTGCAGCCAATCGCGTAGAGGGTGTAGAAGATCTGGCTTATGATTGGATATCAAAAAACCTGTACTGGACAGACCCACGCTATCGGAGTATTTCAGTTATGAAAGTAGCAGATAAATCCAGGAGAGCCATCATCCGCAACCTGAACAACCCCAGATCTATAGTGGTGCATCCAATAGTCGGGTAAGTTAAACCTACTTTGAGGTACAGATACAGACGGTTCTGCATACTCACATGGCAATATCATTAAATATTCATTGCGGTTTTAGTGCTGGCAACTTTAATAATGATATAAACATGAAATGTCGTTGTTTGAAAACAAGATCTTTTGGGAGAAATCACAGTCATGTTTGTAACATTGAGTAGAAACACGAGTCATTGAGCAGGACCAAGCCTGGAACAAGGCTCAGGGGGCCTCACTTTCACCTTAGGTTTCCTAAAGAGCATGAAAAAGCATTAGCAAGCTGGCCACTTTTATCCAGTCACACCTACCATAATGCAGGAGTCGCTCAGCCATTCACACACTGTTCATAGTTTAAACCCAGAGCAGATAAAGGGAGTCTTTATACACTGCTAGTGGGACATTTCCAATAGCTTCAAACTCATAAGTACTCCGAGCCCAGGAGACCAGATTAGTGCTGCATGAAGGCTGGTATTGTGGTGCCTTTTTAAGAACTTGGCTTAAGAAAGATGACCCTACAGTGTTCCTGAATAAATTGTTGATACCTTATAGTTTATAAATAAAAATGTTGAGATTGTTGCTAGGAGAGGGTGTGGGATTCACAAAATGTGTTAAAGCCTGTGTGTATGTATTTGTTTCCGAAAGCTTTATTTTCTGGACCGACTGGTACCGCCCGGCCAAAATAATGCGATCTTGGTGTGATGGGTCTCATGCCCAGCCGATTGTTAACACTACACTGGGCTGGCCTAATGGCCTTGCCATAGACTGGAGGTAAGCCAAACATCCTAATACCTAAGGGAAAATAAACTAATACACTGTTCCAGCGTTTATGGCCCAGAAAACCCATAAACGCTACTTCTGCTTATTTTGTAAATATATAATTGTCATTTCAAATGTCTACTATGGGATAGATTGGACTTTTAATGTTAGGTCAAATAAAAGTTATCTTATCTCCACAGAAACATGAGCTGCCCCAATCTTACTTATCTGAACTTTAATGGAAAGCTGTCTCTCAATCTGTTCCTTCCCTCTCCTTGTTCTATTGTTACTCTCTAGCTCCATGCGTTTGTATTGGGTTGATGCTTTTTTTGATAAGATCGAGCACAGTACTTTCGATGGGCAGAACAGATTGTCATTGGATAGGATTACACAGATATCTCATCCATTTGGACTTACTATTTATGGTGGTAAGTAATAGTTATTTTGGTCTTAATATTCTTCTATATTCTAAGTTATATCCATACATATTTTATGTAATTGTGATGCCTCTTGTAGTTTATGTTTACATGAATTTACCGTTGTAGGTTATGCTTACTTTACGGATTGGCGTCTCGGAGGAATAGTCCGTGTTAGGAAAACAGATGGTGGAGAGCTGACGGTTATCCGGCGTGGAATCAGCCATATTATGCATGTCAAATCTTTTAATGCTGACTTGCAGACTGGTGAGGGGCCTGTCATCCATTTTGTCTATCATTTGCCCTCTTTTGTTTGTTTTTGTCTGCTAAATATTTAATACTCAAATCCAAAGTATGTTTATTCAAGGGACAAGTAAAGTATCGATTCATATTTAATAATATTAAAAAACGTTTCGGATATATTATTATTCAAACCTATTTACAAATGGTTCCTCAATTTCAATCAGGTTCCAACTTCTGCAACAGACCATCAAATCCTAATGGAGACTGTAGTCACTTTTGCTTTCCTGCACCTTACTCCCAGCGTGTGTGTGGATGCCCTTACGGCATGAAGCTTGCACCCAATCAACAGACCTGTGTGGATGATCCATCCAGTGAGCCACCGACGCTGCAGTGTGGCTCCAACTCGTTCTCTTGCTCCAATGGGAAGTGTGTCCCTGCCAGCTACCAGTGTGATGGTGTGAACGACTGCTATGACAACAGTGATGAGGCCAACTGTGGAACTAACAGTAATAAATTGAATGCACTTTTCTATACATTTTAAAGCGCTCATTTAAAATGTGAGACATGATATTTACATTTTTTTGGCTTGTTTCTGAATTCTGAATTAATTTTTCTTAAAAAATTCTACACTTTAGACAATACCTGCTCCTCCTCCGCCTTCACCTGTGCCAACCAGCGCTGTGTGCCCAGGAACTGGCGCTGTGATGGGCACAATGACTGTTTTGATGGCAGTGATGAAAGAGACTGTCCAACCCAGACCCCAGGAACATGTCAAGCTGACCAGTTTAGTTGTGCCAACCACCGGTGCATCCCGCGCACTTGGCTCTGTGACACAGATAATGACTGTGGTGATGGCTCTGATGAAACCAACTGTGGTAAAAAAAAAAAACAAAAAAACTTTGGACTGTTTTATATTTGCTGGTTTACGTCTACCCTGAATACTTTTCCAGTTTCTAATCATGCTGCTTTCTGATTGGTAGATGCTATAGGCACATGCCACCCAGGTCAGTTTCAGTGTCCTGATCACCGTTGTATTGATCCAGCCTATGTTTGCGATGGCGACAGGGACTGTGTGGATGGGGCAGATGAGCAGGGTTGTGGTAAGAGTGATTCTGGCACATAATAATAGTAGTAAATTCTTAGTTCTCTCTTAAAGAAGCAATGCATTCAGGCAAATACTGTGAATTATTTACCATGTAACTTTGCAAATTTGCTCTATTTAATGCTGCAGTTTACAATTGTACTGGCTATGAGTTCAAGTGTGCCAACGGTCACCAGTGCGTAAACTCCTACTACCGCTGTGATGGGGTGTATGATTGCAACGATCGCTCTGATGAATCTGGCTGCCGTAAGTGTCTAATGCTCATATTACAAAGATAAACAAAAATCAAATAGTTTCTTAATTTAGGTTATTTTAATATCTAACCTTGTAGCCACCAGACCACCTGGCATGTGCCACCACGAGAGTGAGTTCCAGTGCCAGTCAGATGGAACCTGCTTGCCCTCTGCATGGGAGTGTGATGGTCACGCAGACTGTGAGGACGGCTCAGATGAGCATCACGGGTGTCCCCCACGCACATGTCCTACCTCACTCTTCCGCTGCGACAACGGCAATTGTGTGTTTCGCAGCTGGCTGTGTGATGGGGATAATGACTGCCGTGATGGCAGTGATGAGCGTGACTGTCCTACTCCACCATTCCGCTGCCCCAGCTGGCAGTTTCAGTGTCCTGGACACACAGTTTGTATCAATATCAGCAAAGTGTGTGATAACACACCTGACTGCCCAAACGGAGCTGACGAGTCCCCACTTTGCAGTAAGTCATTACTGTTTTGTTCTCCGACCTCTGGTATGTTTTAGAATATGTAATAGCCAATATAGCATGATAGTTGCAGATAATGTATAGTTCTTTCTGCGGTTTATCTATTCAATAGTTGGTCTACTCACTGTAGTATTTGTTACTCTCTAAACTCTCAGGACCTGTTGGTGGATCCATTCTGGGACCACTGCCGGTTTACTATTGTTATTTATAGTAAAAAATGAATAATAAGGTTTTAGATGGATATATAACTAAAGCCACTATATGGTATAACTACAGTATATTAACTGTGTTTTTTAATATTAAAAGATTTTTTTAACAAAAAATGAGTAAAAAAAGTTTGAATTATTTTTTAATCTTTTAAAAAATATAATATTAAAATTGCAAACGTGATATGTGAAATCATCTGTATCAAATCATGCATGTGCGGCTTTGATTGGTTCATGTTATCAGTGATATCCCTTTTCCATGTTTCCCTCACTGCTTTCAGATGAGCGTTTACCAGGTAGGCCAAATCCTTAATCACCCACAATCCTCTGCATGTACCTCCGATTTACCCCAGTGTCTGTTTCACTGTGCTTCGGAATTAGCCGATTATAGACCTATAGATGTCTAGAGTGTGATACGCTGGAATGTTTAGTGCAGTGTGTAACACTATTTCTAGTAGTTTCTAACACTATAACATTTTCTATAGATGTACTAAATGCATGAGAGATATACTGTCAAGTTATAAATCATATTAAAGACGACCAAAAGATAACTAACGTAGCAATGACATTTTTTTCGTTGTATTTTTTAGACCAAGAAATTTGCTCAGACAACAATGCAGGCTGTACTCATGGCTGTATCCAGGGTCCTTTCGGGGCACAATGCACATGTCCAGTGGGCTATCAGTTAAGCAATGACTCAAAGACATGTGAGGACATAGACGAATGTGATCCCCCTGGTCTGTGCAGCCAGCATTGTTTTAATGAACGAGGCTCCTTCCGCTGTCACTGCCAAGATGGATACACACTCGAAGGGGATGGACGAACCTGCAAAGCCTCGGGTATGTATCCCTACAGGACAAATTTATTCTCCTACACAAATTACAGATAGAGAGAAAGACAGAGCTACACCCATCAATGTTTCACCATTTCACATTTTATCATTTGACATGAAATAATCCCTGCAGAAAGATAATTTACATGCTGGTAGCTTTAGAATTTGGATGATAGTAGGACTGAAATGAGTGGAATAAAGCCAGTGAGCTGCGTTTTTCTCCTGTCTCGTTCTTACTGGCCTCCGATCATATTACAGCAGATAAGACAAATAACATATATGTCAGTCAAAAACGTTCAGATGGGGTAATTAGGCCTAAATCACAGGACAAAGGCTTGTTTATAAGCTTCTGACAGGGAACCATCGAGCAGAGAGATAACCTGCTGAAGAATGCTGACATTTGATATACTTTCATTTTTTTAAACAGTATTCTACTACAGAGCTCCTTTCTGTGCTACTCTTAATCTGTCTAGGGGTTTATAACTTTTTTTAATCTAATCTTTGACTGATAGACCAAGAGCATGCTGGAAATGTGGATTTGCAAATTTTTTGGCATCACAGCTCTGTTCTCTTCTTAATCTAACAGGATCTCGGGAGGCCATTCTGCTGGTGGCCAGTCGTAATCAGATAATAACTGATGACATCGTCTCACAGCCAAATGTTGTGCGATCTCTTGTACGTGATGGCCGGAACATTGTGGCAGTGGATTTTGATTCGGTGACAGACCGTGTGTATTGGTCAGACACTACCCAAGACAAGATATGGAGTGCACATAAAAATGGCAGTGATAGAACAGTGGTAATGACTCGCTGATGATCTTCTTCAGTAAAGCTAAACATGCAACCTATTTAAAAGAAATTACCGTAAAGATTTTTAGTTGTTTACTTCACAAAACCTTCTATGAAAGTTTTACATTATACTTTCAGATCTTCGATAGTGGTGTGACAGTCACTGAGAGTATTGCAGTTGATTGGGTGGGTAGAAACTTATACTGGACAGACTACATCCTTGAGACAGTAGAAGTGGCCAAACTGGACGGCTCCCATAGAGCAGTGCTCCTCAGTGAGAATGTCACGAATCCCAGAGGCCTTGTGCTAGACCCCAGGAACGGGTAAGTGCGTTGATACACATGCCTGAGAAACTCTTTGTAAAAACATTAGATTAGATTAGATTAGATTATTTCACATTAGATTCAACTTTTTGTCAATGTGCAAGGTACCATGTACAGAGCCAATGAAATGCAGTTAGCATCTAACCAGAAGTGCATAAGTGGCTTATTTACAATAAATAGCAGTGTAATAAATAAGGGTATGAGATTTATAATTACAGAGGTGGGGGTAAATAATGTACAGAAGGTGCAGTAGTATGTATATATGGTATCTATAAGGGTATATATAGTATATATAAGGGTATGATACAGTTATAGCTGTGCAAGGAATTACATAGTGGCTATATAAATACAAGTATTTGTATGATACAGTAAATACAGAGTAACATGTATGGAATAAAATACAGCTTTCTCCAACAATGTGGTGGTGTAATTTATACCCAATTACCACTATGAACCATTGGTTCCCACTCTAGCTGCTTAAAGTTAAAGAAAAGCAACATTTATTTAATAAGTGTTAGTAAATTCTAACTCTTAGCGTTACTTTGTGTTTCAGGTTTCACCTTATGTTCTGGACAGACTGGGGTAGAAACCCTCGTATTGAGAGAGCCAGCATGGATGGCAAGCAGAGGACCACCATCATTACCACCAAGCTTTACTGGCCCAATGGCCTGACCATAGACTACCCCAACAACCTACTCTACTTCGCAGATGCCTACCTGGATTTCATTGACTACTGTGATTACGAGGGAAACAATCGTAAACAAGTTCTAGCCAGTGATCTGGTAAGAAAACAGTCAGTGTTACTATTGCTTCCATGTAACTATTTTAGACCTCAAAACATGTAAGTAAAATGTGATTCTTATCTCTCAATCAAAAGGTACTACAACATCCACATGCAATTACCATTTTTGAGGATTTTGTGTATTGGACTGACAGATACATCAATCGTGTGATCCGGGCCAACAAATGGCACGGAGAGAACCAGACAGTGTTGCTGTATAATGTCCCTCAACCCATGGGTCTGGTGGCAATGCACCCAGTCAGACAGCCGGCAGGTACATTTCTAACATTTTTTTTCTATTTTTGTGCAATTACCTGTGACTGGTTTCAGCTTCCTATCTTCCTCTAGGTGATAATCCATGTGCATTAAACCCCTGCACACATATCTGCCTTCTGTCTGCGGTTGGTCCCAGGTTTTACTCGTGTGCTTGTCCTTCAGGCTGGACACTGGCTAATGACCAGTTCTCCTGTGCCAAAGGTATTTCACACTAGAAGCCATCTACCACTTTGTGCAACTAGCAACATGGTTCCTTTGTGCAACTAGCAAGATGAAATATTATACAATTAGTAAACATTGTCTTTCGAATAATATGTTAAGAGTATTATTGATGTGTTATTTTCTGTCCCTCTTATTGATTTACTTTATATAGTTATTGTATTGTAAGTAACATAATGAGTAATACATTATGTCTTCTTTGATGCTTAGAAACTGTGCTTATGGTCCAAGATCTCTGTTTCTGGTGAAATTCCTACCAACATTTTTTAAAAACGGATAATCCTCTCATCCCTTATAGAACAAAGTGGTAGTCATCAAAGACACTGGATATGTAGTTTATGAGACACAGATCTTGTCAACAGGATCCCATTTTCAACGTGCTCCGAAGGCAACTTTTTTTCTAATTGTAAAAGCAAATATCTTTTACTTCAGTTTAAGCAAAGACAAAAGAGCTTTAATCTTAAACCAAGTTGTTGTTTTTTTTTTAAGGCAAACTTTCAGCCACTCTCAGGTTTCAGATTGTGTCAGCAATGTCAAGCACATTTTGCTCTAAGAGATGAATGATGATCTGCCTGCTGATCGTAATCTCTAATGATACAGCAAAATGTGCCCTCAGAGCAGAGCTTTCAACACATTTTTACTAGCCAATGCGTTCTGACAGCAATTATATTACAGTGATTATTAATCTTCTAAGATTATGATTTGGGGCAGCACAGTGGCTAAGTGGTTAGCACTGTTGCCTCACAGCAAGATTCGATGTCCGGGCAGGGGCCTTGCTGTGTGGAGTTTGGATGTTCTTCCCATGCCTGCATGGGTTTACTCTGGGTTCTCCGGTTTACTTCCACAGTCCAAAAACATGTCTGTTAGGTTGATTGTTGATTCTATCTCATTCCTTGGAGTGAGTGTGAGTGTGTGTGTGTGGCCCTGTGATGGACTCGCGACCTGTCCAGGGTGTACTCCTCCTGACCTTCGCCCTTTCAGAGACAGCTGAGATAGACTCCAGCAGATCCCTGTGACCCTGAATTAGCGGGTATACAAGATGAATGAATGAATAAATATGATTTTGTCACCATTTTAAGTGTAAGTGTACTTTTTTTACGCCACGAGTCCATTAACAGAGCTGTCAATGTGTGTTAATATTGTTTTGTTTTGTTTTATTAATTGCTATGTAATGTGGTGCTTAAATAATATTATTTTACAGTGGACGATCCTTTCCTGGTGGTTGTTAGGGACAGCATTATTTATGGTATTTCTCTCAACCCTGATGAAAAGAGCAATGATGCCATGGTTCCAATCGCTGGCCTGCAGAACGGATATGATGTCGATTTTGATGATGCTGAGCAGATGATCTACTGGGTTGAGCACCCTGTAAGTCCAGAAGAAAATGCTCTTATTGGTCATCTAATTTGCCTTGTTGATAAATCAGGTTGATGGAGTCCTGACATTTCTTAAATAAGCTTTTGTAGAATCCTATGTGAAGCAGCAGTAATAAAGATACAGTGCAAGTCTTTTTTTTTTTTAAAAAAAGCATTAATAATGGAAGATACAGAAGTGGTTGACATGTTGAATTGAATTATTTCATCCCTGATATTTTAAGAACTTCACCATACCTGTAACTGCAAACTGTCAAGCAAGCCTTTCTTGATTTTTTCTGCCTCCAAAGTCACAGAAAAGGCAGTCAGTCAGCTTCTTGCCTGCAGGCATCATCAACCGAACCTTTATTTTAGACTAATAATAAGTAATCAAACTGATATGGTGATTTAAATGTTTGCTTAGCTTAAATAATCATGGTTAAATTTCTATTATCTAACACACAAAAATAAATATACATTTTGTCAATGCAGGGTGAGATCCACAGGGTGAAGTCAGATGGCACTAACAGGACTGAATTTGCCCCGGCAGCCATCTTGGGGTCTCCAGTCGGTTTGGCCCTTGATTGGATGAGTCAAAACTTGTACTACACCAACCCATCCTCACAATCCATAGAGGTTCAACATCTTACATCTCCATGCCTTAAAAGATCATTAAACAAATTGAGAAACGACTTCCTTATTTAAAAATCCTATCCTGATTGTAACTCATTTAACTTGTATAATATTTGTTTATTCAGGTTCTGAGGCTGAAAGGAGAGGTGCAGTACAGAAAAACTCTCATTACCAACAACGGCACCCCGACTGGTGCAGGCTCACCGGTTGGCATAGCAGTGGACCCGGCACGTGGGTAAGGCCCGGTTACCCAAAGCTGCACATTGCCATAAAGTCTGCCAAGTCAGTCTGACTTCATGCCATGTGCTCAACAACACACCCAATGCACAGAGGCTGCTGGAAATCCCAACCAGCACTTAGTGCAGTCACTGTAGCAGTGAAACGACACCAAGAAATAATACGCTTAGTGCAGTGTTTTAGTGTTTTAGTACCTCGATTCCTTATGTTGCATGTAGTTAAAACTGCTGGGTGTATTTCAGGAAACTGTACTGGACCGATCAAGGGACAGAGAGTGGCATTCCAGCCAAGGTGGCATGCGCAGACATGGACGGGTCTAATGCTGTTGTACTATTCACTAACAACTTGGAGCATGTGGAGTTTATCACTATAGACATCAAAGAGAACAAACTTTACTGGGCTGTAACCGGGACCGGTGTGGTGAGCTACATTGCTTATTCATATTTTGATACAACCTTTTACATTATTTATTAGTGTAAAAACACATCTGCATGCCTTCTATTGCTCTGTTAAAATCAGATCGAGAGAGGAGATCCGAATGGTTTAAACCGCATCACGGTGGTTAATGGCTTGTCTCACCCATGGGGTGTGGCTGTGCACGGGCCCTACCTCTACTTCACTGATAGAGACTTTGAGGTGATTGAACGTGTGGATAAAGCTACAGGATCCAGCAGGGTTGTGCTGAGGAACAATGTGCCTGGACTCAGAGTTCTTAAGGTGCACAGCAGAGAAAGTAAGCAAGACTTATATAACACCTAGTTTTGTTATAATTAGTCGTACTTTTATTGGGGTTTGAACTACAGTACTGCTATTAACCATTAAAAAGAACAAGATTTGAAGAATTTTTCTGTAAACATATATATCAACAGCCTGTTTTGTATTTTTTCTGTCTCTAGCCTCTGTTGGCTCCTCTAATGGCTGTAGTAATAATGTCGGTGCATGTGAGCAACTGTGTCTACCCCGACCAGGCGGCATGTTCTCCTGTGCCTGTGCTACAGGCTTCAGACTCAATGCTGATAATAGGACCTGTGCGCCATATCAGTCCTATGTGGTCATCTCAATGCTTACTGCCATCAAGGGATTTAGTCTCGAGGGAGAAGATCACTCTGAGGCCATGGTGCCTGTGGCAGGACGAGGTTGGCTTTTTACATATTAAGTGTATAAATCATAAAAAAACCCTGAAATTCTGATTTAGCACTATTTTATCTGCTTGTATACACAATTTTTGGTACTTTGCTACTTTACTAACCAAAAATTAATATTAGACCATTTTTAGCACTTGGTGGGTGCTGCAGTGGTCTGTGTATCAGAGACAGTAGGTTTGCTAAACTGATAGTAGATGAGTAACGGCCTAATGATAGCCAACTTTACACATTGATTGACCACCACATGACATCTGAGCTACGCCTACCCAACAATTTCAATGCTGCACTATTGTTTTTGTATTTAAGACATTTTAAAAAAAAGCTGGACCTTATGTGGGGTTTTAGTTTTATTTTAAAAAGCATTATGTATTATTGCCCACTTTATTGATTGGGCAATAAAACATGCCTTGTTTCTTCACCTAATACAGCTACCCACTGACTGTTTCAGTGTATTTTTGTATAAAGTAAAAAATTAACGACAAAATTTGAATGGGAGATGAACAACAGTCTGAAGTGGTCACTGATTGTTTGCTACCAACTTATATATTCAGTCAGTGAAGTGGTGGTTATGTGTTTGTCTAACAGGTCGAAATGTCCTGCATGTGGATGTGCACATGCCCTCCGGGTTCCTGTACTGGTGTGACTTTAGCAGCACTGTTGCCTCTCAGAATGGTATCCGCCGGATAAAGCCCAATGGATCCGGATTCCGTAATATTGTTACTTCTGGGATTGGACGCAATGGGATTCGAGGAATTGCTGTGGACTGGGCAGCAGGTGTGTGGTAGTTGTTAATCTCCCTGTATATTGTGTGGAATGTGACACAATGTATGACAGAAGAAAATAAATGACTTTTGACTTAAGACAACTGTTTTGTTATTATATATTATTAAAAAAGATAAAGGCGATTAGATGGTACAGATATGAATTCACAAAACCTGTGAGATAAAAAAAAATATTTAATCAAATGTAATTTTGTATAATTTGTATTGATTAGCTACAATACAATGGTGTTGGTTACAATATTTATTGGTTTAAAAAATATGATTTTCTTTGTATTTGGACAGGGAACCTATACTTCACAAATGCCTTCCTGACCGAAACCTACATCGAAGTTGTTCGACTTAACACCACTTTTCGGCGTGTTCTCCTAAAGACCCAGGTGGATATGCCACGTCACATCGTAGTTGACCCAAAAAACAAATTTCTTTTCTGGGCTGACTATGGTCAGAACCCCAAGATTGAAAGAGCTTTCTTAGACGGTACCAACCGAACAGTGCTGGTGACATCTGGTATTATTACACCCAGAGGGCTTGCTCTGGACCATGGGAATGGGTATATCTACTGGGTGGATGATTCACTGGACATGATTGCAAGGGTTCCCCCCGATGGAGGTGAGACCGAGATTGTACGGTACGGGAGTCGCTACCCCACTCCCTACGGTATTACTGTGTTTGAAAATAACATCATTTGGGTAGACAGGAACCTGAAAAAAGTTTTCCAGGTCAGTAAAGAGCCAGGAAATACTGACCAACCAATGGTGATCAGAGACAACATTAACATGCTGAGAGATGTCACCATTTTTGACCAGAGAATGCAGCCCTGGTCAGCACAGGAGCTTAATAACAATCCCTGTTTATCATCTAATGGAGGCTGTTCTCACTTTTGCTTTGCATTGCCTGGCACTCAAGCAAGAAACTGTGCATGTGCCTTTGGGAACCTGGCCGTGGATGGTATGACCTGTGTGGTATCCCGTGATGATTACCTCATATACACTACAGAAAGTACAGTGCGCTCACTACGCCTTGATCCTGATGATCATTCCCTGCCTTTCCCTGTGGTCAATGTGGCCCGGACCTCTGTTGCACTGGATTATGACAGGCTGGACAACAGGATTTATTTCACCCAAAGCTCCGGGGCGGGACAAAGCAAAATCAGCTACATTAGTTTATCATCTCCTACCTCATCCGCTACCGTAGTGGCTTCAGGTACTTTATTTATTTATTTTTTACCCATTTTCTGTCGGCAGTTTGTTATATACACAATATGAAAAAATGTGGATACTTCACCAGAAAATCCTCATATGTGTGTCATCCCAAAAAAGGTTTTCTAGAATGTTATTATTAATAATATTATCGTTTTATATTATTACATCATTCCTTTACTGGAAATAAGAGACTGAAACACTGTTCCTACTTGGCAATGTCCTTAAAGACATAGCCTCTGAGCTTCATAAAACATAGTTTGCCAAGATTGTTGTGGAAGAATTCAAGTGTTCTGCAAAGAGCCTTCCTTGCTAATAGAATGTTATTATTACTAATATTATTATTCTGTATTATTACATAATTCCTTTACTGGAAATAAGAGACTGAAACACTGTTCCCATTTGGCAATGTCCTTGAACACCAAGCCTTTGAGCTCTATGAAACATAGTTTGCCAAGATTGTTGAGGAAGAATTCAATTGTTCTTCAAAGAGCCTTGACCTCAACCTCACTGAACACCTTTGCAATGAACAGACCTCACCTGACAATAATGATTGAACACACTTATACTACTGTATAAACAAATCCACATAGCCATGCTCTAGTCAAATGCCTTTCCACAAGTGTGGAGTTTCTTATTACTTTATAAATTAGACTAAATCTGGAATCGGATGTTCAAAAACATATATGGATTTGTCGGCTAGGTGTCCCAATACTTTTGTCTGTAAAGCTTATGTTGAATAGTTAGCATGGGATGTTGATATAAACACTGACCCTGTCTGAAATCACATACTTCCATACAATATAGTATGTAAGGCGAGTAGTATGTCTAAATCTTAGTATACAAACTATAGTATGCGTAAAGTTCTCAGATGACCTACTACTTTTAAAGTATGCATCTAATTAACACTATACTAACCCCAGGACTTATTCTGCAGAAGTGGCATGAAGAAGCATTTTTCAAGTGCCTTAAGTCCAAATCCATCATCCAAAACATTACTAAACGCTGCTCATATTCCACGTGTCAATATCAACATGGCGCATGTAGTATGTCCAAGTTTCATTCATACTACCTGTAATGTAGGACATACTTAAGTAGTATGTGACTTGGGATGGAGCAAATGTTTTGATAGATCAATAAATAATAAAATCTTTGAGTAATAATAGGTCATGCAAGAACTATAAAAAATGTCCTGTTTAGCCTATTTGTAGTTGGACAAGCATTTATTAATTAATTTATTTATTTATTTATTCATTCATTCACCCGCTTATTCCCTAATTTGGGGTCATGGGCATCTGCTGGAGTCTATTCCAGCCATCTCCGAAAGGGTGAAAGGCAGGAGGGGGACACCCTGGACAGGTCGCCTGTCCATTACAGGGCCACTCACACTCACTCCTTTGGGCAATTTAGAATCACAAATCAACCCAACATACATGTTTTTAGACTGTGGGAAAAAAACGGAGAACCCGAAGTAAACCCACACAAGCACAAAGAGAGCTTAGACAAGCATGTTTTAATAATATAGTATGTCTATATTTTTTGTATATGTAGATCTGGGTGCTCCTGATGGCATTGCCTATGACTGGATCAACAAAAGGATCTATTACAGCGACTATGTTAATCAGACCATCAACTCGATGGCTGTGGATGGATCACAGAGGACTCTTATCGCTCATGTGCCCAGACCACGAGCTATCATGCTGGATCCTTGCAGTGGGTAGGGTTTTTTTAGCTGTAGTAATTTAGGCATTTGTAACAGTTTAATGAATGTTTTTTTTTTTTTTCATATTTAAGAATTTTTTTTCTGTTGTTAGATACATGTACTGGACTGACTGGGGTACCATTGCTAAGATTGAGCGTGCAACTCTGGGTGGAAATTTCCGGACTGAGATTGTTAACAGCAGTTTGGTGTGGCCTAATGGTCTCACCTTGGATTATGATGATCAGAGGCTCTACTGGGCCGATGCCAGCTTGTAAGTTTGTGTACCATCACTTTTAACAGTTGGTTTACACAATAAATCGATCCATAAATTGTTGTTTTGTTTATTTAACAGACAGAAGATTGAGCGCTGTTCTCTGACGGGCACTAACCGCGAGGTTATTGTAAGCACAGCTATTTACCCGTTTGCCATGACTGTGTATGGTCAGCACATTTTCTGGACAGACTGGAACACACGCAGCATCTACAGAGCGAACAAGCACGATGGCTCGGATCAGAGGGTTATGATCCAGAACCTTCCAACCCGTCCTATGGACATCCATGTGCTGTCAAACAGCAAACAGCAGCAATGCAGCAGCCCTTGCCTGCAGTTTAATGGAGGCTGTAGCCATATCTGCACCCCAGGTATTGAAAACATGCTCTGATTCGTCAGGGTTGGTCAAATTAGTCAAAGTATTCAAAAATTATTATTTGTTTAATGGCAAATCGGTTTTGTTCATATCTTACTTAATTCACATTAATAAATCTCTGTTCAGATTTTATGTCTGTTAATTTGTATTAGGATATTAGGTCTTCTATTGACAGGTATTTTGCTTTACTCAGGTCCTCAGGGGGCAGAGTGCCAGTGTCCATCAGAAGGTCGTTGGTACCTGGCTGATAACAAATACTGCATCCCTGATAATGGCACTCGCTGCCAGCCAAGTCAGTTCACCTGCATGAACGGTCGCTGCATCCGAGCAGCATGGAAATGTGACACCGATGATGACTGTGGTGATGGCAGTGACGAGCTGGAGAGAGTGTGCGGTAAGCTGGACTTGCGTGCAGTATTGCATATCCTTATTACCTGTTTAGGGTATTTTTATAGTAAGTCTTAAATAGTCTTTAATAATCACTCACAGAGGAAGGAAAAGCTAAAATATTATTTGTGCTGATGTCCAAAAAAACTGCCAATTGTAATCATTTTAAAGCGTTTGGTGTTTAGCTAGTACTATCTAGTATTACTGTATATACCTTACTTTGACAGTATTATCAGTAAGGCTAATTAAATTGCAATAAAAAAATTAAAGTCTGATTTTTACTAATTTTGCAAGCAGAAAATCAAAAAGATGAGCAGCTTATGTGATTTAGCTGCATGTTAAAGCAGCCTGTGACGTTGTCCACCAATAAATATCTTCCAAAAAATCTGAATTATACATTTCAATATTTTTAAAATGAGCACTGGTAATTTGCATAATCAGCCTATTATTGGTTCGGTTGATTTGTGATATTAAATGCTTTATCTGGGTTGTTGCAAATCTATATGTCGAGTCGTCTCAATATTAACTGTAATGTCATTTTTTTTTTTGACATTGGTGGTTGTCTCTGTTTAGTCTTCTGCTTATGTGCAGCCATTTTCGGCCTAATGCAATTTAATGTCTTTGTCTCCAGGATTCAAGAGTGATTTCACTTTTGGTGTGTATGATTATGTTTCTATGATCATCTGCTGTAGAATTAGTATAGATTCGCCTGCAGTTAATAACCTTTAATTAGAAACGACTAATCGTTAGAAAATGCCTTGTTTTTTTGCATGCAGCCCCACATCTGGTGGCATTTATTTCGCTCTCAGGTAACATGCTGTGTTTGCAGACTAACTTATTTATTCACTGATATTAGTGCCATGTTACATCTGTTATGTCTATTTCTAACTGCTTTACTAATAAAAACATTGGGGTTGGAAGTTACAGGAGCTACTGTCAGTAGAACATTACAGCTTTTTTTACAAGCGTTTATGCTAATAATGTAGCACTTTGGATTCTGATTGGCAGCTTTTCACACCTGCGAGCCCACCCTGTATACCTGTGGAAATGGCCGCTGTGTGCCGTACCACTACCGCTGTGATCACTATAACGACTGTGGTGATAACAGTGATGAGGAAGGCTGTTTGTTTCGGCCCTGCGACCCAGACACAGAGTTCACCTGCAACAATGGGCGCTGCATTGCTCGCGAGTATGTGTGCAATGGCATCAATAACTGCTTCGACAACGGAACCTCGGATGAACGCAATTGCGGTATGTGTGTAACGCAGGGCTGTCTGATCCCAGAAATATGTTGCTTTTAATAAGTAAAAAAAAAATCTTTCAAAAGTCTGTTTTGTCATAGTGTAGTGCCGACAAAAACGTGGCACTGTTGCTTCGGGCTTTTCCGGGGTTCAATCCCCATCCCCCCCCCCCCCCCCTCTCCTGTTTCACCTCCGGTGTCTCCTCCGGTGGCTGAAAAAGGCACAAAATATATTTCTTTAAAATTAGGGTCAGCCTGTTTTTACTATAAATTTTTATTTAGTTCTTTTAAATTTTTTCTTCTCTTAAGGCGAATGAGCTTTGTGGTCTTTTTGACAATAATAACAAGCGGCATGTTTTTCTTCTATATTAACATTAGAAAAAAATAGTGTCGAATAACAATACATCAGTTCATATAGCTGTTATCATGTTGTATAGATGTTATTATGTAAGTTATAACATAACAGGAACTAATTTAGAAAAAATCGTTAAATGTAACCATAAGTACATAAAATGGATGTCACGCTGTTCTTTACACTGCAACTACTGCAAAAGTTTTGTGTGCAAAATGGCTTCACATCACTCTATCATTGATTATTTTTTCTATACTGTAATTAAGAAATGCATCGTCTTTTATATATATTCACATATCTATATAATTATATATCTATATATATATATATATATTCTATATAGATATATATATCTATATAGATATATATATATATATATAGATATATATAGACATATACATATCTATATACATATATATATCCATATACATATCATATATCTATATACATATCTATATACATATCTATATACATATCTATATACAGATTTAATTGACATTTACTATTTTCCTCTCCAGCTGAAAGGACTTGTCAGCCTGGTCACACCAAATGCCAAAGTACAAACATCTGCATTCCACGATCATACCTGTGTGATGGTGATAACGACTGCGGAGACATGAGTGATGAGAGCCCCACACACTGCGGTAAGTTCTGTGCGTAATCTAATAAAGGTGTATATGTGATGAATAGACACTTTACTGTATATAGAAGGTCGATTTTTGTCTGTATTACTAACTTAACATGTTGTCTTAATTATGTTTACAGTGATTAAATCTTCTGTTGCATACCGTCGCAATCCATTTTAATTCCAGGATTAATTTTTAACTGCATAGTATATGAATAAATTAAGTTAAAATATGGGTTAAGTGATGTATTAAAATTGGCAAATTAGTCATAGTGTAAATTTCATTTGTGTTGAAAAAACTAGCAAGTGGAACATTCTGTATTTGTAAATCTTGACTTGTGTTCTAACCTACCAATTAAATAATTATGTAATGAGTGAACGTAACTTAACAGAGATTTGTTTTAATTTCTTTAAGGTTTTGTTAGTTAATGCTTGCTGGTCAGGCTGTAGTAGATGTATCTGTGATTTAACAGGGCAGCCATTATGTAAAGATTGTTTTCACAGTTTTGATAGTACCGTGTGACTGCTCTGCTTCCTTAGCAACATCTACATGTACCCAGAGTGAGTTTCGCTGCACAAGCGGGCGATGTATCCCTGCACACTGGTACTGTGATGGTGGTACTGACTGTGCAGATGGGTCAGACGAACCCTCCACCTGTAGTGAGTAAACATGCATAACATACCTGCATTACATGCGGTATATAGTTTATAAATAATATTCACATTAGTCACTGGTAAATTTTATTAACATTTATGAATAAAACCTGAAGCAAACAAACTTTATGTTAAACTTCCCTGGTTTTAATATTGTACCTTTTGACCTTATATAGCAAAGAAAGTTCATTTTATAATCGCAATATTTGGTGAAACTCAGATGAAGATGGGGTCCATTTTTCAGTCCAGTTTCTCACTATTGGTTTTCATTAAAATGTTGCCTTAGTTTTTCTTTGCTAACATTGACCCCAAAGTGTTATCAAAAAACAATTAACAGAATCGTACATCTACAAATTAATAACGAAAAGCAAATAGAACTGTAAATATCTGATTCTTATTGCTTAATAATAGTTAATAATGTTTACTACTAATAATATGTTTTAGAAAGTTATAAAACTTCTATAAAGAAACTTAGTTTAGTTGAATGCAATCAAAAACGGGCCCAGACTGTTCCTTACACTTATTTATCACTTTCGGGGAAGTGGTGATTCCCAGCACAACCAAGCCACCACTGCTGGGCCCCTGAGCAAAGCCTTTAACCCCCAAATGCTCAGTTGTATAGAAGAGATAAATGTTAGTTGGTTTGGATAAGGACGTCTGCCAAATGCTGTAAATGTAAAAGTGATTGTTTTTTGCTAAACTACAGTCATTTTTTGCATGTTTATTTTTAATCTTAATGTAGACATTTATTTTTCTTAAGTTACAGTATAAGTTAAAGTATAATATAGGGATCATTTTAACTTTCTAAATTATCTTAAATTTCAGGGGTTTGTTCAATAATAAACAGTTTAAAATGTCCGAACCTTTATGTCAATTGATTACATGTGTGTAAATTACTTAAAAAAGTATGTACCATATTTTACTTACATAATATATTATTTATGTAGTATTGTTGTAAGCTAAAGCACTAATCAGTGAAAATAGTGATTGTCTTTCACGTGTCTCTTCATAAGTCTCTAATAACATGCAGCATACAGCTATCAGCGTCTAGCATGTCAGGATCTACTGTAAGATTACAAGCTTCTTTTTTAGTCATGGTTTGTTCTGTATATTAACTCTACAGCCACCATAGTGAGAACCTGTAGCTCAGACCAGTTCCGCTGTGATGATGGAAGGTGCATCGCATCCTCCTGGATCTGTGATGGAGACAATGACTGTGGGGACATGAGTGATGAGGACCAGAGGCACAACTGTGGTTAGTGATCCTCACCTCCTTTTTTTTCTTCTTCTACTTCTAAAATTTCTCATCTGGTTTCCAGTACTATCCAATTCAAGAGCTGTTTTCTTTTCTATCCTCGACTCCGCTCTTTTGTACTTCCTCATTCATTGTAAACCCGTCAGACAGCTCAATTGAAATGCAGAAGAGCCTGGCTCGTGGCTGATGTCTAAAGTGTTAGCGTAAGGAAACTGCATTCCCAATTTCTCCTGCCTGACTCACTGCTTTGTGGTTGTGTATGCTGCCTGGCACTTTCTGGATTCCAGCTGACATGCATTTTCTGTCACGTGTGCCTGTTCACAATACACCGGCTGATTCTGAGAAGCTCAAACAATGTGATGCCAAAGTTCGGTCAATTGGTACCCAGCTAGTTTGACCCTAAATAGATGTCTCATTGTGTAACGCTATTAAAATGTTAAAATGTATAGAATTAAAAGACAGATGTCTTTATTATAGCAAATTTTTGCCTTTTAATGTTTTTTTTTTATCCATTGCTCGTGAAACACATCTTTGAATGCAGAACTAAACAGTCCAACCTGTTTAATATGTCGATCAGGTTATTTTAAATAATTTTTACAATTTAAGCAACACAAATATAATTAGACAGAATCAAGTGATTAACCACACTGATAATAAAAACAAACATCATTTGACATATTCACAGTGAAATCTGAATAACAGTCTATACAGTATAACGTCATTATTTCCAACTTTAACATTGAGCCTCAGAAACAGACTGACTTTAGCAAGTTTCTTTCTAAAATTAACTGATAAATATACACTTACATCAGGCAAAGGAACACGTGTAGCAGTGTTGTGTGTTGAGAGTTGACTATTATTCTAATCAAATTTGTCAGGTTGGTATCCCTGCATTTCTGATGCCCCTTTATTGGAAACAATAGTGTAAACTTACAGTATATTTCACTGATTGTAAGGGCAGCATGGTGGCTTAGTGGTTAGCACTGTTGCCTCAAAGCAAGAAGGTCCAGGGTTCGATTCTGTGTGGAGTTTGCATGTTCTCCCCGTGCTCGCGTGGGTTTACTCTGGGTTCTCCAGTTTCTTCCTACAGTCCAAAAACATGTATGTTAGGTTGATTGGTCAATCTAAATTTGCCATCAGAGTAAGTGTGTGTGTGTGGCCCTGTAATGGACTGAAGGCCTGTCCAGGGTGTACTCCTCCTGCTTTTTGCCCTTTCAGAGACGGCTGGGATAGACTCCAGCAGATCCCTGTGACCCCAAATTAGGGAATAAGCAGATATAGAAGATAAATGAATGAATTAATGAAATAAAAACGAATAAACTATTTGTAATGCTATCGATTTGTGCTATTGACAGCATTTAACTGTAAAATATAATAAACATGTGTTTCTTCATAACTTTAGTCATTATATCAAAATATAATTTTAAATTTTAGATTGGTATTGATTGATTGTCATTTTTATGGGCTTGCACTTCCCAGCTAATCGAACCTGCTCTTCACTGGAGTTCACCTGTGTGAATAATCGGCCCCCACAGAGGAAGTGCATCCCTCAGGACTGGGTGTGTGATGGTGATGCAGACTGCTCAGATGCATATGATGAACACCAGAACTGTACACGCAGGTCCTGTTCTGCAACTGAGTTTACATGCAGCAACGGCCTCTGTATCCGCAGTGCATACAGGTTAGAACTATTACTACTGTCTTTATATACTTACCACGGATTATAACTATTACTACTGTCTTTATATACTTACCACGGATTATAACTATTACTACTGTCTTTATATACTTACCACAAATTATAATTATTACTACTGTCTTTATATACTTACCACAAATTATAACTATTACTACTGTCTTTATATACTTACCACAAATTATAACTATTACTACTGTCTTTATATACTTACCACGAATTATAACTATTACTACTGTCTTTATATACTTAATATAAATTATAACTGTTACTACACCGTCTTTACATACTTGCTATAAATTATAACTATTAATACTGTCTTTACATACTTGCTATAAATTATAACTATTAATACTGTCTTTATATACTTACCATAAATTATAACTGTTACTACTGTCTTTATATACTTACCACAAATTATAACTATTACTACTGTCTTTATATACTTATCATCACAAATTATAACTATTACTACTGTCTTTATATACTTGCTATAAATTATAACTATTAATACTGTCTTTATATACTTGCTATAAATTATAACTATTAATACTGTCTTTATATACTTAATATAAATTATAACTGTTACTACTGTCTTTATATACTTAATATAAATTATAACTGTTACTACTGTCTTTATATACTTACCACAAATTAAATTATTACTACTGTCTTATATACTACTTACCACAAATTTATAACTACTACTACTGTCTTTATATACTTATCACAAATTATAACTATTACTACTGTCTTTATATACTTGCTATAAATTATAACTATTAATACTGTCTTTATATACTTGCTATAAATTATAAACATTAATACTGTCTTTATATACTTAATATAAATTATAACTGTTACTACTGTCTTTATATACTTGCTATAATTATAACTATTACTACTGTCTTTATATACTTGCTATAAATTATAACTATTAATACTGTCTTTATATACTTGCTATAAATTATAACTATTAATACTGTCTTTATATACTTAATATAAATTATAACTGTTAATACTGTCTTATATACTTACTAAAAATTATAACAATTACTACTGTTTTTATAGATTTACCATAAATTATAGATAATTTAAAGCTGCAGTACATAAAAAATTTCCTTTTCTTTGCATCTGAGATAAGTAAAGAAGAAAAGGATGAACGATAACGAATTATTTATTTAAACACTCCCATAAACAATTGTTTACAAACATTCGTATCTGTTTTGGGTGATAGGTGTGACCGGCGGAATGACTGTGGAGACGGTAGTGATGAGCAAAGCTGTACCTACCAGCCGTGTCAACAGCACCAGTTCACCTGTCAGAATGGACGTTGTATTTCTCAGGACTTCCAGTGCGATGGCGATAATGACTGTGGTGATGAATCAGATGAGCTGCCGCACATGTGCCACACTCCAGCCCCTACCTGCCCTCCTGGAAAGTTCAGGTGTGACAATGGCAACTGTGTGCCGTCCAGCCAAGTCTGTGACCACAGTGATGACTGCAATGATAACAGTGATGAGAAAGGCTGTGGTGAGTAAATGTTGTTTTTCACCATTGAAACCCATAATTTGGAATATAAACCAGTTCTAAAGGTGCGATAGATCATTGTTTTCCTTTGGGTGATGTTGGTCTGACTCGTTATTAAAGATATTTTGGATACTTTAGAACTTCTGCTGCTACATTAGTAATCTCTTGGCTTTTTTTTCAGGCATTAATGAATGTACAGACCCATCCGTGCACCATTGTGACCACGAGTGCACTGATACCCCCACCAGCTTTGTGTGCAGATGCCGTCCTGGCTACCGCCTTATGTCCGATAAGAAGAGCTGTGATGATGTAGATGAGTGTTCAGAGACCCCCAGTGTATGCAGTCAGATGTGTGAGAACACACTAGGCTCATATGTGTGTAAATGTGCACCAGGTTTCCTTCGCGAGCCAGACGGGCGCCGTTGTCGGCAAAACAGCAACATCAGTCCTTACTTGATTTTTAGCAACCGCTACTACCTGCGTAACTTATCTGCAGACGGAGCAGCCTACTCGCTCATCCTTCAGGGCCTTAGCAGTGTTGTGGCTCTGGACTTCGATCGCGTCGACAAGCGTCTTTACTGGATCGATGTGAGCCGTCGTGTGGTGGAGAGAATGTTTTTTAATGGCACAGGCAGAGAGGTGGTCCTGAATGGCATTATGCATGGAGAAGGCCTGGCTGTGGACTGGGTGGGACGGAAGCTTTATTGGGTAGACAGCTTTTTAGACTGTCTGAAGGTGTCTGAGCTAGATGGACGCTTTATTAGGAAGCTGGCTGAGCACTGTGTTGATGTTAACAACACCTACTGCTTTGAGAATCCAAGAGCCATTGTGGTGCATCCAAAGTTTGGGTGAGTACCTGGTAATGTATTTAGTTTTTTATTATTGAACATTTTAGTGTCGGCAGGTTGGATTACATTTTAGACATAATTATGGAAGCATTTCTGGACTGGAAGTTCAATTCCCCTTTCTGTGTGGAGTTTGCATGTTCTTCCCGTGATTGCATGGCTTTCCTCTGGGTACTCCGGTGTCCTCCTACAGTCCAAAAACATGTATGTTAGGTTGATTGGTTGACCTGTCCAGGGTGTACCCCTCTTGCCTTTCGCCCTTTCAGAAATGACTGGAATAGACTCCAGCAGATCCCTGTCCGCTTATTCCCTAATTCGGGTATTAAAGATGAATAAACAAATAAATAAACGAAAGAATGAATAAATTAATGAATTGATATCTAAATGTAAATGTAAAAATATTAACAAAGGTTTAGCATTTGCTAGTTATCAAACCATGTGTGTGAACCTGAGCTTGTTTAACAACAGACATTGTCTCAAAGGAGATGCTCCTGTCTAATATAATAGCACATTAAGTTGTCTTTTATTTGCAGATATGTGTACTGGACTGACTGGGGAAGTAAAGCATTTATAGGTCGTGTTGGGATGGACGGTAACAACAAGTCTGCCATTATTACCTCTAAGATCGAGTGGCCCAATGGTCTTACCATCGACTACACCAATGATATGCTCTATTGGGCTGATGCTCACCTTAACTACATTGAGTAAGTCAAATGTTCAACTATTGTCTTATATAATAATAAATAAATTAAACATTAAACCTTTCCAAATGTAATCTTTTCTGCAGATACTCTAACTTAGATGGCCACCACCGCCACACTGTTTATGATGGTGTTCTTCCTCACCCGTTTGCTATAACTGTGTTTGAGGACACTGTGTACTGGACAGACTGGAACACTCGCACTGTAGAAAAAGGCAATAAGTACGACGGCACTGGGCGCCAAGCTCTTGTCAACACTACTCACAGGCCCTTTGATATCCACGTGCTTCACCCGTATCGTCAGCCCATAGGTGAGCCTGGGACAGAGGAACTCGAATGGGGTGTAATCACAAGCTCCACTGCTGTCTTTCATCCTTCTGGAGCCATTATGCCAATTATCTCTGATCATTATCTCTTCCTTTAAATGTCTACCCAAGCCATTTTCGACTATGTGCCAATATTTACAAAGACAAACACAATGCTGCAAGTGTTTTCTCTCCTCCCCCTCATTGGCCAGAAAAGTCAGTCCCTTTTATCAGTCACGTATTTTCCCAAGACAGATTGAGGACTTTAGATAGCCTTGTCTTATCTCTGTAGGAGGGAGGTCAAACTCTGTTTCTCTCTGGTAAGTGCATGTGATGTAACAGTTTCTTTCCTGGTCCTCAGTAACCAATCCCTGTGGAATAAACAACGGCGGCTGTTCCCACCTGTGTCTCTTAAAAGCTGGAGGACGGGGATACACTTGTCAGTGCCCAGACCACTTTCTGACTGTGCAGATAGGGGGCGTAGCCCGCTGCCTACCCAGCTGCTCCAGCACACAGTATAGATGCGCTGACAACGAGCGGTGAGTGCTTCATGCCTCTGATCCTGTCTGGCCTGTTTTAGTTTGACCAACTGACTAACTCTGTCTCTGTGTAGTTGCATCCCTATCTGGTGGAAGTGTGATGGTCAATCTGATTGCAGGGACGGTTCCGACGAGCCGTCCACATGCCCCCTGCGCCATTGCAGGTTGGGCCAATTCCAGTGTAATGACGGAAACTGTACCAGCTCACATTTTCTGTGTAACTCAAATCGCGACTGCCCTGATGGATCTGATGAGGACACTGTGCTGTGTGGTAAAGCGGTTTATTTAATCACAAGATCATCTTTTTAAACATGGCATTAAATCAAATTAGAGCTGACAAATGCATTTATAAACATTTGACTGATTTTGAAAAAAAAAGTTAACCTTAGCCAAATATGTGCTTGCAATTTAATAATTAAAATCATCTATAAATATAATAATAAACATTTAAAAATAGGATGACACTAAATAAAATATCTGCATGGATTTATAGGTGAATGAATAAATGAATACTTTGAAAAATACTTTAACCTGTTCAGGGTTGCAGTATTCTGTACTCCACACAGACAGTGGTTGGGATTTAATACCAAACATACCTAATATTTTCTATCTTCATGGCTAAAAGAACAAATTACACAGAGATTAAAATGTCTTGAACACATTTCCGAAATTAAGTTACTAGTTCAGATGACCGCCTTCATATTTCGACACATTTTCCACATGTTTTTCTGGAAAACATAGCAAAATGATTCACATTGTGTTAATGTGTTGTTTATTTAGCAACACACCAGTGTGAGTCCCACCAATGGCAGTGCAGTAATAAGCGGTGTATCCCGGAGGCGTGGCAGTGCGACGGGGAGAATGACTGTGGTGACGGCTCGGATGAGGAACCCTCACACTGCTCCAGCAGAACATGTCGTCCTGGCCAGTTCAAGTGCAGGAATGGCCGCTGCATCCCTCAGAGCTGGAAATGTGATGTAGATGATGATTGTGGAGATAACTCGGATGAGCCCTTGGATGAGTGCAGTGAGTGTTTAATGTGTGTCATGTTTGTCCAGGCAGTGTTTTGAAACAATAATATATATTTAGATTTACTAGGATTTTTCCTATTATTAGAATTAGGTAGAATTATTTTTGGCATAAATTGTGTTGTTGATTGTTGATTGTTGCTTTGTGTTATGTTTCTAGTGGGACCAGAATATCGATGTGATAACCACACTGAGTTTGACTGCAGTACAAACTACCGCTGTGTTCCTTTGTGGGCCGTGTGTAATGGACAAAACGACTGCAGAGACAACAGTGATGAGCAGAACTGTGGTACGTGCAACACACGTCAGTAAATAGGAGACATCAGCACCACACATGTCGGCATGCTTTTCAAAATAAAAACATGGAAAAGCACTTGGTGAGATATAGTGCTCACGTTCAGGGCATTTCAGTGGGGATGATGTTTAGAGGCAGAGAGTTCGGGTGAGTGTGGATGATGTTCAGAGGCAGTTCGGGTGAGTGTGGGTGTTTAGAGGCAGAGAGTTCAGGTGAGTGTGGGTGTTCAGAGGCAGAGAGTTCGGGTGAGTGTGGGTGTTCAGAGGCAGAGAGTTCAGGTGAGTGTGGGTGTTTAGAGGCAGAGAGTTCAGGGTGAGTGTGGGTGTTCAGAGGCAGAGAGTTCAGGTGAGTGTGGGTGTTTAGAGGCAGAGAGTTCGGGTAAGTGTGGGTGTTTCAGAGGCAAGAGAGTTCGGGGTAAGTGTGGGTGTTTAGAGGCAGAGAGTTCGGGTGAGTGTGGATGATGTTCAGAGGCAGAGAGTTCAGGTGAGTGTGGGTGTTTAGAGGCAGAGAGTTCGGGTGAGTGTGGGTGTTCAGAGGCAGAGCGTTCGGGTGAGTGTGGATGATGTTCAGAGGCAGAGAGTTGGGGTGAGTGGTTGGGTGTTTGGGTTAGAGGGCAGAGAGTTTCGGGTGAGTGTGGTGTGTTTTAGAGGCAGAGAGTTTGGGGTGATTGGTGTGGTGTTTAGAGGCAGAGAGTTCAGGTGAGTGTGGGTGTTTAGAGGCAGAGAGTTCGGGTGAGTGTGGGTGTTCGGAGGCAGAGAGTTCGGGTGAGTGTGGGTGTTTAGAGGCAGAGAGTTCGGGTGAGTGTGGGTGCGTACCTTCTGACTGTTAAAAAAAGTTCTATGTAGTATGTTTACCAGGTGGTATAAATAAAGATTCAAGTCCAACTCAAACTGGAAGTATAAGCAGTACTTTTCTCTTGATGAGGTGAAAGACAAGATGTTTATGTAACATTTAACTTATGACCAGGAAGAAAGAATCTCTCCACATCGGTGGAAAATAATTCTAATCTAATCAAGTGCCTCAGATTGTCACGTGCCGCCACAAAATTCCAATAGTTTAGATCAGTTTACATTGATTTATAATAATAATTTATTCTATTTAGTGTCCATTTTCTTTATTTTAGCTATAAAATATTTCAGCAACCAAGTTAAATGACATATTTGAACATATCATGATGTAACTAAGTTACTGTTTGTAAAAAGGTAACTAGGAACTATAACTAATTTCCTCTCTTGTCAATAAATCCATCTATAAAATCTATGCATTAGAATGATATGCTTAATATGCTTAATGCTTAACACCCCCAAGCCACCACTGCTGGGCCCCTGATCAAGGCCCTTAACCCTCAATTGTTCAGTAGTATAAATGTAAGTCGCTCTGGATAAGGGTGTCTGCCAAATGCCATAAGTGTAATTTTAAAGCACTGCCTTTCATTGCAGTAGTCTAAATCAGTCTAAATTCTATAGAATAACTCTAATATATAAAAAATATACCTTAAATCTAATTAAGACTTATTCTATAAGTGTGTGAATGATGCGTGGTGATGTAGATGTATATTCATCCCCTCATACTTCAGTTGTGCATTAGCAAGAGAAAAGCTTGTCCTGATGAATGATCACCTCTGACCTCTCCTCTCAACCTCTTTTTAGTCTGACTCTCCAGCTGAGATTTATGGTGTCTGTGTGTCTAGTTCTGTGTCAGGCACCAGTCTAATCCGGTCTTTAAGGTGCCCTTTAAACAGAATAGAAACAATATAATGGGACGTCTGATTATTATACCTATGTATATGTTTTCGGGCATCCCATTCCAAATCTGTTCCCCCTTTGCTGTTGAAATACAGGCTTGGCTTAGGGTTTTGCAGTTTGGCTGTGGAGAATAAGAGCATTAGTGACGTCAGACACTAATTAACGGTGAGGAGCTTTGATGTTGTTGAGTCAGAGACAGAGCTTTATGTGGGTCACTTCATTTCTTATGTTCCAAGTCTGGCAAAACCTTTTCAGGGCAGTCATGGTGTGCACGGAGACACCGGCCCTGTCTGAATCTGCATACTTTCATATTATGTATCCATGCTAGTAGGCAAAGCTGAGTATACGAGATGAGTATGCAAATTACAACATGCGAAAAGTTCCTGAATGACGTACTGTTCATTTACATCACGTTTACATTTACCGCATTCGGCAGACACCTTCAGGCAGAGCGACTTACAATTATCTCTTTTATACAACTGAGCAATTTGGGGTTAAGGACCTTTGTTTAGAAGCCCAGTACTGGCAGCTCGGTGGTACTTGGTGGTGCTAACCACTGCGCTACCACTTCTTTAAATACAATTTTTAAATGCTGTTATTTTGTCACATATACATTTTTACAGCACAGTGAAATTATTTTTTCGGACTCCGATCTTGGTAAGTTGGGGTCAGAGCACAGGGTCAGCTATGATACAGTGCCCCTGGAGCAGAAAAGGTTAAGGGTCTTGCTCAAGGACCCAACAGTGGTTGGCTTGCTGGTGGTGGGGCTTGAACCCAGGTCAGGGGTCCAGCAGTGGCTACTTGGCGGTACTGGAACTCAAACCCACAATCTTCCGGTTAGGGCAGTCCAACGCCCTAACCACTGAGCTACCACTTCAATCTCTCATTATCTCGTTACACTGCCCTCCATAATTATTGGCACCCCTGGTTAAGATGTGTTAAAAGCCTTAAAATAAATTCAATTTTTATTGCAGAAGCACTGAAAATTGTAGAAAAATGTAACCTTCAACTCAAGTGAATTTTAAGGGGGAAAAAAAATTCCTGACTAAGAAATAACTATTTCATACAATCACCTGTTGCACAATTATCGGCACCCCTAACAATTCCAAGGAAATAAATGTAATTGAAGTATTTCTGTCATTTCTACAGTAGTTTACACAGTTGATCAGAGTATCTAGGAACATTTAATTAGTAATTCATCACTTCCTGTTTCCCTGGGGTATAAATATGACGTGACACAGAGGCCATTTCTCTTATCCACTCTTCAACATGGGAAAGACAAAGGAACACACAATTTAAGTAAGGCAGATGTGTGTCGACCTTCACAAGTCAGGCAATGGCTACAAGGAAATAGCCACTCACCTGCACCTGCCCATATCTACTGTCAGAGGAAGCATTAAGAAGTTTAAAACAACTGGAACAGTGGTAAACAAGCCTGGACGAGGACGCAAGTTTATTTTGCCTCACTGTTAAAGAATTGCAACAAATGATAGCATCTTGGGGTCACAAACTCTCCTAAACAACCATCAGGCGCTATCTACATGCCAACAAGCTGTTTGGGAGGCATGCACAGAAAAAACCTTTTCTCACTCACAGTCATAAACGCAAACGTCTGGAGTTCGCTAAGCGGTACTGGGGCTTTAACTGGGATCGTGTGCTTTGGTCAGATGAGACCAAGATAGAGCTTTTTGGCAAAAACACCCTAAGTGGGTCTGGCGGAACACAAAAGATGAGTATGCAGAAAAGCACCTCATGCCCACTGTGAAGTATGGGGGAGGAACGGTGATGCTGTGGGCCTGTTTCTCTTCCAGAGGCCCTGGGAATCTTGTTAGGGTGCATGGCATCATGAATGCTTTGAAATACCAGGACATTTTAAAGCAAAATCTGGTGGCCTCTGCCCGAAAGCTGAAGATGGGTCATCACTGGGTCTTTCAGCAAGATAATCACCCTAAACATGTGGCCAAATCTACACAGAAATGGTTCACCAGACACAGAATCAAGCTCCTCCCATGGCCATCTCAGTCCCCAGACCTCAACCCCATTGAAAACCTGTGGAGTGAGCTGAAGAGGAGAGTGCAGAGGAGAGGACTCAGGTCGCTGGATGATTTAGAGAGATTGTGCAAAGACGAATGGTCGAAGATCCCTCTTTCTGTATTCTCCCATCTTGTGAAACATTATAGGAGAAGATTAGGTGCTGTTTTGTTGGCAAAAGGGGGTTGTACAAAGTATTAACATCAGGGGTGCTAATAATTGTGGCACACATGATTTGATGTAAAAGAATTATTTCTTAATGGGGGATTTTTTTTCCCCCCCGCACTTGAATTAAAGGTTGGATGTTCCTCTTTTTTTCATTGTGGTCCTATATTATTTAGAACAAAACTGAATTTATTAGAAGCTAAAGAACACATCTTAACCAGGGGTGCCAATAATTATGGAGGGCAGTGTATATGCGGAAGTGATGGAAAGTGACAACGCAGGACTTTTCAAGTGCTTTACATAGCTTTAAGTGCTTGAGGGAAAAAACATTGTTTCCTATAGTTAAATTGCTCTTGTTTAACATCATTTAAGATAAACATTATCCAACTTTAAATTCGCCCCCTGTGATGTTATATATCAAATTACAATATTAAAACGGCGGGTGTGGCATGTCTGAATTTTATTCATACTAGCCGTAACCATAATATAAGTACAGACTTGTTTACAAGTTGGAAAGTATGTACTAACGTAAATCTACGTAGTAGTATGCGGTTTTGGGTGGAGCCACAGTGATGGTGGTAAATGTTTAGTCCTGTTAGTTTCAGTAAAGAAAAACTGTAATGCTACAAATAATGCAAAGACAGTGTATAAAATTAACCATCACACCCACATGCCTCACATCTGTTTATATATGATTCCATTATATGTAGAGATAGATAGAGGTGTGTACTGTAAAACTCGCAGTATCCTTAATTTCAGATTATGCGATGATGATAATACAAAAGAATTCGTTTTGATGCTGAATAATTCAATGCAATAAGTTCACACACACAAAAAAACTAAAGAAACAAAAAAAAAAAGCTGCAGCTAAAAAGTCGAGACTTAATAGTGTCTTAGAATTGAACTACTTACATAGCTGCAGCTTTTTATTGTTAACTCATTCGTAATATTGACTTTCGCTACAGCTAATAAAAACTAGTGAGGCAACAGCAGCACGACTACTCGTTACTATGTACATTTTAGATATAACTCTAAGAAAACAAACCGCATGCTCCAATATAAAAATTCCTGTGCAACCTGTCAGAATCGATTGAGCTCTGTGTTCTGTGCTCTGACCCTGACACACACATGCACATACACACATGCACCTCCCGAGTGTTATCAGCATCCCCCACTCCATTAGTGCCATCCTGCTCAGAGAGGAGAGATCTCCTTAATCTGAGCATAAGAATGCCAGGTGGGGCACCTCTTGGATCGTGTGTGTGTGTGTGTGTGTGTGTGTGTGTGTGTGTGTGTGCATCTGTATGTTTAGCAGTATCTTTTCTTATCATTTTCCCACTTCTCAGATCTTCTCTGTAGGGTATGTGCTATGACTCATGCTTAGTGTACATGTGTGTGTGTGTGTGTGTGTGTGTGTATTAAGGGAGTGTCTCCTCCTTTTACTTCTTTTATCCTAGCTGTAATTAAATCTAAATTAAATTACATTTTTTTCTCTCCTTTCAAACTGCATGCCACAAGGTGCTAAAGAATGTCTCATTTATCTCTTCTGTCAGCAAAACTTGTCCAGATAACAAATTTGGACAAGTAAAAAGAATACTGTCATATTTAAAACTCAATGTTCATAATACACAATATACACATCATCTCATTTACATATTGGAGCTTTCTATATTAATAATAAATAAAAAAACGTATATAGAATTAATTTCCGTTAGAGTGTAATAATGATATATTTAAGGACATTCTCTCTGTTAACTAATCAGGCTAAATATAATGTGACCCTGTTTTGTAAGTCAAGTGTGTATTGAAAATTGACCTCTGTGTCATGTTTATAGAGGAGATGACCTGTGACCCTGCTGGAGATTTCCGCTGTGATAACCACAAGTGTATCCCCCTGCGCTGGAAGTGTGATGGAGACAGTGACTGTGGAGATGGATCAGATGAACGCAACTGCAGTGAGTAGCTTGTCTTTCTGAAATCTATAATCAAATCTCTGCATTTACCTTGATGGTAGGTTAAAAAAATAGTCCTATTAAGATAAAAAAAATTAATTAAGATTATATATATATAGAATATATATATATATATATATATAAAGGCTGTTTTATAATTGAATTTTTAATGGTTTAAATAGGTGATGGTTATGAAATTGTAATTCTGCTTAATTCTATATTTACATTTAATGACCAAATACCAATACACATTTTTTTTGTATAACTTATTTTCTACAAAAAGCAGTAAAATGAAGTGCTCAGAAGAAACCAAGGTCTCACACCAGGCAGTTGAAGATAATACATTGTGTTTTCTAGCTTAAGATGGTTGCTAAAGCCTCAATTTGTCAGGTATATAAATAAGATACTGTAGTTGGAAGTCGGTCTGGATAAGGATTTCTGCCAAATGCCGTAAATCTAAATTCTACTATACTATATAAAACCTCACTATTAAACACTAAATTGATTTAAGTAAAATCTGTGTCAGATTATAGCCGAATATGTCATAACTATACTCACACAAACCGTTTCATTATTCACAAAAGGTTATTACATAATAATGGTAATAATGTAAAAATTGTTCTAAAGCTAATATACAGTGGCGGAGCTTGTAACTCAAATTACTCGTATTTCAAATCAATTTTTCCCATTGAAATGAATTGAAATGCCTTTAATCTGTTCCAGGTCCCCCAAAAATACCGCATTTTTTATGCGACATGTTTTTAAATAAGATAAATAAACTTATAAATAACAAATATTGTATAAAATCAATAAAAAAGAATGTAATGCAATAATCTGGTGTTATTAAGTACAATGTACAAACGACTCCACTTGCTAACATGCATGTCTGACACGGACGTTACGACATTCACTCTGGCGTCCTACTTCTTATTTTTGTGTCGTTTATTGGCGGTTGACAAGCCAATTTATGGTGTATTACCGCTACCATGGGATGTGAGAAAGAAAAGACAAACACTGTGTGTTTGTTATGCCAACAAGCGGTGGGGTATCTGAAGCTGGCTCGTAACCTGAATTTTAGCTCGCAACCCAAAGCCAAAAATCCGCGTAGTATCTTGAAAAAACTTGTTAGCTGGGACACTCGTAATTTAAGGTACCGTTGTAGTTCGATTTTCTGTGTTTTTCATTTAGAATACCAAATACCGAATCAGCCATTTCTAATTCACACCTCTAGGGCTGACAGATCTTCCTTTAAAAACGTAAAAACTATAGTTACCCATACCATAGTTATTTAGTTTTTAGCTCTATGTGTGAAGGTGACAGCTTTACAGGAAAATATTGAAGAGAACTATAGAATGAGTTTAGAGAGAGAGGAGAGAAAGAGAAAGAGAGTGAAATGGCGGACTATCAGAAGTAGTTGAAACTTATGGTTAGATGAAAGGATGACGGGCGCCTGCGCTAAATCACAGACTTCTTACACTGAACAGGGTGCTGATTTTTTCAGCACTTGTCTCTCCCCCACACAGGAGCTGCCATGCTGCAATACACAACTTTACTCCTCCTAATGAATTCATCTATGAACTCACCTCATAAAAATGGCCCTCAGAACAGAAGGGGGATCTTTATAACTGTGGCAGGCTGTGAAAAACAACCTGTAGCTTATTAGATACCTTTTAATCCTGCAATATAGCAAAATTTAACAAGACCGAGTTTGTTATCAGCGTTAAATGTTTGATTCGTGTGTTTAAAGTGATTTACTGCAGCGTTTTGGGGAGTATTTAAGTATCACATACTTACTGTCTCTATGCTGCGTGTGTTAATTATTGTCCTAGAATAAAACATTCTACTGGTTGGGTTGGTTTCATATGTCAATTGCTGGTTTTCCAAATGTATTTTCTTTAACTCGGTACCTTTTATATGAAACTTTGGCAATTACGCAGAATTTTATTTTAAACATTTAATCTTGATTTACTTAACTTATGTTTTGTTTTTCTATTTCATTGACTTCAGTCTACTTTTCCTGTTGTCACTTTACTGTATTAATCATTTAACTCCCAGAACTTGTCAACGCTTTTATAACAACCCACCAGTTTTTATTTCTTTCACTGCAGTTATTAAATAATTCATAGTGGGAAAGTGGTGGCTCATGGTTAAGGTGTTGGACTACCAACACAAAGATTGTGGTTTTGATTCCCAGCTCCACCAAGCCAGGCACCACTGCTGGGTCCCCGAGAAAGGCCCTTAACCCCCAATTGCTCAGTTGTATAAAAGATTGCTGCAAGTGTAAATTTTGATCAACGCTAGTATTTATGAATAAACCGATAATTACCTTCGAGTTTAAGGAGTTAAAACATTAAAACGTGCTAGATTTCCTTTGTTATATTTCGAGGAAATTATCACAAGGCTAATAAAAAAATTAATACTTATATTTTTCTGCAAATCAAAATCATTCCTGGCTTGTGTGCACATTTCACTTCTTTCCCCCCCGAGCACATGCTCTGCATGCACATGTAAATAGAGCTCAGGACTGCCTGTTTACACCCTTTTATCATTTTTTTATTATTTATTTCTTTAGCAATTGGAGATCCTTTTGAGGTGTGAACAGTGTAAAGGCAGCAACACAAGGGCTCCAAACGATATCGCAAGCTTATCTACTATACAGTAGGCAAAACTGAGTATGCGAAGCGACCTGTATGACCAAATCGTTAGTATGTAAGTAACAGTACATGGAAAGTTCCCAGATGACCTACTACTCCTGCCCAGACTTTAAAATACGTCTTCGATGTACGCTTTACTATCCCACGAGGCTAAGTGGTGATGCTAAACTTTTCAAGAGCTTTAAATAGCTTTAAGTGCTTCCTTGTAGTAACGTTTTACGCTGCTCTGATGTCATAGTCACATGACACTATCAACATGACAAGAAGTACCTACTATTTCGATTGTTGTAGTATGTGATATTAGACGGAGCCAAGATTTAAGCACAGAAAATGAGAGAGAAAAAATTTGATTATTAAAAATTTCTAATAAACAAACCAAAATTTCACATGGTTACAGTTTGTATTTATTTTTAACCAAAGTATACACAGAAAAAAGTATGTGTGTGTGTGTGTGTGTGTGTGTGTGTGTGTGTGTGTGTGTGTTTCTGAAAAGAAGATTGACACCGTTTTGTGCATCCACAGACCCTCGAGCCTGCACAGAGAGCGAGTATCGCTGTGACAACCTGCTCTGCATTCCTGAACGCTGGGTGTGTGACCATGACAACGACTGTGAGGATAACTCGGATGAAAGGGACTGTGGTGAGCAGAGCTTCTTTGTTTTGCCAGGCAGGAGTATACAGTGGGGGCGTAACAGTCTTATCCCCCAAACTTTCTTTCGACCTGCTGATGCAAAATCTGTCTTTTGTCAGATTTGAATGGTTAAACTCACCATATAATTAAAGACTGAATAATTATTTACTTACGAATTAACTTGCATCAAGCATAACCATACGAAGGAAAGTCGTGTGTATGATGATAATGTATTAATCTTCAAGCATTCATGGGTAATTATACAAAAATTAGCTGTTATCTAGCTAAATAATTACCATTCGTGCATTTAAAATAGTTCTGTGAACAAACATGGTACTGAAATATAACATTTATATGAATCGAATTTTACATGATGGATTAAAAAAATGGCAGAATAGTGACAAAGGTTACAGTAACTACGTCTTAGACTTTTGTTGTCCAACCAGGTCAAGTCTTTCCACAGCATCTCCGAGCATCTCGTTTCACTTAGAGAAGAATGTGCTCAGCCCTGTCACAGGGTCTCGCACACATCCTGCGCAGGAGAGAAACATTGCTAGCCGTCTATCCCAATGAGAACATTGTCTAACTGCATCCTTCGGGAGGATGTGCAATCTGTTCCTGCTTGCCTAAGCAGAATTTTTTTTTCTGTCCGTGTGGGCCAGAGACTGGTGTGTGAAGTGTAATGTTTCTTCCTCCAACTGTGTTTTAGAGTTGCGGACCTGCCATCCTGGATACTTTCAGTGTGATAGTGGTCACTGCATTGCTGAGCGCTTAAAATGCGATGGCAGTGCAGATTGTATGGACGTCACTGATGAGACATCCTGCCGTGAGTTTCTCCTCTTTTTTTTTATGCACACACAACTCCTGGCTGAAAGACATATTCAAACACATACGGTTGAGTTAATAATGTGTAGTTTTGACATGTGCTTTTGTGAAAATGTCCATCCGAACATTTCAGTACCTTTAATGTATGAAAAATGATAGGACACCCTGTGTGTGTGTGTATATATACACATATTAAATTGCACATAGGAGTGGGTGTGAGCGTGTGCTGAACTGTGATTGATTGGTGACCTGTCCAGGGTTTACCCCTCCTGCCTTTTGCCCTTTCAGACAGCTGGGATAGTCTCCAGCAGATCCCTGTGACCCCGAATTAGGAAATACGTGGGTATAAATAAATAATATTGATATTGATATTGTCCCTTTTTTTGCAGCAACACGTTATCCAAATGGCACATACTGTCCTCCCTTCCTGTTCGAGTGCAAAAATCATATATGTGTTCAGCAGCACTGGAAATGCGATGGAGACAACGACTGTGGAGATGGATCGGATGAAGAGCTGCATCTCTGCTGTGAGACTGCATACACTAATACAATAAAATGCGATACAATACAAAAGTATTGGGACACCGGTCCATTACATCATTAAAAGCTTAAGGATGTAATGGACAGGTGTTCCAATACTATTTACAGATCTATTTTTACCAGATTTGTAAAATGTGGCTGTGGGAATTCGCTCATTTAGCTATAAAAGTATTTTACCTTCAAGCACTGGTCAGGTTCAAGGTCAGGAGGTCAGTCTACGTTCCAGTTTATTCCAACGGTATTCACTGGGGTTAAAGTCAGTGCTTTGTGAAGAATACTACAGTTTTTTACTCCACTCATCGCACAAGGACGTCATCGTGTGAAGGAAAATTCAATGCTACAGCATATAGAGACATTCTAGACAACTGTGTCCCTCTAAGTTTAAGGAAGCTACATTTATAAATGTGGTAATAAAGTGTCCACAAACTTTTGCCAAATAGTGTATACAATTATAGACTTTACGGATTGAAAACAGTAACTTTTATCCTAGCATAAGATGCTCTGTATTTTTTTTTCCAGTGGATATACCGTGTGAAGCCCCTTTCCGCTTCCGCTGTGACAATAACCGCTGCATCTACAGCCACGAACTCTGCAACTCAGTAGATGACTGTGGAGACGGAACGGATGAAAAGCAGGAGCACTGTGAGTAAAGAATAACTAAAAACCTGTAGAAATACAACATAGCAGCAGATACATTAAAACAGGATCTGACATAAGTGGTTATAAATGTTTAATGGTACTTTAAATGTAGCAAACTGTTTGCTTTTGGGACCTCCTGTCCTACTGGTGCTATTTGGAATTCATCAAATTTGCAAATAAAAATATGTAAAATAAATCTTTTGGGATGTTGATGTTTATGAACACTTTTGTAGAAGGGCATTAACTTTAGATGATTGATTTTCTAGGCGTTAGACAATGGCATGTGAAGATAACCTGCTATAAATCTGGTGGTATGGCAGAGTTTCTTGTAATGGGTCTACATGATTTCCTTTTTCTGCCTCCAGGCTTGACTCCCACTCATGGACCCTGTTCCTCTGATGAGTTTAAATGTGGGAACAGCCAGTGCATTCCTCTGCAGTATGTCTGTGATGATTATGATGATTGTGGAGACCAGACTGATGAGTTGGGCTGTAGTGCGTAATGTTAACTTTCATTAAACATACCCTCAACACACACACACACACACACACACACACATTAATATAAACCTTTGAATTACTTTTCAGTTATGATATCTGTTTAAATCATTTATGCTAATTGGCGAGCATCTTAGTGACTATTTGAAAAAATACCAAGTAATTCTTTCGTGGCAAAATTTAAAGTATATGTTTGTAATTTCGTTTTTTGTTGGTAGACAGTGGAAATGGACGCTCTTGCAGTGAGAATTTGTGTGAACATAACTGCACCGAACTGACGGGTGGAGGCTTTATATGCTCCTGCAGACAGGGCTACAAAGCCCGAGAGGACAACAGAAACTCCTGTGAAGGTGTGTAAATAAATCCATATGCAGAAAAACAACACCCACTGTAGAGCAAACACACACTGTAGAGCATACACTCACTGTAGACCATACACCCACTGTAGAGCATACACCCACTGTAGAGCAGCATACACCCAGTGTAGAGCATACACTCACTGTAGAGCATACACCCACTGTAGAGCAGAGCACCCCACTACACCCATGTAGAGCATACAGCACCCACTGTAGACACTGTAGACCATACACACCAGTGTAACCATACCCAATGGTAGAGCCATACACACACTGTAGAGCATAACACCCACTGTAGAGCATACACCCAGTGTAGAGCATACACACACTGTAGAGAATACACCCACTGTACACTGTAGACCATACACACCCATACACACAGTGAGCAAACACTAGACCATAGAGCTACACCACTGTAGAGCAAACACACACTGTAGAGCATACACACACTGTAGACCATACACCCAGTGTAGAGCCATACACCCACTGTAAGCAGCATACCCAGTGTAGGAGCATACACACCCATGTAGTAGACTGTGTAGAGCACATACACACACTGTAGACCATACACACACTGTAGACCACTGTAAGCGCAAACACTCACTGTAGAGCAGCATACACCACCTGTAGAGCATACACCCAGTGTAGCACACAGTGTAGCATACACCCACTGTAGACACTGTAGAGCATAGCAAACACTACTGTACCACACTGTAGACATAACACCACACTGTAGAGCATACACCCACTGTAGAGCATACACCCACTGTAGAGCATACACACACTGTAGAGCAAACACTCACTGTAGACCATACACCCACTGTAGAGCAGCATACACCCACTGTAGAGCAGCATACACCCAGTGTAGAGCATACACACACTGTAGAGCACACCATGTAGAGACATACACCCAGTGTATCACACTGTAGAGCATACACCCAGTGTAGAGCATACACAGGTGCCCTTATCTCTTTTTTATACAACTGAGCACTTTTATACAACTTGGGGGTTAAGGGCCTTGCTCAGGGGCCCAGCAGTGGTGGCTTGGTGAAGCTGCGAATTAAACCCACAATCTTCAGGTTGGTAGTTCAGCACCTTAACCATGAGCCACCACTTTCCTGTTAGTTAAAAAATATTACTGTTATTTTTTTCGGTTTTACTTATACTGGTGGCTCAGGAGTTATTCTTCTTCTTTCTGATACTGAAAACAGGCGAAAGGTGGAACACTAACACCCGTAACCTAATCAGTGGAACCTAAAACACACTTTAAATATGTTTTTTTTAAATATGTCAAAACAGGAAAGATGTGAACAATAAACGGATTTACCTAATCAGTGGAACTAAAACACACTTTAAATATGTTTTTTTTAAATATGTCATGATTTAGTCTTTATTAGAAAGATTAGAATAAGTGCTTTAGTAAAAATCTGTTAATTGATGTGCAATTACTACCTGACCAGAGCTTCTATTCATTCCCACCTCATGAGCCATCAATCAATTCTATCAACATTATAACCAGAAATAGAGCATCTGCATATACGGTGTACTTTCTTATAACGAAATCTTTGATAACTTCTTAAGTTTGTCATTTTTGGTAGAAAATTCTCACCTATTAGATTTAGCAACAACACTTCCTCTGAATTCTGAAATCTTTTTACCTCCATGTGTCCCCGTACAGATGTAAATGAGTGTGAGCTCTATGGCACTTGTCCCCAGCTGTGCAAAAACACTAAGGGGAGTTACGAGTGCTTCTGTGCTGAGGGATTCCGTTCTGTGGGACCGCAACACGGGACTGAATGCGCTGCTGAAGGTAAGCAATAGGGGGCGAATAGCTATTTATGACACTGATCATAGTTTTTACTTTGTTTTTTCTTCTTCATATTTGTTCCTGTATGATATTCACTATACTTTAGATATGAATAATGTACATCCACCAATAGCATCGTTGTTTAACGTCAATGAGATGCGACTGAGAAGAAGATTAAACTCAGTATGTGACTCAGTATTAATTCAGTACATGAATTGAGTTCTAGCTTCCTAGACATAAATGTTCTGTTGGTAATACTTGATTTCACATTCCGTCAGCATCACCAGTTGTATCAGTTGAGATGTTTTAAGATTAGGATCTTATCCTTGCATTGAAGATGCTCCTATTGCTCCATTATTGTTATATGCGATACCTAACAGCTGTCTTTCTGGAATGTGGACGTGTATGAAGGTAAAATGATGGCGAAACGAAAAGTCATGCCCTGCGTACGTAACATCTCGTTTACACCATTGCAGCAGCTTTATTTTACACAAAGAGCCATATTCTTCCGTTTTACAGTTCTTAACACCACTGTTTTTGCTTGCAAATTGCCAGTTACAGACTTGCAAAGCTATTAGCCGCATTTCGGCGCAAAAAAAATGTTTAGTTGTTTAGTAACACTTTTACAAAACTGATTTTGTGTATGCGAATTTATTCTACGCTTGCAATGGTATGTCACGTACACTTTCATAAATATTACCCCGCGCATGCAAATCTATTTAATGTTATTTTACCTTCGTAGATGTCTTAGTGTTGTGGTGTTGTGGGGGGTTGAGTGGTTAAGTTGTTGGAATGCCAACAGGAAGACTGGGGTTCAGTTCCCTACACCACTAAGGTACCACTGGTGGGCCCCCTAAGCATCATAAATGTAATAATTGTAAGTGGCTCTGGATTTTACATAGAAATGACAGAAAAGACAACCTCAAAGTCAAAACCTTGACCACACCCCTATTGTTTTTGGAATAGGGTCCCTCTTGCGTCAGTATAATGTGTGATGTGCAACAATAAGCCACCGATTTTGGTGAATTTAATGATATTATATATTTTGTTTTATTTTTCTTTTATGGTCTGTTTGTGATTTAAATTGTCCATTCTTTGTCTCAGGCAATCCTCCAGTGCTACTGTTGCCTGATAATGTGCGTATCCGTCGCTATAACCTGTCGTCTAAGCAGTATTTAGACTATATCGATAATGCTGAACACATTCATGCTGTGGACTACATTTGGGACCCAGAGGACCAGGGGCTCAGTAAGGCGATATTCTCTCTAGATACTACAGTGCATTCGGAAAGTATTTCCAGCAGCTCACTTTTCCACATTTTGTTATGTTACAGCTTTATTTCAGTTCCAATTTATTATTTTTTCTTGAAATTCTATAAACAATGCCTCATAATGACAGCCTGAAAGAAGTTTTTTTCCACTGATCATTCTTGAGATGTTTTTAAAACTTGATTGGAGTCTACCTGTGGTAAATTCAGGTAACTGAACAGGATTTGGAAAGGCACACAACTGTCCATATATTGTCCCACAGTTAGAGGACAAACCAATTCATCAAGTCTGCTTTTAGCATCATATTTAAAATAGAATCGAGGCTGTAATAGGTGCCAAAGGTGCTTCAAGAAATTATTGAGCAAAGGCTGTGAATCCTTATGTGCAGGTGATTTTTTCATTATGGGGTATTTTTTGTGGACTTTAATAATAAATTTAATCCATTTTGGGAAATAATAGATTGATACCAGAAAGACCTTGGTTCGGTTCCCAGCACCACCATGCCACCACTGTTGGGCCACTAAGCAAGGCCCTTAACCCCTAATTGTTCAGTTGTATAAAAAGGATAAATGTAAGTTGCTCTGGATAAGGACGTCTACCAAATGCTGTTGATGTAAATGTGACTGTAACATATTATAATGTGGAAAAAGTAAAGCGCTGTAAATATTTTCCGGATGTACTTTTCAATAAATAATGTTCTGCCTTGCAGATTAAATTCATCTTAGTTTTTATTTTCATTTCATTTGTTTCATAAAGCCCTGTTTTATATCCTACTATCTCTTTAACGTAGCTGTTTTATCTGCTGTATTCCTATTCCTAAGTAGTCACTTGCAGGTTTTAATGAATGTTTTTAAAAGAACTAGATTGCATCTTTTATAGACATTCACTGTACTGGTATATACTTATCTACCCACAGGCATTGTATACTGGACCATTTTAGGTCATGGTGCTCAGTTCGGATCCATAAAGAGGGCATATATGACCACATTTGATGACCATGGAAGTAACCAGATGAAAGATGTAGATCTGAACCTTAGATACATATCCAGTCCTGATGGAATTGCTGTGGACTGGGTTGGGCGGTACGGTACCTTTTGTGTATTAGGTGGTTTCGCATGTGTTATTAAATATTTTATGACATTTAGAATTAACCGGATTGTACCTACCTTCTTTTATATCTTAGACACATTTATTGGACAGATGCTGGAACCAATCGTATTGAAGTGGCAAAACTGGATGGGCGGTACAGGAAGTGGTTAATCTATTCCAATCTGGATCAACCAGCTGCAATAGTTGTCAACCCTGCTATTGGGTAAAAATCTTCCCATTTCATCAAGTTTGTTGTTATAATGTCCTTCTGGTTAAAGGTCTACGTTTGTTTTGTTTTTCTTGTCATCTAGTATGATGTACTGGACTGACTGGGGTAGCCGACCAAAGATTGAAGCAGCATGGATGGATGGTCAGCACAGACAGGTGCTGCTGGATGAGGATCTGGGCTGGCCTACAGGACTCACTCTAGATTACCTTAATGGAAACAGGATTTATTGGTGTGACTCAAAAGAGAACATTATTGAGTCTATGAAACCAGATGGAACAGACAGGAAGATCGTCCTGTCAGGAGGTTCAGTGTCATAGTTACACACCTACAAATTAGATTTATAGAGTTATTTTAGGGATCAGTTTTACTCCTGTAGCCTTTTTTTGGGCTTAAATTCATAAATTACAATGGTTGTGTCTGTAGATATTGGAAACCCCTACAGTCTGGAGGTGTTTGAAGGACATGTGTACTGGACAACAAAGGTCAGGGGTGAAGTATGGAAGGCTGACAAGTTTGGAAGGGGGGATAAAGTCAAGATGTTGACCATAAACCCTTGGTTGACTCAAGTCCGCATCTATCATGAGCACAGATACAATCGCTCAGGTAAGACACACTTGCTCAATTAGTGATAAGTATGTTTGCATTAATATTTTAGATAATAAAGTTAGTCTTTTTTTTTTAGTGTTAAACCCCTGTAAAGGTGTGTGTAGTCATCTGTGTCTGCTGCGACCTGGTGGATACACCTGTGCCTGTCCACAAGGCTCTTCTCTGGTCAGCTTTAATGAAAACGAGTGTGATGCTGGTACGTAACACATTATTCTAGATAATAGTCATTAAGCGGACATCATTCAGTAAAAAACCTTCAGTAGATTAGCCATTTCTAAAATATCCGACCTATCCTATCTGGTGTCATAAACCATGCCCAGAGATCTTATTTGTTTTTCCATGTAAACATCACCGCAATCTCTTACTCCTTGTATACTTACTCGTTGTATACATTGTGTTGCTGTCACATGATTTGCTTATTAGATACGGTAATTATCCTTGATACAGGCCCAGTTCTTGCCAACCATACAAGGGTGGGCAGACAGGTATCCCAGGTGGGCAATTTTTGGGGGTGGGGTTGAGGAGATAGATACTTTGAAAATTTAGCTGATTAAATGACGGAATAGCAAAAATATTGTTGTAGTAATATTCTTGCTTGGGTTTGGTTAAGAAGACTATTTTAAGTCAATATAAGCATAAATATGTTATAACATGTTAACCAAGGGATATTTTCAACATTCATAACGACTAATGACTGAACTAACAAGAACAAATTCAGGTAATAGTATAATCTTTTAAAAGTTGAAGTGAATTTAACAATTTAATATGCAAGTAATATTTTTAAAGAAAAAACATTGAGTAAACATTTTTTATGAAATCAGTGGAACTTGTTAATGTGTAAATAGATAGATCGAAAAAATACAGCTAATTAAAAACAGGAAACGGTTTGGTTTTGCGTTGGGATTGGTCAGAGATTTCTACACCCCTTCTTTAAACTTCTTAACACAAAGCCCGCCTCAGACTGCTTTTATCAAATCACAAATCGTAGAAAAGAAAAGAAAAATGTATTTGTATACCGCTGTCTTTACCAAATTTTGATTAGATGGGCAAGACAGACGTTTGGGTGGGCCCAGCCCACCCCTGGCCATGCCTAGAGCCAGCCCTGCCTTTGTCTTTAAAGCAAAGGTTTTTGTAATGTTGTCCTTGTCTCTTGCACTTACAGCCAGCCTACCCGAGGTTGCTATGCCGGTTGAATGCGGATGTATTAATGGTGGAACCTGCTCCACTGACAAGCCTGGCCAACCAAAATGCAAGTAAGTCTAACAAGAAGAATGAAACAATAAACATCAAAATCATCCTAATTCCAGTGTGTTTAATTGATCAAGGATTGTGTAATGGAGAAAATTAACAGGGGCAAAACTTGATGTTTGTTTCTCCTTACAATCTGATGATCTTCCAACTCCTCCACAGGTGCCCTTATGGTTATTCTGGAAGGCATTGTGAAATAGGAAAGTCCCGAGGAGCACCTGCTGGAACAGGTGACAGGATTAGTCTCACTTTTCAAACCGACTATGTAGTGTTCTTAATGCAGTGCCTGAGACATTAATGAAGGAAGCTGTTGAATGTAGAATTGATTGGATTGTTTTTTTTTACTGTCCTCCTTCAAACTAAAAGTCTAACTAAATACTGCTACTGTGTAATTTATACTCTATTACTCAGCGGTGGTAAATAAAATACAGGAATAGCATTAACATTTCATTTACCTGAGTGTAGTCCTGACACGCAGATATCTAATGTCTCACACATACCGCTCCTGTACTCTGTTTAGCAGTGGCTGTGCTGTTGGCAGTGATTATTATTCTCTTAACTGGGGCTCTCGCTGTTGGGCTTTTCCTGAACTACAAACGCACAGGCTCACTCATCCCTTCAATGCCTAAGCTACCCAGGTACGTATTCCATTACGTTCAACTTTCACAAGTTTGCGTTTATCCTCTGTTTGTCTTTTCGTTTATTTTAGGGTTGAATTTACATATACAGTATTTGACAGACGCTCTTATCCGGAGCAACTTACATTTTTCTCTTTTATACATCTGAGTAATTGTGGGCTCAGCAGTGGTAGCTTGGTGGGGCTGGGAATCGGACCCCAATTGAGGTTTTGCTGCATTAGCTAGCCTTCTGTCACTGATATTTTACTTTTGTTTATATTTGCAGTATTTGACAGACGCTCTTATCCAGAGAAACTGACATTTTATCTGTTTTATACATCTGAGTAATTGTGGGTTATAGAACTTGCTCATCAGTGGTAGCTTGGTGGTGCTGGGAATCAAACCACGGTCATTCTGGTGTCAGTCCTACACCTTTACCACTAAACCACTATTAAGCCAACTAAGCTAACAAATCTATTGGTACTAACAAAGTCTTGGGCAGTAGGAAATACTAATTAATACTAACAGCGCTGTATTTCTTATTGTAATCTGGTTGTAATCTTTTTATAATCTGGTATCTCTCTTTCTCTGTCAGCCTGAGCAGCCTGGCTAAGTTAAGTGATGCAGGAAATGGTGTGTCCTTCCGCTCAGGGGATGGCAGTACCGTGGATCCTCAGACTCTTGGGGTATCGTTTATTGATAGAGCCATGCAGCTGGTAACGCTCAAACACTCAAACACTGTATTCATTTAACACTATGTGAAGGAGCTTTCACTCTCATATGCACAACGAACAATTTTAGACATTAGACTGAGCTGTGAAATTTTAGGTCAACCTTCAGGTCGACTTGAGTTTTAATGTTACATGTAGATTTTTGCGATGGCTTAGGGAGCCAGACAAATTCTATTAAATCCAAGATTAATGTAGTATTCAATCCTCCATGCATTTACTTCAGGTAGAGAATTTTCTAGCTTTTTTTTCTTTGTTAAATTTAATTCAACAGTCCTGATTTTTCAGCATTACCTTATAAATATTTGTTTACTGCTTATAAATATTATAAAGACAGGGTCTGTGTATCCTTAAATAAGAATGTCATGTAAATAATATATATATTTTTTGCATATCAAACAAGTTAGCTTGTATTTATTTTTAATACTTTTTTTATTATTATTATTAGAATGAGAACTTTACAGATGCTGGGCGGGAACCTGTCACATTCGAGAATCCTCTTTATTCCACTGCAACAGGTGCAGCTGCTGATGCTGCGGTCATACATGCCACGCAGGTAAAGCAGAGCATCAGTCGTACCTCATACATTTAAAGTGTGTCTCTCTTTAATACAACACAGCGCTTTAAAAATGTAAACCAAAGAAAGCTTTGCTTCCACCTTTAAACAGGTGACTGTGAATATAAGTGGAGATTCAACAGAGAACGTATTCGCAAATCCGATGTACAATGAACAGCAGCAGGCAGTGGACATGAAAAATACACCAAATGAACCCATGACAACAGCAAAGGTACAAGCAGATCTAACGCAGCTAAATATTTTACGTTTTTAGTCTGTATCTTTTACAAATGCTTATTTTTTTTTTAGGAGTCCAAGTGGAACTTTTTCAAGAAAAAATTAAAACCTAGTACAACCTTTGAAAACCCAGCATACTCAGAGGTGAGACTTATCACAGCATTATATTAGCATGTTATTTTACCGTATCTGTCAGGATGGGGACATTTTTTAAGCAGTTTAAAGTCAAGCAAGACGGTCCCGGGTTCGATTGTGGGGTTTGCATGTTCTCCCGGTGCTTGCGTTGGTTTACTCCGGGTACTTTGGTTTCCTCCCACAGTCCAAAAACATGTATGTTAGATTGATTGATGATTCTAAATTCCCCATACGAGTGAGTGTGTGTGGCCCTGTGATGGACTAGCAACATGTCCAGATTGTACCCCTCCTGCCTTTCACCTCTTCCGGAGACTTCCGGATAGACTCCAGCAGATCCCTGTTACCCCAATTTAGCGAATAATCGGGTAAAGAAGATAAATAAATGAATCTAAAGTGAAAATTTTGAGCAGGAAGTAAAAATATGGTATATATACCTGTTTGGAACAGGTGAACCTTTAGACTACCTTCTAACTATTTTTACATTTTAAAGTGAAACTTTTTGTTTTTGTATGATTTCAGATGCGAGACAAACAGTCCGCTTTGACTACGGAGGACATTTCAACTAGCCATCCACAGCCAGCTCTTCCACCACTAAAGCGAGAGAAATCCAGCATGTACTCACCGACAGAAGACTCCTTCCAAGACACAGCCAATCTGGTCAAAGAGGACAGCGACATATAACTCTTACTTTCTTTTTCAATCTTTCCTACACACAAACTGCAGATACAACGGGAAAAAAGACACACTCTGTTCCTCTTTGCACAGAATCTATTTTTATATGCAGATTTTGTACAAAAAAAAAAAAAAGAAATCTTAAGATTATTTTAAGAACACTTAATAAGATGTTTTTATAACAGAAAATTAAAAGGTCTATGGAGACTATGCCTTCTGCTGTTTCTTATGCCAATTCATGTCTATAATTGTTTTTATATTGTGATGTACTATATGTACTGTATATCTTTGCACTGATACTACTGATGGTAAAAATGTTGTACATTTGTAAAAAATTTTAGAAGATTTCGATGGTAACTGAAAATGATGTGGAGCAGATCATGCGTTCTATTAAAGATAAATAAAATGACCGCTGAACATGGTAGTGTGTAGGTTAATGCACGCTGCTCAGTGATTTATTCCTTTTTGTTGGTTCTTTGCATAGAAATTTACACTGATAATTTGTAAGTGGACTAAAAAAAACACATCTCATCCTGAACATTTATATACCTCATGTGTGGACTGGCCAGCACAGGACAAAAAAGAGCCAATTTCTGTTTTGGTCAGTATCTTAAGCAGTATCTTTGTTCAAATTAATATTACATTACCTTAAATACAGTATATATTAGACATTTATAGATTTATGAACTGCTATAGATTATTTGTTGTTACCCAAGTTTTAATTGTAGATATGGTAATTACCAGAAATCAACTTATGATATTTTCTGCCTTTATATCTACCAGGCTAATTTATACGGCGTGTCTTGTAAAAACGTTTATTGTATTGTTGCAGTAGGCAAATATTAAAGACTGCTGTTATTTAAAAGAAGGGACTGAATAAAATAGGTAATAACCTATTTTCATTCATAATTTATATTACGAATGTCACCGATATTTCACACGCTGTTCTCCAAATTCTGAAATAAATTAAACTGATATTTGCTGTGTAGTTTGGGGTATGTATACTCTCTGGTTTGGGCTGATAATTGTACTATTGGCTAAACTAATTAAACGATAAATTCTATATTACTAAATGATTTTTTAATATTAATGAAAGTAGAATAAACATTCGATGAACTGATTGTTTTTTGTCAAATGCTGCTGAGAAAAATTCCAATAAATATATCGTTTTATCATGTCTTTTGCCTAACTTGATATTTTTGTCCTATGTAGCTTATAATAAACAAAAACATTTTAAATATATTATAGAAGTAGAAAATAATAAGTATAGATTAATTTTACATTCCAGGACATAATATATTCCATTGTGTGTATGTGAAATATTTTCCAGCCTTATTATTTAAGCCAAAACAAAAAGAAAAAAACAACAACAAATATACACAAAAATGCAGATTTATGGCTGGTGGTCCGAGGGCTGTATGAATGGTGGTAAAAAGCATGTCGTATCTCCACGTTATCTTTTGCTGTGCTTGACTCGAGCTGGCACTTCCTCCCTATAACCCCCACCCTACCCACACCCACACACACCCCATCCCTGACCGGTCCATCTCCCCGCTCCACCATTCCATCACAACGGCCCTGGTAAGTGCAAGACTTCAGGCTTGCGCAAACCAAGCTGTGACCTCGAAAGCTACTTTGTTAACAAACATGGCGCACAATTTACACTACTCATTAAACTTCCATCTTTATCAATACGATGGGTCCTGACCAGGGGCGTGGCCACCCTGCACTGATGTCATTTAAATACATTTTATCTCAGGTAACTTATCTATCTATAGAAATGTTAGTTATATGAGGGTCTGTTTTTAATAGTTATTTATTTTGGGGATCACCAAACTTCTGGTCCTGGGGAGTTCAAGCTCCAGCGCTAATCAAACACACCTGAAGAAGCTCATCTTGCTAGGTATAGTTGAAACTTACAGGCAGGTGTGTTGATGCAAGTTGGAGCTAAACCAGGATTGGACAATCTTGGTTCTGGAGGGTTGGGGTGTCCTACAGAGTTTAGCTCCAAGCCTAAGCAAACACACCTGAACCATAAGATTTTGCTAGGTAGACTTGAAACGTACAGGTAAGTGTGTAAAAGCAAGTTGGAGCTGGACACCAGCCCTCCAGGACCAATTTTGATGCCCCCTGATTTAGATTTTAATTAAAATCAAGTGATTGAACTTAGCTTAAATGTTCATACACAACACTATATTTTACTGATGTATAAGAAAGAATAAGGGAATTTCAAACTTCATCACCTGGTCTTGAAGTACTCCTTCCTGTATTTTATTATTAAGGCCAGTTAACTGTTGCAATAAAGACTTTACTTGCAATAAATAATCTATATTGCCCATACATATACAGACAAAAAGTATTTTCTTCACTAAAACCACGTTTCTGTCCTAGGAGCGCCATCCTGTGGTCATATATTGCACAGGGCAGGATTTTTTTTTTAATCAAAGGGGTCACCAAACTCTTTTCTGGAGGGCCGGTGTTCTGTGGAGTAGCTGCAAATTTAATCAAACACACCCGAACTAGAGAATAAAGTTCACCTGGGACAAGTTGAGCCTTGACAATATACATCCAATACATAATTGGAATTTTTAATTACTGCATGATGTGTATTCCAGATGCAAATTAATTTTGGTGGTAGTGGTAGTGGCACAGTAACTGGTAGAGCTTTCATCCATGTAGGACTTACTTTGGGAAGACACTGGTAAAATAGAACAGTTCCAGAGCACCTGGAACTGGACCTGGAACTTCTTACTTCCCAAACAGCTTAAAACCTTTCATGGAGTGTTCTTTATGCTGCGTCTTGCATATTAATAAAGAAAGTTCTGGATATACTACACAAAGTGCAAGTAGAGCTAATTTTAAAGGCAGCTATGATTAATGATGTATGATTAATATTGGGAAATTGTTGGCTCATGGTTAAGGTGTTGGACTACCAACCTGAAGATAGTGGCTTTGATTCCAAGCTGCACTGGACCGATTGTTATGCCACCACTTCTGGGCTCCTGAGCAAGGCCCTTAACCCCTAAATGTTCAGTTGTATAAAATGAGATAAATTAATACAATAAGTCACATCTTGGTTCACACTTCAAAAGATCTAACACTAAACACTGCGACTGTATAATAGTGTATAATCAATATCTCTCAGCAGATGTAAATTCAGTGTGTAGACTTGATCCGAAGACATCTAATGTCTCATACTGTCTAATGTCTCGCTGTATTGGACGCTTGAATCGTAGTTTGGTATGACTTTTTTAGGTAAACAATACATACAATATTACGTATAATGATGATTTATAATTTAGTAAATAACCACTATTAAAAAAAAGGAGTGCAGAATCCTTATATAACCTCCACTGCATTTTAAATAAAGGCTTTAGGTTGGATACTGTTTCTCGTTAGTATGGCGTCAGTTATAAAGGATGGCATGTAGGATAAAGGCAGCCAGAGAAATTTTGCATCCCAGCCTGCAGAGTAGCGGCTACGAGGATAGACAGCAGAGACAGCATGTGCCATACAGCTCACAACTTTCATCAGATCTCCATCCAGCATCTTCTCTAACTTCTCTTTCGTCATTACTTTCACTGAAATAAGAAACATATAAGACACGCTGTTTAAGACATTTTGTAATATTTCTAATAAGAGTTTGTTTATTTGTTAATATTTTCCTCTTAAATTGTAGTACATTTTATGTTTTTGTGCCAACATATCGGTCAGACAACGAAATATGATTTGTTTTTACAGGTAAGAAATTTTAAAACAGCATATTTTAGAAAATGTCTTCCGTATTACAGTCCCACTGGAGCTTATGATTTACTGATAGTTAGCTCATTATAGGGGTAAGTCCTAAAGACGCATAGATTCCAGTGGTCTGTAATCACACGTTTTTATATTATTCATTCATTCATTTTATTTCCTTAATTCGGGATCACGGTGATCTGTTGGAGTCTATCCCAGCCTTATGGAAGGGGCAAATGGCAGGAGGGATACACCCTAGACAGGTTGCCAGTCAATCACAGGGCCGCACACACTCACACTCGCTCCTATGGGCAATTTAGAATCACCAAACAATCTAATATACGTTTTTAGACTGTGGGAGGAAACCGGAGAACCTGGTGTAAACCCACGTAAGCATGGAGGGGGACCTTGCAAACTCCACACACATCCCTGCCCGGGAATTGAAGCAAACCTTCTTGCTGTGAGGCAACCGTGCTTACCGCTAAGCCTCTGTGCCGCCCATTTTTATATTAACGTAAGACGAATGATTTCTCTATTACAGCCTGTGTTCTAACCCCTGTCAATGTAGTCATTTCCATAGTCATTCTTCACATCTTGCGGCAGTCTGTTCCAAATTTTCTGAATACTGTCTTGAACAAGACCAGTGTCGGACATGGTTGTTTTGAAGAATCCTGGTTCAATGCACAGTACTTTAACTCCAAATGGTATCATGTTCAACCTGTTGAAAGAAAACAATCCCAGTGAGCAGTTTGGACAAGAATCTGAATGCACATGGGGGGGGGGGGGGGGGGGGGGGGGGGGGGGGGGGGGGGGGGTGGGGGGGGGTTTTGGGTTTAAACACACACAATCTGTAGGTGTCTACTCTCTTCTCTTTTTCTTTCGGCTGTTCCCTTTTAGGGGTCGCCACAACGATTCATCTGTCTCCATCTAACCCTATTCTCTACATCCTCTTCACTCACACACACTAACTTCATGTCCTCATTTATCGCATCCCTATACCTCCTCTTTGGTCTTCCTCTTTACCTTCTGCCTGGTAGCTTTATTTCTAACATCCTCCTACCAATATATCACTGTCCCTCCTCTGTACATGTCCAAACCACCTCAATCTGTGCTTTCCTGACTTTCTCCACAAAACATCTAATTGTCTACTCTCTACTATCTTTTATTCCGCTTTCCTTGTGGTATATACAAGAAGCAATACAAGCATAACTGTTATATGTATAAAGTCATTCAAATTCAATTTGGAGGTCAATAATACAGAAATGTGACATTAAAAATAATTATAAGAATCTTTAATCTTCAAGAATATTTTTAATATCGTTATCATTACTTAACGGGGGAGGTGGTAGCTCAGTGGTTAAGCTGTTCGACTGCTACTTGGAAGACCAGGGGTTCGATTCCCAGCACCACCAAGTTACCACTGCTGGACCCCTGAGCAAGGCCCTTAACCCCCAATTGCTCAGTTGTATAAAAGAAATTAATTTAAGTTGCCCGGGATATAGAAGTCTGCCAAATGCTGTAAATGTTATCAGTCAAACAACATTTTCTATTCTTTAAATGCTTAAATCGTGCTTTTTGTTGCTTTAGGTACCAAAACTACCTCAATTCCTAAATTCAGATCAATTTTTAAAAATGGAAATTATTATAGAAGTTAATATTAGGAATATTGATTACAACTAACATTAATGTATATATTTCAAATGGCGTCCAATATTAATATTCTTACAATTCGTCACGCTGATAAATAGAATAAAAAGGTAGAGATATGCTTTGTCTGAGATGCTTGAAGCCATGACAGCTGCCTATTCTTAGTAAAAAAAAAAAAACTTTTACGTTTTATAAAGTGCACGTGCTTATGATCGAGTTGTTTTGATTGCTTTTCTGATCCACCAATTTTAAAGCTGGGATTATATTTTAAATAATAAAATACAACCATCTTGATTTATCTGCGTTTTAGAGCCAATTTCTATCTTTACATTTTTGGCTTTAGTGGTTCTTTTTAAAAGTGTTAGAAGAATCTATCCCAAAAGTAAAAATGTACATCAAAGTTTATTCATCCATTCATTCATCTTCTATACCCGCTTATTACCTAATTCAGGGTCACGGGGATCTGCTGGAGTCTATCCCAGGGCAAAAGATAGGAGGGGTACATTTACATCATTTGGCAGACACTCTTATCCAGAGCAACTTACATTTATACAACTGAGGGTTAAGGGCCTTGCTCAGGGGCCCAATAGCAGTGACTTGGTGGAGCTGGGAATCGAACCCAGGATCTGTGGGTTGATAGTCCAACAACTTAACTTTGAGCCACCACTTCACCTTGGACAGGTCAACAGTCCATCACAGGGCCGCACACACACTCACACTCACTCCTATGGGCAATTTTGAATCACCAATCAATCTAACATACACACAGAGTAAACCCATGCAAGCACAGGGAGAACATGCAAACTCCACACAGAAAGACCCCTGCCTAATGGCTAATTTAATTACTATTTAAATTAATAAAATAACTTTTAATAGTAATTAAATAAGCCATCCAGAAAATGAGTAATCCACCCATTAAGCATGATCCTGTTTGTAGAGATGCTTTTAATGATCTCATGAATTTATTCTAAACACTGATTTTGACTCATTGTAAAGTCAAGAGTATGACCCACCTTAGACAATCATTGAATGCCTCCACTCCGTATTTTGAGACACAGTATGGTCCTGTAGGTAGGCATATTCTTCCAAGCACACTGGAGATATTAACAATGCGGCCCTTCGCTTTCTTAATGTAAGGTAGCACACTCAGGGTCACAGCGATGACCCCCAACAGGTTAACACTGATCACCTTCTCAAAGTCATCCGCAACCATCCAGTCAATCAGCCCTGATGGCTGAGACATTCCCGCATTGTTAACAACAGCCCAGAGACCTAAATTCCACACACACACACACACACAACAAAGACAATAAAAGAAGAATAATGTTGTATTTGTTGAGTAAATGATAATACCGTAAGATGTGCTTATCTGAGCAAAGTGATAATTAATCTGATTAAACAGAATTGATGCAACACACAAAGACACATAAAAAAAATAAAAATAAAAAGTCCAGTTGTAAACTCTTACCTTTCTCTCCCACCAGAGTTTTAATGATATCTGCAGCTCTCGTAATGCTCTCGCTATCTGTAACATCTAACTGAACTGTGAAGAATCTGAACTGACAGTTTTTCTTTAGCTCAACCGCTCCTTCCTTTGTGTAGCAGCCAGCAATGACACAGAAACCCTCTTTGTGCAGATACTGAGCCAGAAGCTTTCCAAAGCCAGTGTCGCACCCGGTGATGTAGACATATTTCTCTGATTTGTTTCCAACTTGTTTCAGCTCTCGAAACCACCGACAGGCATAGAATAACACCATCAGTCCTAAGATATACAGGAACATCCCTGTAAAATAAAAATGAAAAGATACTTTAAAAAAATAGGTATAACCGTTACCTGCTTTTGTATTATAGATTGTAGCTTTTTCAGATATCACGAGACTGTTAAAAGTTGAAAACATCGATAATGCAGATAGAACAGAAACTTCTTTACTTTCTTTATGATTAAACCAACATAACACAGTTTCAGCCTGGATCCCTGCATCAAACGGATCGGTGTATCTTATCTAATAGACCAAAAAAGCAATTTAATATAACAATTTAAAAATCTTAAATATTTAGAAATCTAAAAGTGGTACAGACAAGACAAGAAAACATTATTTAATATAAAAGCCACACAATCAATGTAAATGCTAGAACCAAATCCTTTTTTTTTTTCACTTTCATTGTTTGTAACATGTGATTCCAAATTTCTGCCATCAGGTACCTTCACTCCAGATTAGTCACTTCTTTTTCCAATACCTAAAACTTTATTATTATTATTATTATTATTATTATTATTATTATTATAAATCTAGTGAACCGGTACTGATCTATTCATTGACACAGACTTAAAGCGCTTTTTGTGCGTCGCACTGCCAAATTAAGGAAATGTAGTTTTATATACAGACAATAAAAATCCAGTTCTATGGTTTAGTAGAAGAAAAGAAATATATAAATACAACTTACTTTAATTGCCGGAGGATGTTTCCACATGCACTTGACGCACTATGTGCCGCTAAACTCGCTTTTGTCTCCACTGTCTGGCTGCTGTTTGCCCCTGTTTTGTTCTTGGAGGAGGCGTCATAGGCTGCGTTGCGCATATCAAGTGACCCCAATTCAGATTTTCTTTCCTCCAATGTGCCACAGACCGCATTAGACTCATGACAGTGTGAGCAGGAAAAAAGCACATGGATTCCGATATTTTTAGATCGGATTCAGGCCTCGTTTGTATGTGGTAACAAATCGCATTTACGTGTGCAGTGTATACAGACAGATCGGATTTTCACCTGTACTCCATATATATATATATATATATATATATATATATATATATATATATATATATATATATATATATATATATATATATATATATATATATATATATATATATATATATATATATATAGTATATATATATATATATATATATATATATATATATATATATATATATATATATATATATATATATATATATAATCTATCAAGGTTGTAATACTAATGTTGTCCACTAGAGGGTACTATAGAGGATAAATTGTTATATTTTGTTATTAATTTGCTATATATATATTTAACTTATTGCTAACATAGTAAGTAGCTTTCTTTTCTGGGGAATTGGAGACCTCAATGGTTGTAAGGGCAAAAAAGCACTAACCCTAGTTTGTTTGTTTTTTTTTGAGGTGAGGACCATTTGCATGCTCTTGGCACACACTTTGCCCCCCGAGATCTCTTTTATTAATAGTGTGGAATGTGCATTGGAGAGGACACAAACTCATTCTTTCATAGGGCCCTAATAAGAGGAGCAAGCATTCGGAATCACTATAAACATCACACACCAGGGTCACTAGATTGTAAACTGCTGCCCACCAAATTTGCAAGACAGTCGTTTTTTTGCCAAGTAATTCACTTAACATCCAATCGCATACTGTCGATCAATTTATCCGCAATAGCTTGTAAACACTGTAAACAATGTAAACACTGTGCAATATGTACCATGTGCAGCCCACAATCTATTCTTTTGTCTATTATGGATTATTGCCACAATTTAATTGTCGCACTGTTTTCTTTCTTTCTTTCTTACTTTCTTTCTCTACTATTGTATCTAAAAGCTCATGAGTGTGTTTGTGTTTGTAAGCACAATTGGCAATAAAACCCTTTTTGATTCTTGATCAGCAGATCTGGAATGTTTCTAGGCAAAAAGTGTTTAGCTAACCGTTTTTTTACACTATCTGTCATTTTAGAATCAGCAAATCAAATTATTCATTTGCAGCATTTGGCAGACACCCTTATCCAGAGCGACTTACAATATTCCTTGTTATACAACTGAGGGTTAAGGGCCTTGCTCAGGGGCCCAACAGTGGTGGCTTGGTGGAGCTGGGAATAAAACCCACAACCTTTGGGTTGGTAATCCAACACCTTAACCATGAGCCACCACGTCCCACGTATCTTGTAGCAGTTTAATTGCAAAGCTGAATAAGCAAAGCTGAATAATAATTTAATAAATGCAATCGCTGTCAAATAAGCAGATAATTACTGACCGAGCGAGCATTGACCCCTTTCATCAACCAACATGTCAACCTTAATGAATCATTTTATACCTTTACTGATATTCCAATGAAGACCAGGACAATCCTGTATATTGTAAAGCTTTGCAGTTGCTGGCGTTAGAAGTCCACTAGTCTGTAGATAAAAACATGGTCCTTGATTTTTCTATTGCAGCCGTTTGGTTTTAATTGGTCTACAGATTAAATCTACTGCTCAGATCACACATTTGTGTTCATATTGGATTACTATTGACCTTTTTTCCCTCACCGTTATTAAAGTGCGGCATCATAAAATGAGTTCAATAACCTACAGGCCATTAGTTGCAATTTGTGCTAAATAGGAATATTTATGTGGTTATACTATATATTATACTATACATGATTACAATTTTACTTAATAAAATTTAAAACGTTTTTTTTTAATACTACAATTTATTTTACCCTAATAAACTCTCCCCTAATCACCCTTTAATATTGTCATATTTCTAGGGCATCCTTTAATTAGCTAATTGTTTGTTTTATTGTTTTAACAATAAAGTAAAGCATAAATTTAAGACTTCTACGTCTAATATGTATGAGTTTAAAAAAATAATCACCCAATAAAATTAATATTAGTGCTACACTACACAAGCTATGCTAAATGCTAATCTTTAACATGATCATCAGGTCAATGTTCAACCTAATGTTCAACCTAATCAGACAGGATATGGAGCTGCTTTTACACTGCCAGAGTCTGTATTATCTGAGCAACAATAAAAAGTGTTTTAACCAGTTTATCTAATAACAAATCTATACAAATACATGTAATGCATTGTTTTGAACAGTTCTATAAGGTAAATTAAGGTGATTTTACAACTTTAATTTAAAGAAATGAAACAGGTTTTCCAGTATTTTAACCCTGTTAATACATTTTTGTCTTGTTGATCTTACAGTATGTAAGTTTAACAATTTCACATTACACAAATATTCACTTCACTTTACATTTTAAGGCAGTGCTAGAAAATAATGGTGGCCATACAAAATATTGACATTTTGGACCCAATTTGGACATTTCCTCTTAGGGGTGTACTCACTTTTGTTGCCATGGGGTTTAGACATTAATGGCTGTGTGTTGAGTTTTTTTTTTGATGGGGCAGCACACCGGGCAGTTACACAAGCGGTACATTCACTACTTTACATTCTCGCAGCGTTTCATTTCTTTAGTGTTTTCACATAAAAAGATATAATAAATCTTTACAAGAAATGTAAGGGGTGTACTTACTTCTGTGACATACTGTATATACATATTCATCTTTTCCACAATATATGCAGTAATTATATGACCACGTTATGTCCATCACTAGCATGTTGTGACTAGCCCAATTAGGATACTTTTCAATCAATGACTATAACTCCATAACTGACATAATCCGTAATAATCTATAACAGGAGATACAAAGGTATGTAATCCATAAACCAATAATCCATAAGAGGAGATACAAATGTATGTAAGGGTAGACAGGACACGGAGCTGCTTTCTCACTGCCGGAGTATGTATTATCTTAGCAGCGTGCTCATTTCCACAACAGGTTACGTTGTCATAACCACCACACTCTCCCCGTCGAAAAGAAATGTCATAACGACTTTTTTTGTTCGAAGATATTCAAGATATGTAATATGTCAATTCAATTTCTACATTGCTGTATGTCCTTTAAGTTAACTGTGTTTACAGGTTGTCAATAAAGGAAAATGGACACAAAGCTTTATCTCAAGAGTCTTTCCAGTATGCAAATAGATATACTGGCTGACACTGGGACACTGGGTAAGTCCATCGTTTATTTCTTATGGTTTGTGGTGAAATGTTGGTGTTTAAATGCCCTACGCTATAACATGCTAGAGTACCTAAGGAGTCGTATGTAAATGTTTTTGGTGGTCTCCCTCATAGGACCATCTGTGCCCCTGTTCTCCTTTGATTTGGAGCTACATCTGCCAAATCAGGTTCTTCTTCAGGTTGTTTCTTATCCATTACATCTGCTTCCTGTTAGGATATGCTTTCATATTTCATATTTATTCATTATCTCTTGATTAACTTCTTTTCTTTTCAGGTTTGCTGGGCTGGACATCAGGTAAGATTATGTTGTCTAACTCACTGTTTTTGTCCACAGGTTGCTGATCCTTAACCACAGGTAAATAGTAGTAATCATAGTTTACATCCTTCTCTTCTTCGGGGCTAGACTCATCTTGGTCTTCTAGCCTCTAATGGTAGATAATCATCTATCTTCCCTTTTCTTGTTCAGGTTTTACTTCATAAATCAGACCTTCTACTTGACGCACTACTGTATGAACAACATCTTCCCAGTGGCACCTATTAGTGTACGTTTTGCACCAGTACACGATCCCCAGAACATAATATGGAACTACCCTCCTATCCTAATTTATCTTGTTCCTTTTTGTTGACTTCTTCACTGTCTTTTAAAAGCCTGTTGTATCTCTTGCTTCCATCTCTTTACATACTTCTTGTAGTCCATAGTTCCTGTCTCTGAGGTCAAGCCAAATTTGATGCGTCGGTATGAAGTACAAACGGCTGTGAGAAATTGGGAAACGCAAGAACATGTGGCTCAACCAGACAGTCTATCAGTCCCTCCAGTATTTCTTGGTGTTGAGCACAATTCCCTGTTCTTTTCTTTTCACTATTGATTCCTTGTTTCTTTGCAATCCTCTTAGCTAGTCTCAGTTTGTTATAGCAGGTCCTAGAAAGGTCCTGCAATCCTTAAGAAGTCTTTTATATACTTTTAATAGTAGCTGAGCAAACCCATGACTGCTCTCAGTTGTCCGGCTGTACTAGGCCTTTTCTCTTTTGGGCTTCTCACGGCAGCCACATCGGCCGGATCTATCTTACTTCTTTCCTCAGACACAATTCTCCCAAGATGCCCCACTTCACGCTAAACCCCATTAAGTTACAAAAGCTGTTAATGGTCTACCTTAGCCACCAAGCCTGATGATATCCTTTATCTTGGTCAAAAAGGGAAAATTAAGTGAGGAAATCTCCTAGGCTGGCTGGAAACCTGCAGCGATTCTGGTTTTGAAGATTAACCTCAGATTGTTTGCACTCTCCTTCCTAGCTAGACATGGACACTGAACATTTGCATTCCACAGGTCACCTAAATGGCACTGGAAGCAGGCTGTCATCACTAGAAGCATCACTAGAACTCACACTGCATTCATCCCAGCGGTGCCCACACCACCTGATAGGGTAAGATACATTTACAGTTACATTTACAGCATTTGGCAGACGTAGAGCGACTTTCATTTTTCTTATTTATACAAATGAGCAATTGGGGGTTAAGGGACTTGCTCAGGGGCCCAACAGTGGTGGCTTGGTGGAGCCGGGATACAAATGTATGTAAGAAAAGACAGAACACAGAGCTGCTTTCTCACTGCCAGAGTATGTATTATCTGAGAAACCAGTTTATCTAATCACAAATCTATATAAAATAAACTTAGTTATTAAAAATACATGAAATACATTGATTTTAACAGTTCTATGAGGCAAATGAAGCTATTTTCACAACTTCAATTTAGATAAATGAATTATATTTATATAATATATATATTTTACAAGTATTATACAAGAATTAAACATAACCTAAACAGTGCATAAACTTTTTTGAAACTTTTAGCTAGCCGTTGTTAACTTTTAGCTAGCCGTTGTTAACTTTTAGCTAGCCGTTGATTAACATGTCCCGGTCATGTGAACACAACTGCTCCGTAAGTCATGATATTAATCAAAAAAACAATATCCAGCAGAGGCCTGCCCACCTGGATGATTATGTGGTCGACTGTGTATACAATGTAAACAAAAAGACAACAGAGCAAGACTGGTAGACGCCATCTTGGTGTCTGGAATTAGACATTTAAAACCCAGATCCTGCAATTAGTGGAAAGGGGACAGCTGAAATCCAATGCCAGCCCTGATATTGTTACCTTGATATTGAGTTGTGGATTTTCCTCAGCTAATCAAAGCTGCTACAGCTCTGGGAAAAATAATAAGCAAAACTGGAACTGATCACTATGACTTATCACTAATCATCATACCTCACCATATCTTCTGCACACCTCTGAGGCAGCCTATGAATCAGTAGCATACCTCCATACAGAGGATCAAGGCCATGGGAACTAGCATTTGTCCATGACAGATCAAGGGTTTCTCCAAAAAGGCAACAATTAATGCCCAGGCTTGAATTCTGCGCCGCCCTCACTGGAGCACAGTTAGCCAAGATACTCTATAACAAGCTCTTATTGGAGGTCAGGAACACATTCTTGTGAAGTGACTAAACAACAGTACTTGTTCGGCTGAAATTTTTTTTTTCAGAGTAACCGAGATACAAGAACTTACCGAAGGTCACTGTTGGCGCTTTGTAACAATGTTGCAGAAGACATCGTATGTGGCAAAACCTTGCTTGAATTACCCGAACCTAATTATTGTGGTTAAGGGCCAGACTTTCTTTACCTTAGCTTGTACAGGATCATCACTGCCCGATGCTACTTAGTTCTCAACCTTTCTAAAATTCCTGGATGCTACTTGTAGATCCATGCAGGGAGCGGTAGGGCAAAACGGTGACCCAGGAGCATCGAAGGAACAGCAGGCTGGAAGCTACAGTCAGCTTTCACTTTCATTAGCTCACGTCTTTAAAACCGGTTAGCGAAACAGAGAATCCAGGTTCTGGCAGAGTTTTATAAAGAATAACTTGCCCGCCCTGCAGCCTCACACCTGGGACTGTTGTGATGATAACTGACTACCAACCCAACCTCCCCGTGCTCTTTGGCCTGTTGAAAGTAGTGACCATTAAATCTGGATTAAAAAGCTGTAGTAAAAAACAACTACCTCAATACAGGATAATAACCCTGCAGAAGATTAAAGGAAAGGGATCGATAGTACATTTGCATAGCAAATGTAAGAGCGGTTGGAGAAAAGGAAAGACGAGTGCGCCATCTGCTAGTAATTCTTAGGAATCACTGTTATTAGTCGACAAGGTCACCGTAGATATCATGCACTGCTCATGTGAAGGGATAGCCAATTCAATCACCACATTTGCAGAGAACTGTGAAAAACAACCTCCTCGCGTTTTTTACTTCACCAGAAAGAGACGTTGTGCGTCAATAAGCAAAAGTAAGTTCATTTATCCTGATTAGTGTTCTGATTAGGATTATTTGTTGAGTTTTACATTTATAAGTTAGTTTAGAAGTTCTTTAATTTACACTTATTTACATCTACTCATGTTTACATATGTTATTTATTTACGTATTATATAATATTTAATAAGTTTATATTCAGACTTGGGTAGTAACAAATTACATTTACTTCGTACATTTATTTGAGTCATTTTTACATTTACCTGAGTAACGTAAACTACTTTTTACTTTTAGAGCATTTTTTTTTTTAAAAAGGGTGTATTTTTACTGTTACTCAAGTACATTTTCATGAAATAACTTTACTTTTACTTCACTACATTTGGCATCGTTCCTCTGTTACTGTCAAATGGTAATAAATATGAGATTTTAAAAATAATTCCATTATATGAGCTGCGCGAGGGGCTGCTACGCATCTCTTGAATTCAGAACGTTTAGCTAGGAGATGAAGCAGTCTGTGTGTTTGTGCGCACATGTATGTGTGCACATTGTCGGAGGCAGATCAGCCGTGACCTCAAGTTTAGTCTATGGTTTCACTCCAAGAAATAAAAAAAAAAATAGTTCTATAAGGTCAGCTGAGGAGCTGAGAAAGACATAAAGAACAAGGCCCTTAACCCCCAATTGCTTAGTTGTATAGATGAGGTAACTGTAAGGCGCTCTGGATAAGGGCGTCTGCCAAATAATGTAAATTAAATGGTTTTAACAAACTGTACAAACTGTATTTCTAACCCCCTAACCCCTAACTCTTAGCCCTAACCCCTAACTCTAAGCCCTAACCCCTAAGTCTAAGCTTTAACTTTAAGACCTAACTCTAACTCTAGCCCCTAACCCTAACTCCTAACCAGAAACTTTCTGCATTTTCACTTTCTCAAAAACATCTCATCTTGTGTGATTTAGAAGCTTTTGTACCCATGGGGACCTCAATTTTGGTCCCCACCATGACGCGAGCCCCCATGTGTGTGTGTGTTTAGGTTTAGGTACCCACCAGGATATATAAACCCCTGTACACACACACACACACACACACACACACACACACACACAGACAGACATTCCTATCCATATCCGTATCATATGGCCCACGCTGTATCCATTACTAGCATGTTGTGATTAGCCCAATTAGCATACACAGCAAACGTGTTTTATATAAACGTGTTATATAAACTCTTACAAAATTTCTTCAATTACTTCATTACTGACAATCTATGATATTTTATATTCACACCATGTGCAGTACGTACCTGATAAAGGGAGATACAAATGTATGTAAGGGAGGACAGGACACAAAGCTACTTTCTGAGCGCCGGGCTCACCGAACTCCCCCAACAGGTAAATACAGAAAAAGCAATCGATCAATGATACAACAAAAATTATTCCTTTAATAGAGTAAAGAAAGGAAAAAGAAAGAAAAATGAGTTTTCTCCTTTTTTTCTGTCTCTCTTACGTTTTTATAACCACCACAACACCACCTGTGAAGAGTGGGGCAATTGTGTCTTAGTGGTTAAGGTGTTGCTAATACCCGAAAGACTGAGGCTTGATTCCCAGCACCACCATGGACCCCGAGCTAGACCCCCAATTGCTCAGTTATATAAAAATGAGATAAAATAGAAAAAAAAAATGTGTGCATTTTATAACCACCACAGCACCACCTGCAAAGAGTGAGGTAACTCTGTTGGAAATATGGTGGTTTAGTGGTTAATGTGCTGGAATAATACCAGAAAGATCAGGGTTTGTTTCCCAGCACCACTACCGTGGGGCCCTGAGCAAGGCCCTCAACCCGAATTGCTCAGTTGTATAAACAGGAGATAAAATGAAAAATGTTATCTTTTTTTTTCTCTTACATTTTCATAACCACCATAAGACCACTTGCGAAGAGTAAGATAACTGTGTTGGGGAAATGGTAGCCTAGTGGTTAAGAGGTTGGATTAATACCAGAAAAAACAGGGTTTGATTCCCAGCGCCACCACCGTGGGCACCTGACCAAGGCCCTCAACTGAAATAGCTCAGTTGTATAAAAAGAAAGAGGAATGTGTTTTCTTCTTTTTTTTCTTACGTTTTCATAACCACCACAACACCACCTGCGAAAAAGGAGCTAACTCTGTTGCGGAAGTGGTGGCTTAGTGGTTAAGATGCTGGACTAATACCAGAAAGACCAGGGTTTCATTCCCAGCACCACTACCATGGGGCCCCTGATCAAGGCCCTCAAGCCAAGTTGCTTAGCTGTATAAACAGGAAATTAAAAGAAGACGAAAAATGGGGGTTTTTTCTCCTTTTTTCATTTTCTTACGTTTTCATAACCACCACAACACCACCTGCAAATATTGAGTAGATGTATATATACACTAAATATAGTATATAAGTTCGAAACAGTGCTATTCTCTTTCCCAAAACCATTTATAAACATTCATTCATTAACACTAATTCGGGGTCACAGGGATCTGCTGGAGACTATTCCAGCCGTCTCTGAGGGCAAAAACCATGAGGAAAGGTCCCAGGCCCCAGGAAAGGCCGCCAGTCCCTATTCATAAACAAATATGCATAACTCCCTATCAAATAACAATCAGGAAATATATCTGAAGGCAATTCCTCAGAATTAAACGTGAGTGTGATGTACAGTTATACAGCTTGTATGTTATACACGAAGGCCTTGGGCTTATCTAGTGCTCGACTGAAGTAATCTCTTATCACTCTAATAGTGGGCTAGATAATCAAGAAGGTGTGTACAGAGCACAGATTGCACAAATAAGTCTCGAGGAGTTGTAGTCACCACAGTCTGTACAAACATCGCCGTGTAACCCAGAGGAAATGCAGTAACAGGTAAATACGTTTCTTCGCATCTATTTTATTACATTAGCATAATAGATTCGATTTTTCTGTGTATAGCAATTATTATTATTATTATTATTTATTATTATTATTATTATTATTACTATAGGCAGGTGTTAAAGTACTTTTTAATGGAACTATTTTCTTTGATACAGTTTTAAATAACACTAATACATAAAATGACTAGATGAGCCCTAGACAGACAGATAGCCATACATTATATATTAACTATAAAGCAAAGTTATTATTGCAGTTTTTTATAAAAATTTAAGAATGCATGTTTTATTGAAACATGAATTTGCAAGTTTAATGTGTTCCACAAATAAGTTTTGTGTTGTTTTCTATATTAATGATTTAAGAGAACAAAACAAAGCAAAGAAATATTTGAGTGCAATCGGGGCTAAAGTTATTTAAAGATAATTGTTGTTTTTATCTATGGGTATCTATGGGAAATTTTTTATGTTTGGTTTTATAGAAGGAACATTTAACTGGTCTCACCAGTTGTTGCATTTAAAATCATGCTGCATTTATTGTTGGCTTTTATAAAGTTTATTTTTTTTTAAACCTTTATAACATTGTTAAGTTTTAACAAAAAATAAATAAATTGACTAATATACCGAAAATTAGAAATTTATTTTTAAAATAAATTTCTAAAAATTATGTCCTCTAGTGGCATCAAATGGAATGGTACTTTAAACATTTTTTTGCTGAGCAATTTGTTTCTGATATTTTTTATATAATTTATCATGAATTATTATTATCATTATTATATTCATCATAATGTGAAAGATGATAAAAGTGTCTAAGTTTATATTAATATAAATACGGTAACTAATCGGACCTGTTAGAATGCTCTTTTTCCGCGTTCAGTGCCGTTACCGATATGTATGTAAAAGCCGCGCCACCTGGTTATTAGTTCGGCTATTAAGTTTCTCGAAGCGCGGTGCCGTTCTTTTATGACGTACCGGGTTTTTTTAAATACATGAGACCGCGCCATGTCTTTATGATGTTCCTAATTCAAAGGAAAACTTTATTCAATCAATCATCTCCATTTTTAACGCTCATCTCGACCGCAGTGGTCACCGGATGTGCGGTTACGGTCATTGTGTTGATTACATTTAAAAAGTCGTTCCCTCAACATTTGAAGGCATTTGGCCACCAAAAACTCATGTCCTTCCCTTAACATGGAACAGAATGATCTCGTGGCCAGACATAATATCACGTTCCTACCTACGTCATAATGTAACGTTCCTACGTCATAATATGACGTTCCTACGTCATAATAACCCATGGCTACGACATAAGTTAATATGTTGTGGCCACAACACAATTTATGAACCGACTGTCCTCTCCAGGTCACCGTAGGTGAAGTACTAATTTTGTTAATCATTATTTTAGACCTTCTAATGACACACTTTTGTTATAATGTGTCTATGTATAATGTAATGTATATATTTTGTTTGTTTTTGTGTTATTATTTTTTTCCAGCACTTTTGTAAGAAGAGCATTTTTACATCTTTAAAACAACACAGGACTCGTTTTCTAAACATGAAGAAATATAACCTGAATAAGAACACTAAACATATAAAAATGTGTCATAAGAAAGGTAAGGCTTTAACTCTTTCAAAAACATATAATTTAGTATTATTACTTAATATTAATGCAGGTTATCTTTTTTTTTGCACATAAAGCAGCCACTGAAAGTAGGTGAGTATAAAGCTTTGCTATCCATGACATAACTTCTTCTACTTCTTCTTCTTCTTCTCCCTTCGGCTGTTCCCTTTTAGGGGTGGCCACAGCGAATCATCTGTCTCCATCTAACCCTATTCTCTACATACTCTTCACTCACACACACTAACTTCATGTCCTCGTTTATCGCATCCATATACCTCCTCTTTGGTCTTCCTCTTTACCTTCTGCCTGGTAGCTTCATTTCTAACATCCTCCTACCAATATATCACTGTCCCTCCTCTGGACATGTCCAAACCACCTCAATCTGGCTTCCTTGACTTTTTCCCCAAAGCACCTTACATGAGCCCGTCCTCCTGATGAACTCCTAATCTGTCCTAATCCTGTCCAACCTCGTCACTTCCATCGAAAACCTCAACATCTTTTACTTCCTCTGCTACTTCCAGCTCTGCCATCTTTCTCTTTCTCAGTGCCACTGTCTCTAAACCATACATCATAGCTGGTCTCACTCCTGTCTCTAAACCATACATCATAGCTGGTCTCACCACTGTCTCTAAACCATACTCTAAACCATACATCATAGCTGGTCTCACCACTGTCTCTAAACCATACATCATAGCTGGTCTCACCCTGTCTGTCTCAACCATATCCATCATAGCTGGTCTCACCACATACACTGTCTCTAAACCATACATCATAGCTGGTCTCACCACTGTCTCTAAACCATACATCATAGCTGGTCTCACCACTGTCTCTAAACCATACATCATAGCTGGTCTCACCCCTGTCTCTAAACCATACATCATAGCTGGTCTCACCACTGTCTCTAAACCATACATCATAGCTGGTCTCACCACTGTCTCTAAACCATACATCATAGCTGGTCTCACCACTGTCTTGTACACCGTTCCCTTGATTCTAGCTGATATTCCTGTCACACATCACTCTTGACACGTTTTTCCACCCTATCTAACCCCTTTTACACACTCTCCATGACATATACTTTTTTTAATGATCTTTTAAAGTGTCAATTGATTAGTTGTGCTAACAAATGTATTGATAATTGTAATGTTCACGTTTAAAGATCTGTTGGTGACCAAAATGGAGAGGAGGTTCTGAGTGTTGGCTTTTTCCAACTTTTTCGCTTTGCTACATGGCTCGATATTCTGATGATGGTAGTTGGAGGGTTGTGTGCACTCATCCATGGTGCTGCTTCTCCTCTCATGCTGCTAGTCTACAGCATGATGACTAACACCTTCGTAGCCTATGAGTTGGAGATTCAGGAACTAGCAGATCCCAACAAAATCTGCATTAATAACGCCATCACCTGGATTAATGGGACCATCGTGGAGCAGGAAGATAATACCACTCTGCATTGTGGGTAAGTGGTGTATACCAGGCTATAGTTTATTGATAATTATATCAAATAAGTAAAATTGATCACAATTAAACAAATGATTGTTTGTTTCACACAGTGTGGATATTGAGGCACAGATGACCCAGTTTGCTTATTATTATGTTGGCATTGGATTGAGTGTTCTAATCCTTAGTTATTTTCAGGTATGAAAGAAAACATATCCAAATCACAATACTACTACTACTACTACTATTAATGATAATAATGCTGATAATAAAATAATATCAACGATAATGTATCTTGCCTCTATTTCAGATTGCTCTGTGGGTAACTGCAGCTGCAAGGCAAACACAAATAATCCGAAAAACATACTTCAGGAAGATCATGAGCATGGAAATCGGATGGTTTGACTGCAATTCTGTTGGAGAGCTAAACACAAGGATATCTGAGTAAATAATATGTTTATATTTTGTAAATAAAACAGCCACCCATCGATCTATCCATCCTTTCATCCCTCCATTTTCTGCCGCTATTTACTGGGAGGCAGTAAATAAAACAAAATTATTGATTTAACATATACAAAAATACTTTCTATCTGAATTTTAAAAAGTTAAAACTTATTTTTAGTCATCTAAGATAAGATAGAAGGAATTTCCTATTAATCTGGGCATCTGAAAGGCTTCAGGAGGCCAAGCCATAAAATGCAATATGTGTAATAGCACCATTCCAGACAGTGAAAGGCAAAACATTTGATAGATTTAGTGTTTGGAATTTTTTAAAGTTAGTTTTTCCAATTTTACTGCACAAGGAAGAAAAATCTTTAACTCATTCCGCTGTCAAAACAAATAAGTGAAATTTTATAGCTACACAAACTGAGATACCGCAAATCTTCCAGCAAAATTTATCCCATTAAACTGATTTCTGCGCTAAAGAATCTAAGCATAAAGATAAAAGACAGATATTTTCATTTGGCCTTCATAAGTGTTGCATTAACTTGACATAATATATATAATTTATACTTTTAAAAAGATAAATATTTGTAACAATGGTTTTTAGCTCATTTTTCACATTTTTTAACATCTAACCCATGTTTTTAATAATTATACTCTCTATGTGTATTTTTTTTCAGTGATATCAACAAGGTTAACAATGCTATAGCAGATCAAGTAGCTATATTTATTGAGAGAATTTCAACTTTTTTCTTTGGCTTTCTGGTGGGATTTGTTGGAGGATGGAAGCTGACATTGGTGGTGATTGCAGTAAGCCCTCTTATTGGATTGGCAGCAGGACTTATGGCCATGGTCAGTTTTTTTTTTTATCTAACACAGTCTAAACTGTCTAAACTAAAGTCTTAACTGTGTGTGAAATCTAGTCAATGTTAAATATGCGTTTATTTATAAATTGTGTTTTCAGGCAGTTGCCCGGCTGACGGGTCAAGAGCTGCAGGCCTATGCTAGGGCAGGTGCAATAGCTGATGAAGTCCTTTCTGCAATCAGAACAGTCGCAGCATTTGGAGGAGAGGACAAGGAGACAGAAAGGTGTGATATCACAGTTTTTCAAGAAACAGTGTGGTGACTTAATGGTTAGCACTGTCGCCTCACAGCAAGAAGGTCCGGGGTTCGATTCCTGGACAGGAGCCTTTCTGTGTTTTCAATTATCAAAACATGTATGTTAGGTTGATTGGTGATTCTAAATTGCCCATAGGAGTGAGTGTGAGTGTGTGTGTGCCCCTGTGATGGACTGGCGACCTGTCCAAGGTCAACCCTCCTGCCTTTCGCCCTTTTAGAGACAGCTGGTATAGACTCCAGCAGATCCTTGTGACCCTGAATTAGGGAATAAGCGGGTTCAGAAGATGAATGAATGAATAAATTAATTAATTTTACATGATTAGCTTGTGCAATTATTCCTACATTTGACGATGGTATAAGAAGTTTTGTGTTTTCTCCAGATATGACAAGAACCTTGAAGAGGCTCAGACCTGGGGTGTGAAAAAAGGAACAATTATTGGTGTATTTCAGGGTTACCTGTGGTGCATCATCTTCCTCTGTTATGCTCTTGCCTTCTGGTATGGATCCAAACTTGTCATCGATACCAAAGAGCTCACACCCGGAACCTTAATCCAGGTATCATACTTTTAATACTTCATATTAATACTTCATACTTCATATTAAACCACATTAATCCAATGTCTATAGGGTGCAAAAAAAGCCCAGCAGAATGACAGTAGAATGTCTGAACTCCATAAAGCACCCAAAGCATGTGCTGTATAATTCAGCAAATCAGAGAGTTTTACTCATTTTGTGTGTCATATGCTTTAGACGTTTAACTGTTTGTGGGAGTGATGGCTGAGGCTGAGACTAGTTTAACACTGACCTCTTTAGTATAGATGCTAATGTTTATTCTATGAATTTATTCTTTCATACTTAGCCAGGGTGGGAAGGCAGGAATACAAACACAGTCACACAGGTAGTAACTAAGCATTAAAATCCAAACAAAAACCCTACAGACCTGAGAATAGCATATCAAACACCACATGCTCAATAACCTGGATTTAGAATCTAACCAAGGAACACTAGAGGTGTTGAATAAAACTATGGATAATAAGGAACACTAGAGGTGTTGAATAAAACTATGGATAATAAGGAACACTAGAGGTGTTGGATAAAATTATGGATAATAAAAAAATAAGCACAGTCACTTCATAATGCTGTAATGCTATTTGCACAATGCTGTTGTTAATTTGCACATTCCATGTCTTACCTCATTTAATAATCTGGTTGGCGCTATTGAAGGTTCTGTCCAGCAGATGTTCTGTTCTCTATTGTCTTCTTTCGACTGTCTTTGTAATGTTTGTATTGTTTATTGCACTGTCTGTTTCTGCACTGTCTGCACGAGGTTGCACACATGCACTTTATGTCTATTCTGTTTAATGGTTCTTTGTTGTTTTGTGAATTTTGTGTTTTGTGTAGCACCAGGGGGTCCTGGACAAAGATTATCTCATTTCACTGTGTACTGCATCTGCTATATATGGCTGAAATCACAATAAAGCTCCTTGAACTTGAACTTGAACTTAATGTGCCATATAATTTTATAAAACAACATTGAAAATATTGAAAATAAAGATCTGCAAAAATGTTATTTTTTTAGGTGTTCTTTGGTGTCCTCATGGGAGCCATGAACCTGGGTCAAGCATCTCCATGTCTAGAGGCTTTTGCTTCTGGACGGGCTGCAGCCAAGAAAATCTTTGAAACCATTGACAGGGTAAAGCGCACAATGACGCAATCAGATAACGCCTTCACAAACAATCATATAGATTTATAGGACAACTGATCACTAACTAACTTTCTGTTTCTGCACAGGTCCCAAAAATCGATTGTTTCTCTGAAGGTGGGCATAAGTTAGAGAGAGTAAAGGGTGACATTGAATTCCACAATGTTTATTTCAACTACCCCTCTAGACCTGATGTAAAGGTTAGATACCTCGATATATATATATCGATATATATATATATATATGAATATATATATATATTTTTTTTTTTAGACATTATGCTTACAGCTATAATTACCTGATCTACAGATCCGCAGTATTAATATTAAATTTGGTTTCTGTATTTGTAGATTTTAGAGGATTTACATTTACTGGTTAAAGCTGGAGAGACTACAGCATTCGTTGGGCCTAGTGGATCTGGAAAAAGTACAGCAGTCCAACTCATTCAGCGATTTTATGACCCTCAACAAGGAATGGTAAATCAGCCATGTGTAATTCAGATATATACAGTACTTATGTACTTATATCCATGAGTATGAATAAAAGCTAATCTGTTATTGCACTTAGGTCACCCTGGATGGTCATGATATTAGAAGTCTGAATATCCAGTGGCTGCGTTCACTAATAGGCATTGTAGAGCAGGAACCGGTTCTCTTTGCCACAACGATTGCAGAGAACATCCGCTATGGCCGCCCCAAAGTCAGCATGGAGGACATTATTCAGGCTTCTAAGGAGGCTAATGCATATAATTTCATAATGGACCTGCCACAGGTACATAACCATCCACACCTCAAAATTAGTAGGATAGCAGTATATGTGCAATGCAACAAGCGGTTAAGTCTTTCATTTTTTTCTGTAAATATATCATGATAGAACACGGTAGAAAGCACATTCTTTACAACATGTCTGTCCCATAATACAGAATTTTGATACACTGGTTGGAGCGGGTGGAGGTCAAATGAGTGGTGGGCAGAAGCAGAGGATTGCAATCGCTCGAGCATTAGTCAGAAATCCTAAAATCCTTCTGCTGGACATGGCCACCTCAGCCCTGGACAATGAGAGTGAAGCGGTAGTACAGCAGGCACTGGACAAGGTGAAAACATGTTTTTAAAGGTATCTGTACTTTAGTTAGTCCATTTGTTGAAAAGGAATATTAATATCGCTGTTTATTTGTCTGTCAGGCCCGAATCGGTAGAACCACCATTACTATTGCTCATCGCCTGTCTACAATCCGTAATGCTGATGTGATTGTGGGTTTCGAACATGGCTGTGCAATGGAGAGGGGCACACACAACGAATTAATACAAAGACAAGGAGTCTATTTTACCCTTGTCACACTTCAGGAGCAAAAAAACGAAGCATCCAATCCTCAAACAAAGAAAAGTAAGCAGATTTTATAAGCGTTTTTTGGGCTGTGATTTAATATTGTGGATTGTGTTGATCTAAGTGTTTGTTTGGTTCTCTTGATAAATTATGTAGCATCTGATACTAGTGAACTTGAGGATGATAGAATTGAACAACCAACAAATTTCAGCAGAGGAACCTATGAATCGAGCTTAAGGTAAAAAAAAAAAAATACCATTTATTTAGAATTTGAAATGGCAAAAAAATGTTTATTCAACTTCCTTCATTGTATTTGAGTCTAAAAACTTTATAACACATGTTGTCTGCAGGCGATCTTTGAGGATGAGGTCACAGTCACAAATGTCCGTCAACTTGATAGACGCTATATCTGGAGAAATTAAATTCGATTCAGCCAACATGGAAATGAAGGCATTGAGAGAGGTACATCTTAAAAACTGTAATATAATAATACATTCGACAACATGGTGCTGCAGCGCTACTTTACTTTTTATAATTCTAATTTTAATTATTATTTCAGGAAGTAAATGACGATGTGGAAGAATCGACCAAGACCAAATCTGCCCCAGTGGCTCGAATTCTGAAGTACAACCAGCCGGAATGGCCGTATATGTTGCTCGGGTCTTTAGGAGCAGCAATAAACGGATCTGTCAACCCAATGTATGCTCTCTTATTCAGCCAGATTTTAGGGGTAAGAGATCATTTAAATGCTTGCATTTTGCATTTTGAGGTAGTTGTAACCGTTTTGCATAAATTACTCATTATATCATTTTTTTTTTTATGCAGACATTTGCTATCAGAGATCTGGAAGAACAAAGGAAGCAAATTAATGGAGTTTGTGTTCTCTTCGTGTCTGTGGGTGTAATAAGTTTCTTCTCACAGTTTCTGCAAGTATGCATTTTTTTTATTAATTATGAATACTGTATATGAATATTATTACCAATTCTGTGCACATATTAAACACAAATCGCTTTTATACAAGAATGATATATAAAATCGACTTTGCTGATAGACAGTGTATGTTTATGTTGCAGGGGTATGCCTTTGCTAAGTCTGGTGAGCTACTGACTCGCAGGCTAAGAAAGCTTGGTTTCCATGCTATGCTCAGACAGGAAATCGGATGGTTTGATGATCCTATCAACAGCCCTGGAGCTCTTACCACGAGACTGGCAACTGATGCATCCATGGTGCAAGGGGTAAGTATGTCTGCAAAATATCTATCATACGATTTATTTTTAGGTTTAACTAGACCGGGTTTGTGCAACAGATCCCTAATTGTATCGTCCATTTTTAAATAAAAAAATAGTCTTTATTCTTCATTAGACTTTATTCTAATTACTAACTGACTTATGGGTCCATGCATTCATTTTGTTTATGAAGGGAATCCACCAGTGTGGCTTTATGCAACATTTTAATATGTTAGAGTAAGACATTGCAGGTTACTCAGAATATTCCAAATGATTTTATTTGTTTCAGGCTACTGGCTCTCAGATCGGCATGATTGTTAACTCTCTGACAAACATTGGAGCCTCGTTTATCATTGCATACTTTTTCAGCTGGAAGCTGAGTCTAGTTGTGACATGCTTCCTTCCCCTTATTGGACTTGCTGGTGTCTTTCAAGCTAAAATGCTGACTGGCTTCGCTAATGAGGACAAAAAAGCCATGGAGGTGGCAGGACAGGTAAAGTAGCTATAATGTCCAGTATTTACTTAGCATTTAGTTTTAACAGAGGTGTTCGGAACTTTAGGAGTTACTTTAAATAATGTCAAACACAAAATTGTGTAATTCTGCGAAAGTACATAGCCAAAATAAGCCTGGATATTAAACACTGCAGGGTTTTTAACTGTTATAGTATATAGTAACCTGGGATTTTTTGGATATTGCAGGTGTCTACTGAAGCTATGACCAACATCAGGACTGTTGCAGGCTTAGCTAAAGAGAAACAGTTTGTGGCCCTGTATGAGCATCAGCTGGATGCACCTTACAAAGCAGCCAAGAAGAGGGCAAACATCTATGCCATCTGCTTTGCGTTTGCTCAGTGTGTTATCTTCATGGCATATGCAGCCTCGTTTAGATATGGTGGCTATTTGGTGAATTCTGAGGGCCTGCACTACGTGATAGTTTTCAGGTGAGTTCAAACATACAGGGTGTCCCATAAGTTTCTATAAACAGAAAAAAATCTAAAATTATTATTTTTTATTTATTATTTTTTTTTATGAAAACAATTTCCCCCACAGAAGTACGGTGTAAATTGCACAGCTGGAGTTATGCTTGTATTGGCGTTGGTGATACGTTTCTTGAGATGATTTATGTTTTGTATGTTTTTCTGATACACTTCGGCCTTCAAACGCTTCCAAAGATAAAAAATCAACTGGGGTGGGATCTGGGGATCTGGGAATATGGTTTTCATAGAAAAAGATCATTTTCCCTATGTATGGAGGCTTATGGGACACCCTGTATTGTAATGATGTACACCGCTGCTTTTTATAGTAAGAATGTTGTATTATTTTGAATAAGAAATACTATAGTATTGTAAAGTATCTTTACCATAGAACATGTAGTAAAATACTGGAGTATTTTTTAAACTTAAAATAGTAAATATACCAAAGTAAATTGCAATGATGTAGTAATTTGTTGTTGTAGTCATTTTACTATACTTGTTACGGTTTAATATAGTAAAATAAACCAATTACTACATTAATTATTATACTAAATAGTCTACAATGGTAGTAAACTGTAGGTGTGATAACCTTTACAAGCACAGATCATATCAGAAAGTGTGTCAATTTAATGCACACAAATTCCTTAAAATAAATTAAACAAAACACACCATGATTTTTCGGAAAATCTTCGCTGCCTAGTTTAAGTTTTGCCAAATGAAAGATCTGTCATTGCTGTTTATTAGAAATCTATTTAGCAATTCTGTATCCCATATAAAAACTTGCTTATTAGTTCACCAGAGTCCTTTCTTATACCTTAACATAGTGTAAATAATATACCAAAATAAATACTTTAGTAAATAATGATACAGTCAGAGTCGGCTCAAACCTTGAGAGGTAGAATTTTATTTGGGGGCCCCCCGGTGCCACTAATACAACTAACTATTGTCAATTCTTGATCATTCGCACACTATAAATTTAACACACAAACTATTCAATTATCAGTGTATATATATATATATATGGGGTTTCAATACCAGCCATCTAGATTACTCTGCTATAGTATTCTGTAAAGTATACTATAGTATTTACTCTATTTTATCAATTTGTTAGAGTTAATACTATAATATGCTGCAGTGAGATGTAGAAAATACTGTACTAGAACTAGAGTAGACTACAATTATTACATTTTACTGTATCTAAAGTATCCCGCAGTATTTTTTTATGTGGGCTGGTACGCAGTATTTTATGTGCAATTAAAAAAAATGCTGTAAGTAATAAAATCAAAGGCATAGAATATGTTTAGTCGTTTATCTTTGTTAAGCCTGTGTATTTTATCTTCCAGAGTAATCTCTGCACTTGTAATCTTTATTTTACTTGCACTTGTAAGCCTTGTGTATTTTATCTTCCAGAGTAATCTCTGCACTTGTAATCAGCGGCACAGCTCTTGGACGTGCTTCATCTTTCACTCCAGATTATGCCAAAGCCAAAATCGCTGCTGCCAACTTCTTCCAATTACTGGACAGAGTCCCTAAAATCAACAAGAGTCAGACGGAAGGAAGAAGATGGGTGAGAAATGAAACCGAAGACACTAGTGTGGCACATACACTGCATCAGTCATAGGAAGCATGCAGGGAGGAGGTATTGAAAGAAAACAGTCAGGGCAAAAGATGAATTTTACATTTTATCTAGGAAATACATTTTATCTCCTAGACAGAAATCCAAAGACTAAATTATAAAAAAATTAAACACCAAATAATCCTAAATAGAGGGATTAAAATGGATGAAACAATGCACGACATTTTGTTATCATTATGGTCATTATGTAGATACAGATTATTCAAGCATCAATTCATCTTCTATACCCACTTATTACCTAATTTGGGGTCACAGGGATCTGCTGGAGTCTATTCCAGCCTTCTTTGAAAGGGCGAAAGGCAGGAGGGGGACACCCTGGACAGGTCATCAGTCCATCACAGGGCCACACACACACTCACACTCACTCCTATGGGAAATTTAGAATCACCAATCAACCAAACATACATGTTTTTGGACTGTGCGAGGAAACCGGAGTAAACCCATGCGGGCACAGGAAGAAAACTACACACAGAAAGACCCCTGTGAGGCAACAGTGCTAACCACTAAGCCACTGTGCTGCCCTAGATACAGATTATTTTAGCATATTCTTGCTAGTCACATCATGCCCTATTTTAACCATATTGTTATATATATTGTTATATATATTGTTATATATAATATATTTTCTCTCCTTGTGTGTTGCAGGATAATTTTAAGGGTAGGATCGAATTTAAAAACTGTGTGTTTACCTATCCAAGCCGACCCAACATTCAGGTGCTGAAAGGACTTGAGGTAGAAGTGAATCCTGGCCAGACACTTGCCTTTGTGGGCAGTAGCGGTTGTGGCAAGAGCACAAGTGTCCAACTTCTGGAAAGATTTTATGACCCAGACCTTGGCCAAGTGGTAAGATGTCTTAGTATCATCGCTTAACAAGACCTGCATACACCTAGATCTAGTTTTATACAGAATATTCATTATGGTTGTCCAGGGTGTGGCCAAAATTTTAAAACTGGCAAAATATTTATAATTTAAGTGAGAGAATTAAGCATATTTTCTTCTTCCGACAGCTGATAGATGGACATCCATCCAATGAAGTTAATGTACCATTTTTGAGGTCCCAGATTGGAATTGTGTCTCAGGAGCCTGTGCTTTTTGACTGCACAATAGCAGAAAATATTAAATATGGTGCCAACTCACAATCCATCACAGTTGAGGAGGTTATAGACGCATCCAAGAAGGCTTATCTGCATGATTTTGTGATGAGTCTGCCTGATGTAAGTACCATAGAATTCGTCTCGAATTATATTTATAAAATCTGATCGGTATTAATGCAATAATCTGTTGATAATTAGACAAGTAAAGCTTTAAACTTAAACAGGAACTAATAAAAACTGCATCATAGACTGAAGGTTTAAAAGGATCTGTAAATTAAAAAAGACTTTCTAAGATACAGAATGACACCCTCTTGTCCTTACTGTGGTTGATTCACAGAAATATGAGACTCCGGTCGGAGCGCAGGGTTCTCAGCTGTCTAGAGGTCAGAAGCAGCGTATTGCAATTGCTCGAGCCATCATCCGAAACCCCAAAATTCTGCTGCTGGATGAAGCTACCTCTGCTCTTGACACGGAAAGTGAGAAGGTAACGGGGCCATTATACAGTACATTACTTACTGAATGTCAGGAATCCATGAAACCTTATTCAGCCAAACCACCAGAGGGCAACTAAATCTTGTTTTCTAGCCCATGTGCTCTGGTTATGTTATGTTTTTGCATTTGTTATGTAAGTCTTTCATCACCCCTGTTTGATTGCCTCCATGAAGTTCAGGTTTTTAGGGTTTGGGTGGTTGTTTCCCTGAATTAGTTTGTGTATTTATACCCCCCGTCTTTCAGTCTGTTTTTGTCTAGCTTTGTCTTTGCTATCTTGCCAGGTCTGTTGATGCTAACACTAGTTCCCTGATTTTTTTTATTTTTCCTTGACTAGTACCCGTTTCAACCTTGTTGCTATTTTTTGCTACTTTGCACTGAATACGTATAAATATCTGCACTTGCATCCGCTTACCCGAGGCTAAAGTTAAACAGATCCTCGAAGAGCAAATTATCAAACAATAATCCAGCTAAGATGGATTTTCTCTTTTCACAGACGGTTCAAGCAGCATTGGATGAAGCTCGATGTGGCCGCACCTGCATCGTCATTGCACACAGACTCTCCACTATTCAAACTGCTGATATCATCGCAGTGATGTCTCAAGGCACTGTCATTGAAAAAGGAACACACGAAGAGCTTATGGCTAAAAAAGGGGCCTATTACAAGCTGGTTTCTACAGGGGCACCCATAAGTTAAAAACAATATCGTCGAATGATAAGCTAGAACTTTATATCAGTTTACTAGTGTAGAAACAGGATGTGAACTGATGAACTGTTCTCTTTTACAGAACAGTGTGTATGTTTGCACATTGCATTATGGTCAGAGTATGGACAATGAGTGACTGTGATGAGACAGTGATTTGATTACTTGCAATGACAAGTACTGTTATTTTTATATTAAATAATATTTTAGCATTAGCGCTGTTTGCTTCCTGCAGCGTGTACTAATACACTTAATTTAAGTATTATGATTAGAGTTAGAACATAATCTCATTACACGAGAAAAAGTGTTTTTTTTCTGGTTTTTGTATTATTTTTTTAGGTGAGTATATGCGGAACGATATTTTGTGAGATAAGTGTGTGTGGAACAATATAGATGTGTTATTTTGTTTTTTTGTTTTTTTCAACTCTAATAAAAAAATGTGTATAGAATTTATAGGAGCCCCTGGATTTATTTATATCTTTATTATGAGCTCATCATGTTTTAGTACTCTAATGGTCAATGATATTTAATAGTAGTAATGTAAGATATGTGGAAATCAGAGGCAACGTTTGTGGCATGAAGGGGTAAAAATCATTTCTAACTTTTTTTTTACTTTTAAACTTCATGCACTAGTTCATTGTGACTCTAAAAACTTTAATCTTTAATACTGTCTATAATGATAACTTACAAACAAACTTGTTGGTCTTTCTGGTACCAGTCCAACACCTTAACCGCTGCGCCAGCACTTCCCCAAGATGTATTGCCACTAAAACGATGTATTATACTTCCCTGAAAGTGACGTGATTATGTACGTATATTTCCATATGCTGGAAATATGTTTTCAGGAAACAAAGAGCAAGTCTTATATTTAGGAAAGGAAAAGAAAAGAAAAGCAAAATAGGTTAAAAAAAAATGAATTACAAATGATTAAATAAAAAGCTATTTTTTTTCTGTATACCAAAATTTATATTATGACAAAATATCACATTTTTTTTTAACAGAAATGACTAAAACTAATAGTCGCTCACACATCTTAATAAGTAAATACGACTATGACACTGGCTAGAAATGTGAGTTTTTCTCATTGAATAATTAAAAAGCTAGACAGCATGTGTCTAAAGGCATTTTTCCCTGATAATGTGCAGTGTTTTTTAAAGTTCATCACAAAACATGTCACCCCAGCAGAGTACCCAAGCAGGAGAAACCTGTCCGCTATCAAAGCGGAAAAGAGATTCTGGAGCATTTGATGTTCCTCTTCAAAAAAATAAAGGAACTGGATGCTGCGAGTACAATTTGGCAAAAGTAGAAGACATTCAGCCAAAGAGGAGCGGTTACACTGGTTCTCATAGTGAACAAGATCAGTTGCATTACAAATAAAGTAATACATGAAGATCTTAACAAGAATCTCACAGATCAAACTGCACAGGTGGAGAGTATTAGTGCAGCCGGGAAGTATTTCCAGCAAAACATACAGCGGTTGTTTCAGTTGCCCGGTCCCTTGCGGTGGAAATAATATACAGGAAACTAAACTGTAAGGTTTTTATGTTCTTGTTTTTGGTTTCATTCTTGTTTTTGTTGATTTATGTTCACTGTTTGTTTTGTTTCCAGGCTAACCTATGCTAGCTAGCTTTGCTAGCCTAGGCGGCGTTTTGTTTACTTCCTTGTTCCTCATGTCTTCCTGTCATGTGCTTCCTTCTTGTCCTTGTTTCATTGGTTAGTTTGGTCCTAATTGTTCACAGGTGTTCCGTGTTTAGTCTTGTGCTTATATACCCCGTTGTGTCCTCCTGTCTTTGTGGTTTGTTGTTCCCTGTACCACTGCGGTGAGTTCTCGGCGATGCTAGCGATCATGTTTATGGTCATGTCAGTGTTTATGTTCATGTTCATGTTCATGTTTAGTTGAGTCACGTCAAAATACACCTCCCCTCAGTGGAGTCGTTACACAAACAAATATTTGCAAGAAAGCTGATAAAAGAGAAAAGTATTATTATTAATAAGTAGTAAGGGCAAATAATTCCAAACCTTAATTATTCGTAAATGTAAATGCCTTTTTTTTTCACATATACTTTTTTACAGTACAGTGAAATTCTTTTTTTTGCATATCCCATCTTGGTAAGTTGGGGGTCAGAGCACCACCTGGAGCAGGAAGAATTAAGGGTCTTGCTCAAGGACCCAACAGTGATTGGCTTGCCAGTGGTGGGGCTTGAACACAGGTGCTTCTGGTCTTCAGATCAACAGCTGGGGGTGGTGGGGCTCAAATCCGGGTCTCCATATCAGCAACTCAGCATCTTAACCATTTAAGCCACCACTGCCTCCAAATGTCTCCCTGCATTTCAGAAGACCCATTGTCAACGCGCATCAAAATTAGCAGCATTAAGCAAATATGAAAAGAACATAGCATCTTGTTTGATTTGTCTGGAATTTCCTAGTAGATTATATGTATATAATTATTGTGTATATATACAGTATATTTAACTTTGATGAAACAATAGTACACTTGCTAATGCTTGAATACCACTTTTTTGCATACAAATACAATTTGTTGGATTCTGTTCTATCTGCATTTAACATGCAAATAATTCACACTGGTAAGACACCATGGCAACTCTGCCAAAATTGTCATGCTGAAACATTCTTCACAATCGTGTCCTCTAACTTTATTACAAAACATTTTTTCGATTAAGGTGAAAGCTACAGCTGACCTAAGCATAAAAATGCAATTAGTTTAGCTTATGTACAGTATAAGCATACTGTAGTATGCCTGTAATATAAGTTTTGTTACTCAAGTATTGCAGTATAAAGTGGAATATAGACTAAATATAAGTATTTCTGAGTTATTTATATCGCAGACATTATTAAGCAAAAAACTTGGCACAGTAGTTCGATGGAGTAAATGAAAAGCAAGTGTTTACTGAATTAACAGATTTAGCATATCCTCCGTTATCATATTATAACATACAGACACCTGTTTTTTTCTGTAAACAATTCGCAAATATATTGTAATCTTTGTTTAACAGATTAAGAAGTAACCCTATTCCGATAATATAAACACTAAAATACACAGCAAAAAATACACTATAAGTAACTTTTGATTGGGTTTAATGTAAAGACAAAAATGCAACCTTATCTGTCGACAGATAAAAAGCATGACAACCCTTAGCATGTTCACAATTAAATGCAAATGCAAAATGATGTACAAGACCCCAAAGTATGATGTAAATAATGTGGATAGCCAACAAGCAAGTTATTTGTTTTAGCTATAAAATAAAATACATTTTTATAACCTACACATTTTTATAAAGTTTAATCTTTATAGTTATTTTATAGTTATAGAATTTTTGGAAATGCAATATAATAAACAACGTATGCTCATTTTACTTATTTTAGTAAAATGAAGATCACGTGAACATCATCCCATCCAGATACTCGCCATAAATGTTACTGTTCATGCCTATTTCCTGGAGATCTTCTAGAAAAAATTTTGCATATGCATATAAATCATTTAGACCATTTGCATTTTTGGAGAAGGAGCCTAAAGGCGTTAAGATCTCTTACTTAGCAAAATTCGGCAGATTAATGTACGTCAGAAAAAAAAAGACATTTGGTATATGTAAGATGTAATATGTAATTCCTTTTTTTTTAAAGATTTTTATATTGGAGAAATTAACAAACATACACCATTGCTATTAGTATTTTATTTCCGTAAACTTCTAAGAAATAACAACAATCTCCAAACAAAAATATTCGTATCGACGTACAATATATGAAAAAATTAATTTTGCTAGATTTCAAATGTTTTATCTGTACATAATGTGGATACGTTTACTAACAAAGGAAAAAAGATGATTACACTACTACAGATTTACTTAAATAAGAAATTGGCAGTATTAAGAAGTTTTTGCCAAACATTTATTACTCGCTGACGAAATATTGTCTGGCCAACACACAAGTTAATAGTAGATCCGAAAGTGTACACACAGACAACAGAGCAACAAATATGACCGTTTAAATCAAAAGACATATCGAATGCAAATACAAGCAATTCTCTCACTAAAATAAAGACTGAGCAAAGAAGGTAAAGGGAAGTCTGAATGATGCTCGTCATTGTCACTCTCATCTGTCTCTGAAGACGAGGAGACGAAAGGCTTTCCTCCAGGCTCTTCATGTGTCTCCGCAGGTAAAGAATAGTCGCACAGCTTGATGTCAACATCACAATTAAACAAAGCAATAAGTAAATAAATCTTATCCACATGTCTACGAAAAACACAAATTTGACTACCTTCAAATTTGCATATGCCTCATGCCATTGAACAGTGTATGTAATATTAAAGTCATAATCATAAAGGTCATAAAAATCCTTAAAAGCTTGAACTAGAGCAAGTCCTTCCGAGAATCCAACCATGAAGAAGATTTTGTCGGCTATTAAAGCTGTGTATATGAACAACAGAAGGTTCCTCTTTAAACAGATTAGGACCGGGTGCTGAGCAGGAACAATCTGGCAGTAGTAGAAGACATTTAGCCAAAGGGAAGATGTCACACTGGTCCTCATAGCAAACAAGATCATTTCTACTACAAAAGAATAAGCCATGTAACTTGGCAAAATGATGTCACATTCCATAACGACATACACAATAATACACACTTGAAGAGTGCTGTTGCATCCAACAAGTGTTCCCAGCAAGACGTTTAAGGGTTTCTTCAGCTGCTCGGTTCTTTGCTGTGGAAAAAAGATACAGAAGGCCAGAAAAATATTCTGAATAATGCTGATAATGGACACGGGGATGTTCACCACAGCAAACGTGAAGGAATCCATCATTTACTCCAAAAAAAAGCTACCGAGAAACACGCCAACGCTTTTTTTTTTTCTATAAGGCACCTCTTATTTATATTCTCTGTAGTTCAGACCCACCCTCAGAAATAGAAATGTATTCACTGTGGGAGTGCATGTAACATTTAATTCATCTCACATTGCCAAAATGACATGCTATTAAAATAAAAAAACAAGAAACAACACAATCTGCAAAGCTTTTAATTATTTAATTATAACTTTATATAGTGTATAGATATATATAACATATTGATTAAAGCCCTCACATAGGATTGTTCTCTACAAACCTACAATATAACTATCACAGGTCACCATTACTGTCTGTAAAATAACGCTTTTGCAATATGTTATATACCAATCTTAATCTTAATCTTAATCTTAATCTTAATCTTAATCTTTAATCAATTTAATCCAAGTAGTCTCGTTATTAGTCCTTATCATGTAACTATTAGCTAATCTTGCTAATTTCACTAAGCTATGAAAATTACTCATGTATCAGTTTCCACTACATTTGTATTGACAATGCAAATAACCCAAATGCGTGAAACACACTAGCTTATTTTCATGATTTATTATCATCAAGCTTTTTCCATGTTATTGTGTAACATAATTCAAACCGCATCATTTTCCTTTTTTTTGTAGAGCAGAGCAGAATATAATTAATGTATTTTTTCTCTTTTTTTTTTCTACTGATTGAATGTCTCTAACTCTAGACATATGAGAGTCATTTACAGACAAAGATAAGGCGAAGGTGCAAAATGATTAAGTATAATCTGCTATTACATTTAATATAATTATACCTGTAATATCATTACAGCATTTGACAGACACCCTACTTAACTGAGCTGTTGAGGGTTGGAGGCCCAAGGGCCCGGCCGTGACAACTTACCAAACCGGCGTTCTATTCCATAGTAAATTCTCCCACTGCGAATCCACTGTTTTTTTGATTGGCTCCACAGACCCACTGCAACCCTGACTAGGGTAGTGGTTATTAAAAATGGTAAAAGGTAATGAATAGCACTGATGCTGTGTTATTAGACACAGAAGCTGAGACAGAGGCAGGTTTAGTAGTTTAATAAACACAGAGGTACAAAACTGAAAACCTAAAAAACAATAACCAATATGAAGGCTTGGTGCAAAATATAGTGATTGTATGTATGGTACGATCGATGAATGTAGCAGTGCAAATGCGGTTATAATTATTTCCAGCATGGCAGGGGTATTTCTGTGTGGAGTATGCATGTTCTGCCCGTGTTTATGTGCGCTTACACTGGGTACTCCGGTTTACTCCCAAAAACATGTATGTCAGCTTGATAGGTGATTCTAAATTGCCCGTAGGAGTAAATGTGAGAGTGTGTGGTTGTTTGTCTGTATGTGGCCCTGCCTTTTTCCCAATGACAGCTAGAATAGGCTCCAGCAGATCCTCGTGACCCTGATTAGGAATAAGAGCGTATAGACAATAGATAGATGTTTTCAAGTGTGGTAATTGAGTAATAGAATTAAGGTCAGTTTTTTAAGATATTCAGCTTTAAAATGTACAAGAATTACTAAATGTACAATCAGTAATAAATTCCGTATTTAAGAAGTATCACATAGCAGCCATGGCCTATTTTTCAACTCAGGAATTATAGCACATTTCATAGGCAGAAGTAATTCAAAGTGCTTTTCCAAGTGCTTTACATAAGAGGAATTAAAATTATAATCTGGCTAGCTAATCTAGCTTTATAAATGCTAAAAAAAAATGCTAATCTATATAGTGGACACCATGGACACTGCAACAAAATACCAAGTGAAAATATAGTAATATTAAATATTGTTGAAAGAACATTAAAATTTCTTATGAATGTGGTTGTTACCCCTCCTGCCCTTCGCCCTTGTAGAGGCGGCTGGGATGGGCTCCAGCAGATCCCTGTGACCCCGAATTAGGGAATAAGCGGGTATAGAAAATGAATGAATGAATGAATGTGGTTGTTTCGAAAGAATAGACATACAGAATATCATGCAACACATATGCAAACATAACAAAAAGATATTAGCGTAAAAGGAAATCATAAAACCAACTCCTAAGGACACATGCGTAAATTTATGTTGGACCTGTAAAAAGTGTGAAGAAGATGGGAAACAAAAGGATGTGTGTACTGATGCAAATTTACTTTATCGGAAAGTGGCAGTTTTGAGGATTTTCCGCCAAACATTAACCAGTCGTTGGAGAAATATCTTCTGGCAAAAACACAACTTAATGTTGGATGCAAAAGTGTACAGACACACAACCGAACAGCAAATATGGCCATTTAACTCAAGATCAAAAGAGAATACAAATATAAGTCATTCTCTTACTAACATCCAGACTAAGCAAATGTTGAAAAGAAAACGTCTGAACAATGCCTGTGATGGTTACTCTCATCTGTCTCTGGAGGATAGAAGATGATGCCGCTCTCCTCCATGTGCCTCCGCAAGTAAAAAATAGTTGCAAAGCTTGAGGTCATCGTTCCAAAAAGAGAGATTGACAGGTAAGTACACTGAATCCACATGTCTATTTCAAAGAAAGAAGACACAGTATAAAGTTCTTTCATTGTTCCCTTCCAGAATGCAGTGCAGTCATGAAAAACAAGTACATTAAATGCAATCATTTAAAAAAATCCAAACAGGAAGAAGATTTTCTCTGCTATCATAGACGTGTATATAAAAAATTGCATGTTTCTCTTCAAATTAAATCAAGACGGAGTGGTGAGCAGGAACAATCTGGAAGTAATAGAAGACATTTATCTAAAGAAATGAGGTTGGACTGGTCCTCATAATAAAAGTGAGAATTTTTAACAGCAAAAACCGAAACCTGTAATGAAAATAAGTCATTTAATGTACGGAAAAATGCAGACTTGAAGCATAATATTGCACTCAATAAATATTCCTAGTAAAACATTAAGCGGTTGTTTTTCAGCTTGACGGTTCCTTGCTGTGAAAACAACATACAGAAAACGAAAAAAAAAAAAAAAAGGTTTACAAAATTTGTAAGAATTGGGACAAAAATATTTACTATAGCAAAAGTTAAGGACTCCATTAAAGTATAGGCAAAAATTCAGGCTGACAATCATTACGCATCTACATTCCGGTGGCAAGGGTATCTGTCATTTATGCTCTTCAGAAGACCCACCCTCAAATATTACACTGAGATGTGCTGACAAATTACACCCTGCTTACCTTACATAATATCCTGCTTCTCTGGATATCAATGAAAGGCAATACTATCACATTAACATAAACTTCTAATCACTATGTACAGTGTTTTTCTATCTGTTGCCGCCTACATGGCCTAAAAATTCACTACGATGAAGGAAATTATGCATTTTCCACTTAATAATACGTGTTTATATGAATTTACCCCCATAATTAGCTAAGAAAAACCTTTTTTCGGTTTTGCAAGCCAATATGTTTTACTCTCAATAAACAGAAGTACAGTTGCTTAATCCAATGAGAACGTTTGAAATTATAAGATGATTTAACGTATAAGCTTGAATATATGCAGCGGTTTTCAATACATCTGTATTTCCATTGCAAATAACATATAATATACTGCGAATGGCAACTCCAGTTTACTTTACATGTCACGGTTAACCACAATTTAAATTCTAACATAAACGTCTTCTACACTGTATATAGTATGTTGTAAGTTTTAACATATAGAAACTGTATACTTTATGTACTTCTCTATAGTGCAGATTTCCCTTACCTATTCAGGTGTAAATAACCAAGCTGAGTGGAAAAGTAGTGCCATTTATGTAATAAACATTCATTCATTCATCTTTTATACCTGCTTATTCCTTAATTCGGGGTCACGGGGATCTGCTGGAGTCTATCCCAGCCATCTCTAAAAAGGTGAAAGGCAGGAGGTGTACACCCCGGACAGGTTACCAGTCCATTACAGGGCCACACACACACACTCACTCCTATGGGCAATTTAATTACCAATCACCTACCACATACATACACATACTGTGGGATGTACCAGAACATACAGTAAACACAGGAAACCGGAGTCAAGCATGCGAGGGGAGAACATGCTCCACACAGAAAGGCCCCTGCCTGGGAATCGAACCCAGGCCTTCTTGCTGTGGGGTAACCGTGCTAATCACTAAGCCACCATGCTAATCACTAAGCCACCATGTAGTGATAAAAACAGTTCATCTAAAGTTATTTTAGTTATATTTTCCTCTATATTTACAGAACTTGCATTGTCTTAATGTCATATGTAAATAAACAGAAAGTACAATTGATTCATAGTTTCATTAGTTATAAATAAAAAAAATATTTAATAGGTAAAAAAAAATCCTAGCTGGTTGTATTATAAAAGAGTCATTAGCAAGTGAAGGCATTTTGGTCAACTTTAACCCCATGCTGATGAAATACTGTCTGGTTGAACAAAACTGTACAAACTGATAAGTTTCACAAATCTAACTATAAAAATCGATGTATTTAAGCTAAAACTTAAACTGTACCACCGTTAAAGAATAATCAAGTAGCAGGAACAACCCGGCAGAAGTAAAAGACATTCTTTGTCCTGGTAAACAAGGAAATTCATATAAAAATTATCACAGCTAGACAAATCACGTATCTCTTGACAGATTACGTCTAAGACAAAAATGCTATTTGTCATTTAAGCATTTGTTTTTGCCATATTGAAAATCATCGCCACCAATTTATGCCTTATTTCTATATGAACAATGGGGAATCCATGTTTACATTTACAGTATTTGGTAGACGTCCTTATCCAGAGCGACTTACATATATCTCATTTACACAACTGAGCAATTGGGGGTTAAGGGCCTTGCTCGGGGACCCAGCAGTGGTGCCTCGGTGGAGCTGGGAATCGAACCTACAGTCTTCGGGTTGGTAGTCCAACACCTTAAGCATGAGCCACCACTTCCCCTAAAATAGGACTGCATCTTGAACATAGTGCCGAAACCCGGGATCGAACCAGGGACCTTTAGATCTTCAGTCTAACACGCGCCTAACTGAGCTATTTGGCTGTCAACCATGTTGCAGTGAACAGGTGGAAAACGAAATCTTGAAGCAGAGCAGAGTTTAGTAAACCTGGCAGACGCAGACATGGCCATGGACATCAACATGAGAACACTTGGTATGTTGACTAAGCAAACAATACCTCACAATGAGTTCAAATTTCAGCTAGCTTATGAAGCTAGCCACAGGAAGTACTGCTGGAAGTGGCTAGTACTCAGGCGAGGGCAACCTCTGGTGGTGGGAGGCCGGAATCGTTACAGTAAAGTTCCAAGTCTCCACACAGGAGTAAGGGAGATATTGCATGATGTTTTTATGTTTGTTTTAAGGTTTTTCTCTTCCCTGTATGCAAAATATCAGTTTTCTTTTCTTCTTTATTTACATTGCAAATAATTCACACAATAATCACTAGTTTATTTTCTGTGTCGCAGTGCAGGAACAGCTTTCTATACTTGCGATGCTATAGTGAATGTAGATCTACAGTGCCATTGTACCATCGCCATCATTTGACATGTGAGATCCTTAGTAAAAAATAAAAAAAAAATTGTTTATTGCTGAATCTGGTAGTTCTTGATTTATTCTATTTAAATTGTTTTTTTCGTCCTGAATGTACAAGAAGTACTTATATTTTTACCACTGCTATTTTAACGATTATTTGTGATTTCAGTGTCCACACAGTGTAGTATAGCTTGGAAATGGACAACATAAAATACACATCAGTTAAGAATCAATATTTATCTAATAACATGACAAAAACATTAAAGATGTAAATAAAATATTTAATACACCTGACTCTAACTTTAAGTGAAATGCATGTACTAAATCAAAATACTTCTTAGTAGTGTAGATTTTTTGTATATTTTTTTTTTATTCTGTAGATAAATATTATTTAACACCCCAAGATGGCAGCATGGGGCTGTAAAATGTATTTCCAAACGTATATTGTTCATTGAGAGCAATTCATAGAGATAAAATAACCAATTAAATTATGCTTTATACAGAATATTAATGGACTGTGCATAATATACATTCATTCATCTTCTATACCCGCTTATTCCCTAATTCGGGGTCACTGGGATCTGCTGGAGTCTATCCCAGCCGTCTCTGAAAGGGTGAAAGACAGGAGGGGTACACCCTGTACAGGTTACCAGTCCATCACAGGGCCACACACACACACTCACACTCACTCCTATGAAGACTCACCAATACATGCTTTTGGACTATATCATACATTTATAAGATTTAATGTTAATGTAGCCAAAAACAGCATTATTTGTGTTGTTAAGTTGCCAGTAATAAAATTATTAAGAGAGAATAATAAGTGAATTTTACTGTCATTTTATTAAAAAGCAGGACTGACCGTATAAATCTAAACAAAATGGAATTAGATGGAATTATTAAAGTCATCCTAATTTAAACTTTATTCTTGGAAAAGTTTATCATAGCTTAAACTACTGGTTATAGCGCCGTCTGCTGCTTGGGAGGAAAATATATGTTAATATAAATGTTTAATAGAAAGTTGGCAAAAATGTGTTTTTAATTGATACACCAACCATCAATTTTTGTATTAATAGGATATAGATATTGTATAGTTACCAAAGTGGCCTATATTTCCAGATTTAATTTTATCTGTAGCTTCTGTCAAACTTACACTCTGATCAAAATGTGTGAACAGTTAAGCATAACATTTTAACTACTCGTAAAATGCTTGATTAGATATAAAATAATTAAAACCTGTTTCAAGAATTAAAGCAAAAAAACTATATTAAATCATAGACTAAAATCAAAATTAAGGTTAATTCTGCAATTAAAATAGTACTAAAATAGTAAATCAAATTAATATTAAATATGTAAATTGTATGTATTTATAATTTCTGTATGTAATTTGATAGCTCTTTATTTTAGTAATAAACACAGTTGCATTAAAGAACAACACAAAGCCTTAATTTTTCAATTATTATTTTTAGCAATCTTTGAAACAAGAAACGGTATCTTTTAATTATTTTACACTGCTTTAACAATAAATATAGGAATATTTACAAGTGATGATGTACAGCATACATTATATGTGTTTATGGAAAATTCTTTGAACCTTACATATCTTATCCAACTACAGTTCCAGTTCATCCCAAAGGAGTTCAGCGTGGTTGAGGTCAGGGTTCTCTACAGGCCGTTCGAGATCTTTCACTGCAAATCATATTTTCTTGGAGCTTGCTCATGGGCACAGTAATATTGTTTGGATTCCACAAATTAGTTCCTATGAAAAATTTAAAAAGCTACAGGAAACAAAGACATCCTTCCTTGTTCCGTTCTGCCAATGTGTGAAAAAATCCATGTTTGAGATGTCCAGTAAATTTTGGGTCAATAGTGTAGAACCGAGACAGTTTATGCATTCAATACATATTACTTTTTTTTTTTTTTTTAATGCAAACTCTGTCAGACGTTATAGTAAAAGTTCACCATTGCAACCTTCATTTCATCACACTTTTCCAAGCATAAAGTACTTGTTGTCGAAACAATGACTGTTGCATAGCTTGGGTAATGGTGGTTCCTAATGCGTACATAGAGACAATGGTGCAAAAGATATTAAGATCTTCGTCATAAAAACTGCCATACATACATACATATAATTCCACAACGACACACATGGAACAAATAAAGTGAAGTGAAGCATGTATTGCAATACTTCTGATGGTCATCCTTATCTGTGTCTGGAATCGGGGAGAAGAAAGGTTGCTGCTTTTTTTCATGTTTTTGAGATGTTTCCCCAAGAAAATAGTCGTTGCCAAACTTGATATTGACATCCCAAGCATATTCAGGATAAAAAAAACCAATGTAACTGAAAAGATCCAGGTAAACGCCATATAAAGCCTATTTAGGCGATCATGATTACCAGAAAAGTCACCCGTGTCGTTGTAACTTGACGTTCCAGCATATGTCATGAGTCCAGTGACTAAACTCAGTCCGAACAGATAGACAACTGCATTGATGAACAAAACGATGTATATAAGGACACCAATGTTTCTTTTCAAGCAAATGAAGTAAGATTTTGCAGAAGTAATCTGGCAGTAATAACACACATTTTGACAAAAGGATGAGGTTACACTTGCCATCATAGTGTAAAGCACGACGAAGGGGAAAAATATGTTAAGGAAGGTTTGCAGAAAATAACTCATACAGACCTTTAAAAGAATACAGACATTGATAGTAATGTTGCATCCGACAAGTATTCCTTGTAAAACATTAAGAGGATGTTTTAGTTGCTGTTGTTCACGCTGTGGAAAGAGCATACAGTAGATGAAAAAAACGTTTATAAGTATGCTGAAAGCAGATGCAGGTACATTCACCGAAGCAAACTCTTCTGAGGTCATCGCAAAAAATAAATTAAGAGATTCATTAGGAAACATTTTGGTTGTCCTGTCTTTCTGTCCTAAAAAAAAAGTTGGTATATGTTATAATGCAGGACTGACACAAGGTTTTTATACCCCTGTTAACACGTCCAGGCAAATAACGGGGTGGTTTCTCTCTACTGATATTTTATTTAATGAGCTCAGAAATGCATATCACTTTACATGAAAATATCATAGACACGTCATTTATGTATTTTATATTTAGACAAAATTTGAACGTAGAAAAACATGAGCGCATCCCACACGTACAGGGTGACCCATAAGTTTTCATACGTAGGAAAAATTAAAAATGTTTTTTTTATATATTAAAAATATTATTTTTATTTATATAATATACTCTACATGACCATGAGTACACATTTCGATGAGTGTCCTCCACTGCTGAAGAACACGTATAACAACAGCTGGAGTTGTGCTTGTAATGGCGTCGGTGCCCTCAAAGATAAAACTCATGTGGGATGGAATAAAAATAAAAATTTATGGAATAAAAAAATGTTTATTTTTCCTATGTTTCAAAACTTATAGGACACCCTGTAGCATTTATAGTATTAGACTGGAACTATCACATTAATTGTTTAAATCTAATGTCATTTTATACAAGACGTTGGTTGCGTTGCTTTCTTACTGCTCCGAATTTTCAAAACCTAAGAAGAAAAAACGCGAGTGACAATTGTTTTTGCATCATTTTACTCTAAATGACTAACCAGTATTAATGAAGTGTGTCTTTTTCCACTTCATTCAATTATTGTAATTTCTCTTAATATATATTTGGACCTCACTTTTGTTTTTTACATTTTAAATATGAACAAGCTGTGTGTCAGAAATCAGACACAAAGAGAGCTTGTATAATTCAGCAGATTTATTCACACAGTTTACAATCAGAAAGACACCCAGGGAACCCACAGGAGAAGGAGTCTGGAGACGATGTGTAGTGCAGGATAATACTATAGTACAGGTTTTAAAAAAAATATATAGAAAAAATGTTTTCTAATGTTTCATATTGGTTTGCTTTTTAGAAATCTTGCTATCAGTGTGCAGGTACTTAATAACGAGGTATAATAATAATAAAAAATGAAAAGAAATGTTAAAGTCAAAGAGCAAGTCAAAACAAATTCTACGATTAGATTATGCACATCTTAAACTAAATCTCATAAAATGTAAAAAACCAGACCTATCTAGAGCGAAATAGAACTTTCTATATAGTAAAGTAAGTTCTTTTCTACTGCAAGGATGTGCTGTAAAGTCTACAGTATGTGTGTTTAGCAGTAATAAGTCATGTGTTAGCATAAGTATGTTTGGGTGATATAGTTCTCAGCCTAGTATAGTATATGTAGGTCGATGCCGAGACCTGGCGCTGATCTGACCTTTGTGAGTAAATGGACTTCAGATTCAGAGCTGCAAATGCTGAGCGCTACACAAAAAATCTTTCATTTTTTTAAAAATATATTGAATATAAAAATATCTGCAAAGCATTTTCAGTGAAATAATATACAGGTTTGTGCAATAATATAACACTATATGTCAATGTGCAATACTATAGAAACACTGTATAAGTACACTGAATCTGCAGTAAAGGTGCAATAATAAGCAGGTCGATGTGCAATACTATACAACACTTGTATTTATTTGAAAAGGGTACTGTATCTTTATCGTCTGTTGTTATATGTTATAGGTGTGTTTCTCTTTCTTATACAAACACCAGACAGCTCCTAATTCCTAAGAATTACAGCTCCTGATTCCTGGCTTCTGATTTCGTTGTATGCAAAGGAATACAATGACAATCAGTTCAATGTTGACAACAATTTTTTTTACTGCTAATAACATGGATGGTGCACAGACTGCTTTTGTGTATTGTAATAATAGTACACGCAAATCTCCTCTTACTGTACATAAACAGATAAGACTAAATCAACATCACACCTTCAGCTGCTGCTGTTTTACCAAAAAGGTTAGTGAAAACCACTCTTTTGGAAATATGGAAATTTCTACCATTATTTACAATTCAAACTGGCATAGTGCAGCTCTGATGTTCACAAAAAAAAACGTCACAACTTAACCAAGTTGCCAAGATGATTGCTGTGTGTTCAGAGATTTATTACAGATTTTAAAGAAAAATTTGGAATACCACACCAAAGACAATTATAAACAATCATTATTTCTCACAAGATTGTGTTTATAGTACCTAAAATAATAATAGAAACCATTATTACACAGGTACACAGGGAAAGAGGAGACAACATGCAAAATATTGTAAGCATAAAATAATCTAGTCTAGAATCTACAGCATATTGGCTTAATGGAAATTTCATGGGTATTAGCCTCCTCCATAATTTTCCTAATACTAAGAATAATTTGCACCCTTGCTATTTCATACACCTTTATGTTCATCCCTGATTGTTTTGTTTTGTGCTATGTGCTAGTAAAATGCATAGATCATTAAAAAAAAATAACACCCTTCTATTTAATTTTTATATTTTAGTGTTCCTGCTTTAATAGAAGTATTTATGAACTCATCTCTTGTGCATTGAATTAGTAACAACTGACTGCTTCTTATCCGCTAGTGGCACCGTGGGGCCCTGCCTACATCGCAAGCGGCCCCCTGGCAACAAAGTGACTATATTAATATAAATATACATATTAATAATACAATATAATCAGATCATTCAAAGCAGTGAATAGTGAATAAATTCACATAGGTTCTGGGTTCTAATTTTCTCAACACCCTTGTATAGTTTTTTTTTTTTCTTACTAAAAGCAGAGGTGATCATTCATCTTTTATACCTGCTTATTTTTTTATTCAGGGCCCAAGGGGATCTGCTGGAGTCTATCCCATAGACAGGTAGGAGGGGGACACCCTGGATAGGTTGCCAGTCCATCACAGGGGCACACACACACTCACACTCACTCCTATGGGTAATTTAGAATAAACAATCAATTTAACATACATGTTTTTAGACTGTGGGAGGAAACCAGAGAACCCTAAGTCCACGCAAGCACAAGGAGAAAAATGCAAACTCCACATTATATTATTTAAATAATGAATAGATTTAGTGAAGGTTTACTCTATTGCTTTACCCCTAGCAAAGTTACCTAACCGTCATACATGCTGATCCTAAGCACAAAAATCACATCTGTTTTGGGAAAAAAGTCGCAAAAAACAAGGCAATCATCGTTAGTGGTGCTTTATTTAAATATGTCTGACTAAAACGCCAGATTTTAGTGATCATCCACAGGGGAGTAAAGAAATACTGGTAGACATAGAATACTTCAGTAATTAAAAATGTAAGTTATTGACCAAAATATAATACACCTCACAAACACACTTAATACCACGAAATAACAGTTATTTGGCCTACAAATATACGGACATGATCGCACACACACACACACACACACAAACACGCACACACCAACAATGTTCTGTAGATCACAATGTAAGAAATTATATAAATGAATGAATAATTATCCAGAAATGACATTAAGTTAATTAAATAAATAAGAATGTTGCACTGTTCAGTGTGGTATTACGGGTGGAGAAGAAATAGCACCAAGTGCATTTAAGTTCTCTGCATGTCCTCAAGTGAATGTTAATATAAGGACCTACTTTGTATTGCTACATCTACCGATAAAAAAAAAAAAAAAAAAAAGGTTTACAGCAATAGAGCGTTTAACCAGCTTTTAAAGACATCTCCATCTCCATAAGCTACAATAAGTACTGACATTTACACTAGCCTAACAGTTGCCTGAATGTTAATGTGTTAATGCTATGGCTTATTCCACGTTAACACAAAACATTTGTGTGGAGTCCAACACTGGATTTTAGAACAGCATATATATTGAACGCAAGACGATTATCTGCTTATTTTCCTGCCAGCTCATTTTCACATTCGTAGGCTGTTTAGTGGTCAGTGTTTCCCCTATCCGTGATCAGCTCCATCTCACTCTGGAGCCCTTTGCTACATTATTTATAAGAGCACTGATGATTCCATCCAAAGCAGTAATCGGTCAAAAATAATCCCGCCGCCTCGAGTCGTCACTGATGAACGACGGGTTCCACTGTGCTGGGTAGATGCAGGAGTGCCGTGAACCAGGCAGGCCTGAGAAAGGATAAAGCCCGTTCCTATCCAGATCAGCATTTCGCAGAGCTGGCTGAAAAATAAACACAGGTCATTTAGGGAATAGAACAAACACCCACACAAAATTGGTTCTTTATTGGTAGTAGTGGTGGTAGTCGTTACAGAAACACTTTGATTTAACAGACTGATAAAGGGGGAGGGTCGTCCGTCTAATCTGATCGTCTGTTAATTTGAACAATTTCTTTTTTCGTAGCCTAAAAACAACAGCGGCCAATTCTGGAACTAACACACTTCGTAGGCTACGTGCATGAGTAAATAACAAAAGTACAAAGTCGGTCAATTCTGGAACAAACGGATTTTGTTCGCTATGCATGGACGTATTGGTATTCCATTCGGACACCACCCTTCTGCGGATTTTGGGCGTTGGTTCTGGGACGGTTAAATCAAAGTTGTTTGTATTTTAAATATTGTGTTACTGTGATTACGCACAGAGTAATAGATATCAGTCATCTGCAAGAGATTCTTGGTACTGCCATTTTCTTGCATCTCGATGGTCTCCCTGCCCCACTCCATGGATACACGACTACTTTTGGGAAAATCACCATACGGAGCCATTTGAAGATCCCCACTTTTGAAGATGATTTTGTTAATGTCATTCTTGTCTTTTCTGTAAAATTAATAATATACGTAATTTATGAATGACATATTATATATTACGAAATATGTAATTTTTAATACATTCTTTATTAAAAGAAATTAGGTCAATAAAATACTTTAATGCTTTTTTTTAAATTAATTAATTTATTTAATGAATCTTCGATAAACAGTCATACATACCTGCAACAGGTTACAATAAGAGCAATGATGACGATGAGCAACAAGCCCCCAGCAGCAGGAGAAACTATCTTTGCTATCAACCCATAAACTGTACAAAAAAAATTATTAAATGCGCAAATATTAGCAGCAGCCAATGTAAAAAAAAAAAAGTCATGCAATACACCGAATCCTTTATTATATTATAAAGATTTCTTTATACATAAAGGCTTATTTATGCTAAATGCGCGACTATTGTATTACTGTTTGTAAAATATATGTACTATTATGAAAGAAAAATTCACAGCATATAGGAAATTAATATTAAATGATACAGAAGGGATATTTAATATTTTTAGAGGCCTTAAATAATCTAAAAGGATACTTACAATTATTGCAATTGAATCCCCCAAATCCAAATGGACACCTAAAAAAAATCCGAACTTAAATACTGCATAAAAGATTGGCACAATTTGTATGATTTTTGGTTCCCTAATATTTAATTATCATATTCTCCAATCAGCTATAACATGAAACCAAATATGTACACACACTCAAACATTTTTTGCTAAGCACAGTCACTTTATAATGCTATTTGCACAATATTGTTGTTAATTTGCACATTTACACCATGTCTACCTCATCTTACAATCTGGTTGGCGCTATTGTTATGTTCTATTTTCTATTGTCTTTTTTGTACTTTGTCTTTGTAATGTTTGTATTGTTTATTGCACATTGTTTCTGCACTGTTCTGCACCAGGTTGCACACATGCACTTTATGTCTATCCTGTTTAGTGGCTCTTTGTTGTTTTGTGGAATTCTATGCTTTGTGTAGCACCAGGGGGTCCTAGAGAAACGTTATTTTATCTCACTGTGTACTGCATCTGCTATATATGGTTGAAATGACAATAAAGCTCCTTGAACTTAAACTTGAGAACCACTGAAGTGTAGAACTGAGTATCCTTTTATAATAGAACTTGTCAAAGGGAGGGATATATGAGACAGCAAGTAAAAAAAAAAAGAAGTGAGCGAGTAAAGTGGTTTAAGGAAAGAAACTGGTAAACGGTCCACTTGTTGAATGTGGGACTGAACAGCCACAGACCAATCAGAGTGCACAGACCTGTCCAACACCAAAAGTGCCTACAATGGAGTACCATAGAGTAATTGAAGAAGGCCATTGATATGATATGAAATTAGTTTTTCATTTCATCTAGACAGCCACTTCCTGGGGAAAAGGTGAGTGTGATGCTCTGGGCAATTATTTGCTGGGATTTTTTTTTTCCTTTTTGACCCTTCATTTCAACAGTATTTTCTGTGTGACCCTTTTGCAGAATAATACACTAAAATCCTGCCTTGTGGCAAGTCAACTTCACTTTCAACTCATTACTTGCTGCCTAATACATCCCACCATTTTGCAGGTATTACAATAATACGATAATTAACGTTACTCACCAAATCCATCAGTGGTTTTGAAGTAATGAATTAACAAGAAATATTTTGTGCATGAGAACACTATGTATATTTTTCTATTCTAAATCATTCTGTATATTTCTTTTAGGAAAGATGCCCAAATTGGCAAAAGATAACCAGCCCTTTGGTGTTTAAGTGTAACCTCCTCACAAGAACAAAATGACTGAGATGCTCATTACACTGCTTTCAGAATAGAATCTTTAAATGTCATTTTCCCTCTTTTCACTTTTGGGAGTAAACTGGACGTAACGCCTATAATATTTTCGCCTATGCTTTTTTTTTTAAATCTGTAGATAGTATTAAAAAATCCTGAGCAGGCAACAAGACATTTTAAGAGTTAAATCTAATTTTATTTTACTTTTTACTATCCTATGTACAGCTTGAAAGTGCACAACAAAATAATAATTTTTAAAAAAGAAGCAGCATGGTGTCTTAGTGGCTGTTGCCGCACAGCAAGAAGGTCCCGGGTTTGATTTCCCCGGGCAGGAGCCCTTCTGTTTGGAGTTCGCATGTTCTTGTCCCCATACTTGGGTTTACTCCGTGTTCTCCGGTTTCCTCCCACATTCCAAAAACATGTATGTTAGGTTGATTAGTAATTCTAAATCCCATAGGAGTGAGTGTGTGTGATGCCTTTTGCCCTTTCAGAGACGACTGGGATAGGCTTTAACAGATCCCCATGACCCCGAATTAGGAAATAAGCGGGTATAGAAGATGAATAAATGAATGAATAAATAGTGGGTATAGAGAATGAATGAATGAATGAATGAATGAATGACTGCTATAAAAAACATTATTGGAATCTGAACTACTTACTCCATACAGGTTCCGTTAACAAGTTTAAAGCCATCGCCACAGTCTGAAATCAGGTAAATTGAAATTATTTTACGTAAATGCAGTCCTAATAGAAGAATTATATGTTGCCCAATTGTTTGGCTTTTACCTCTACAGGTGCTGTCCTCTGGGTTCCTTTTGAAGTAACCTTCATGGCACTGACAGTACGGAGTTCCATCACTATCACTGCATTCAGCATACTGAGTGTCACATCTATTCTTCTGGGCTGAGCACAGACTTTCCACTGAAAGAGCAGAGCAATGACAGTAAGTTAGTCTAAGAGGCTAAATTTTGTCCTTGTCCAGTTAGTAGTTGCCCTGTCTAAGTCAATCTAAAAAAAGAAGGGAATTTGCAAACTACACAGAAACTGCACAGAGAATGCATTTTTGGGGTTACTGTACTTTGATAAGTGAGCTTGTGTTGATGATGCTTTAAGGAGCAGTGGGACTGCTGTTTGTTGCAGTTTCTGAGAGACGTCTGGATTCTGCCAAAGATGTCAATGCTTGTCACGTTAGCAGACATAGAGAACATGTTCACAGCCAAGATATGCAACCCGCCCAGATGCCTGCAAACAAAAACCATATAAATGATGTATAAATGATAGAACTAAAACTGCATTATACACTGTGACAAAATAATGACTGAAAGAGCAAACATGTTCAACTAAAACTAGTTTAACTAGAACTCTTGACCAACACACCCAGTAGACTATTGTATAAAATGTCTTTGCATTACCATATCCCTTCACTCTAGCCAAGGGTTCCAGCATAAGTCCTGACCTTTGGAATAAACTGAAACGCTGACTAAACCAGGGGTGTCCAAACTCTGGGGCTGGTGTCCTGCAGAGTTTAGCTCCAACTTGCCTCAACACACCTACCTGTAGGTTCAAAATTTACCTAGCAAGATCATAATTAGTTGATTCAGGTGTGTTTGATTAGGGTTAAAGCTAAACTCTGCAGGACACAAGTCCTCCAGGACCGAGTTTGGACACCACTGGACTAGACCCTAGACTTCCTTAACCATCAATCAGTCAGATAAGATGGTTAAAATTTCAATATGTAAATAATAACATTAAAATATGTCAAGAAAACATACATAAATGGGTGAAATAGTCAGCTGTCCACATACTTTTGGTCATATAGCATACATCTAATATTTTAGCATTAGAAATAATAAATTAATAACGTATCTATAAACCTACCGCAGGGTTGAGCGTCTGTAACCGTGCAGGTTCGAGAGTGAGGCGTTCAACTGGGAATAAATATAACAGCATGAATGTAATAAAAAAAAAAACTCCACCAGTCTTCCATCAGGTTTAATTAACATTCATTAACAAACGAATCCTAAAAGTAATTTAATGAAAAAATTAAAACTTAAACAACACAATGCAGTCTGTCCAATTATTGTGTAAAATATAAAATTTGCCTTTAAAATCAGCAACAGTCTAAAAATAAATCTGATTATAATACGAGGAAGTTCTGTACAATCACAGTAACAAATATTTGAACTCAGTTGATTGAAAGTAAATCCGAATGACAAGTTTGATAGAATATATAAAATAAAATTAATACAACTTTTAGCGATTAAATTAAATAGAATTACAAATGAAATAACATAAATTAAGTGGTTAATAAATTTTTCAGCTTTTTCTATCCAACGGTTCAAATATGTCTATTTATTATTATTATTATTATCATCTTTTTTTATTAACGGTGGTGAGGGGAAATGACAGGTGTGTGTGTATGTGTGTGTGTGTATTCCGTACGTACCAACTGTAAAATCTCTCTGTGTGACTCATGCAGGGAGCTGTTTATACTAAAAATCCCTAAAAACGTCCTTGCTGTTGGGGCAGAATCACAAAAACACAGAACTCATGGGTATGATACACTGAATCCTAAATCAGCATTGGTTCTTTTTTTTTTGCGGCACATTCTGTCTGCTTTTCTGTAAAGACGAAAGGATTTACTTTGTGTACAGCTTCGTCCATCTTGCAAGTCGTAACCCAGGGCACAGTCACAGCTGAATGAGCCTCTAGTGTTTACACACACCGAGTCTTGAGGGCATGGGCTGCTCACGCACTCGTCCACATCTGCAGGACAATGTAGAAAAATGTATTAATCTCAACCAATCACATGACCTGTTCATATTTTAATAAGTATGTAATGAACGTTCTACCACTTTAGAGAAAGAAGGAATAAACTGTTTTATTTCTTTCAGTGTTTGCACAGGGATATACAGAATGCCGATTCGATGACATAGTGCACTTAAAAAAAGAGGTATAAACTGCTTTATTGTTAGACTGACAATTTTTTTATTATTATAAAAATTACAAATTAAAAATAACTCTTATTTTTAATAATTTACTAATTTATTCCTTCCTTCATTCATTCATTCATTCATCTTCTAACACGCTTATTCCCTGATTCGCATGTGTAAAATTCAATTCCAATAAAAAAATAAATAAATGATAAAGGTTCTCAATGACATTCCTCACTTTTTCTTTGAAATTCATGTAAAGTTTTTGAGTTTAAATAAATAGTTTGGACTTTGTAAAATAATGAACGAAGCTATGCAAAAAACAGGGCTGTTGTTAAAATGACCTCACGATACGATACATTTCACGATATATTGCAATACAATGTAAAAATTATGTAGAACAAACAGCTAAAAATACAACAAATACAAAGCTGGAGGCGCCCATGCTTGCTTTTGAGACAATCACTGTATTTGTCAACGCCAACTAGAGGAGCGGAGGAGGGAGTGGTTTAACACAACTAAGGGTTTTAACTAAATCTTAATTAAAACCATCAATACTAAAGGTTAGAAGACGCCATCATGAAAAAAAAATTGATTAGGAGAGTTTAGCTCCAACTTGCCTCAACACACCTACCTGTAGGTTTCAAGTCTACCTAGCAAGATCTTGATTAGTTGGTTCAGGTGTGTTTGATTAGGGTTGAAGCTAAACTCCGCAGGACAACCCCGACCCTCCAGGACCAAGCAGGTGTGTCTAAGCCTCTTACCTTCAGTGCAGTTTTCTCCTCTCCAGGCAGGCAGACACTCGCATCTGTAACCACCTGAGGTTAACAAGCATTTGCCTCCGTTTGCACAGATATGATATGGACACAGGTGATCTAGAAAAAAAAAGACAGAAGACAATATTAAACATTAAAGTTTATTACTAACTGGGTTGAAATTCAATTTATAAGTTTATCATGGGTATTGTTTGATTTTCTTGATCATCTCAATTGAAAATAACATAATTAAGACACCAAGAACAGTTTACAACACAATACACACTTTCATTTACTTTTTCACAAAGCACGACAGTCGCATTCTTTATAAATGCGGCATGCATTTTATTGAAATAAATAAAAGTACATCGCTAAACCTAAAATAGATAGTTTACCAAAAACATACCCGGTGCCAGGCTTAACTTCACTGGCATCTGTGTGGACGTGGCTTCAGTCTTGGTGCGCTTTCCTGTGGTTATAACCGCAGTGCTGATGGTGGAGGCGACCTTATTGTAGGAGGCAGTGGTGTGCTGGCTGTGTGCTGTGGTGCTGCTTGGTGTAGCAGTGCTGGTCTCAAAGTGCAATGTGCTTACATCAGTAGCACCAGCTTTAAATTGAGAAGAGCTGGCAGACAGAGAGGAAGTGGCTGTGCCAGTGGTGGGATGGTGCCGTTCTGTGGTTGCTGTGGTCTTCCAAGAAGTTTCCGTAACAGAGAGGGTAGTGTGTGGCATCGTATGAAGCTTATTAATAGTGCTGGCTTGATACTGATGGGTTGTTAGTGCTGCTGTGGTTCTTGTGCTTTCTAAAGTGGTGCTAGAAACATGGGGTGTGATGGCCTTATTGGTGTTCTTCTCTGTAAGTGGTGGATTGTTGGTCGATGGTCCTGTAGCTGTGCTCAGCAGATCGGTGGGGTCTGTAGGACTATCCGTTTGGAACACAAAGTTTTGTTGTGTGGACTGGGTATCATACATGCTGGTGGTCATTTCCCAAAGTGTTGATGGTGCAGTAGTTACACCAGGAATAGTAGTTTCTTCCATAAATGTATTAGGCTCATCAATTTTTTTACCTGCACTGGTACTTACAGGGCCTGTAGACACATCAGTGGTCTCACCATCCTGGTGAGACACATTGGTATGAGTATCATCTGGAGGGGTAAAGGATGAAGGTGAACTGCTGTCTGTATAGAAACTTTGGTTTGTGAAAGAACTACCGGTGGTGTCCATGTCACTGTCAGAGCTATTGATCACTGTAAGAGGAGGAGTGGAGCTGGGAGTGCTCGTCCTAGACATCGATTCCAAGTCTGATCCTGTGGCAGTGGGCTGCTCTGTGTGAGACTCAGTATCCTGAGAGTTGTGAAAGACACTAATGTCAAACACTTTCTCCTGCGTGGCATTCGCAGGAACATCCCATGGCATTGTCTCACTATGGCCAGATTTGGTATCCCTAGTGTACGCCATATGCTGGGTACCTTCTGTCTTCTCCAATACCCCAGTGACAGCATGTGGAGCTGTCTCTGAGGAGCTGAAACTAGAGTCTTCAACATACGGGGAAGTGCTGTTGGATGTGATGGACAGCAGAGTGCGCTCTCCAGCACGGTTAAATGTGGTGGAGATGTAGGTGCTATCTGTGTTTAAACCAAATTCTGTAGTATCCTGGTCTGTGTGTTCAAGCATGAAGGTGTTTGAAGCGGATTCTATAGCATCGTGGTCTGTGTGTTGCTGCTTATAGGTGTTTGAAGCGAATTCTGAAGCATCCTGGTTTGCTTGTTCCTGCATGTAGGTGCTTGGAGCAGATTCTGTAGTATCCTGGTCTGGGGATTGCTGCTTGTAGGTGTTAAAAGCGGATTCTGAAGCATCCTGGTCTGCTTGTTCCTGCGTGAAGGTGTTTGCACTAGATTCTGTAGTATCCTGGTCTGGGGATTGCTGCTTGTAGGTGTTTGAAGCGGATTCTGAAGCATTCTGGTCTGCATGTTCCTGCGTGAAGGTGTTTGAACTAGATTCTGTAGTATCCTGGTCTGGAGATTGCTGCTTGTAGGTGTTTGAAGCGGATTCTGAAGCATTCTGGTCTGCATGTTCCTGCGTGAAGGTGTTTGAACTAGATTCTGTAGTATCCTGGTCTGGGGATTGCTGCTTGTAGGTGTTTGAAGCAGATTCTGAAGCATTCTGGTCTGCATGTTCCTGCGTGAAGGTGTTTGAACTAGATTCTGTAGTATCCTGGTCTGGGGATTGCTGCTTGTAGGTGTTTGAAGCAGATTCTGAAACATCCTGGTCTGCGTGTTCCTGCGTGTAGGTGTTTGGAGCAGATTCTGTAATATCCCGCTTTGCTTGTTCCTGCATGTAGGTGTTTGGAGCAGATTCTGTAGTATCCTGGTCTGGGTGTTGCTGCTTGTAGGTGTTTGAAGCGGATTCTGAAGCATCCTGGTCTGCATGCTCCTGCGTGTTGGTGTTTGGAGCAGATTCTGTAGTATCCTGGTCTGCATGTTCCTGCGTGTTGGTGTTTGGAGCAGATTCTGAAGCATCCTGGTCTGCGTGTTCCTGCGTATAGGTGTTTGAACTAGATTCTGTAGTATCCTGCTCTGTGTGTTCCTGCTCAGTCAGCTTTGTCAGAGTAAGATCTCTCACAGTTCTGAGCTCAGGTGCAGGTTGCCACTCCTCGGCTCCTGTATAGTCATTAGTGATGTTGGTTATTGGAGAAGGATCTTCCCACTCACTCACTGTGTTAATGCTGAATGCAGGGCTAGAATCCAGTATCTCAGTGGACGTGTCTAATCTGTTTCGTGTTGTCCAGCTCTCCGTGATCTCGGTGAATAAACGCTGATCAGTGCCTGGAAAAAAAGAGAAATAAATGGAGAAGGTTTTTTTGCATAAACGTTGAATCTGAAACTATGGATGTTCATGCAAGTCCTGAGCATGAAATCATGAAATATTTTAACATTCTGAGACTCACTGAAACTGTTAGAGAAGATGTTTTTAGAAGTAACTACGGATGTAATGATTTTGGGTGGGGAACAATTGGCAGCCAAACCCGTCTCAGCTAACAAAAGCTTAAGCCCTATAAATGGAGGTGACCTGACTCATTGGAAATAGCTGTTTCCTTCCTTGCGCTGACCTAGCACAGTGCACGATACATTATTGTCACTCTCTACATGGAGTTTATACACTGTTAACAATGTAAGCAACAATCACAAAGTCTCGCCCAAGGGGTGCTATATAATACATAAAAACAGCAGACATTATTAATCAAACACCTATTGACTATTATAAAACGTTGTCTGGGAAATAATAAAATACTTTACACCCTACTGTCAGGTTCAATTGCCAATAAACTTTAATTTATCGTTATAAATTACTCTCATATACATGCCTAAGACAATTATTGACAGCCAGACGATCTCTACATAAGAGCGTCAGTATCTTTCTATTTCTTTTCTCCTCTTGATGAAAAGAGATGAATACACAGAAGACTTTTAGAATTTAAAAAGAAAAAATATTTTGGTCATTTGCTTATTTTTTCGGTATAAATCTGAACAAGGCTAGAACATTTTAATAGTGTGAACCTGGAACTGTCAAAGGTTTATATAATCAGGTCATAGTGCTGAATATAGTTACATTAATATAGCTACAGAGAAAGAACAAGAAACAATTCGGCGCATATATATATATATATATATATATATATATATATATATATATATATATATATATATATATCTATATATATATATATATATATATATATAATAATATATAATATATATATATTATATATATATATATATATATATATATATATATTAATATAGATACATAATATATAGCTTATATATATTTATATATATAGATATATAGATATATATATATATTATATATATAGATATATATATATATATATATATATAGTTACATAGCTAGTTAATATAGCTACAGATAATATAGCTAGTTAATATAGCTACAGAAAAGAACAAGAAACCATTCGGCGCATTCTATATCTATATATATCTATATATCTATATCTATATATCTATATCTATATATCTATATCTATATAATGATATATATATATATATATATAATATATATATATATAGAGATATATATATAGATATATAGATATATAGATAGATATAGATATATAGATATATAGATATATATTAGATATAGATAGATATAGATAGAGATATATAGATATATAGATATATAGATAGAGATAGAGATAGATATAGATATTTTTTTTTTTTTGTAATGCATATTTTGTGCAACTGTTTTTCCAGCAACCACTTTTGTTTTAGGATGCAGTATTTAGGTGCCACTGTATGTGGATGAATAAAGAAAAATTACTTAAAAACATTAGCCTGTCCGGAGGCTGCAAAACAGGCCTTAATTTTTTATTTGAATGAGGATGTATTCCATTTTAATGATGATCGTAAAACCTTGCCTGAACGATAAAATAGCTGTAGAATAGAAGTGTGTTACATTTGGTCCTGAAGAATTTCACACAAAAAGTCTTAATTTAAGTGCACACCTGAAAGACCTTAGTACCAAGTACTAGGCCCCAGAACCCCTAATAATCAGGAAGTCAACTGTTGGATTATTTATTAATTTTTTAAATAGATTTTTCTTTCAAGAAAAATTTTTATTAATAGTGATCTGATTCGATGATTTTAATCGACAAATAAAGAAAAATTTAAACGATCTAACAATCACTATTTATTGCCAAAAAAAGGATAGCAGGTGATTATATTAATAGGTTACGGGGTTGATTTGTCCATTTCTCTGAAACTTCTTATTTTTTCATGTCATTATGAATGAACAGAAGCCACAGGTGGCCAGATAAATTACATCATATCGTAGATTTAACAGTATGTGGTTTTACATCTCAAATATCTGTTTCTGGTGTTTCTTAGTTATGTCTTACCCGCTTCTCACATATATTTACATCATTCAGCAGAGGCAGAGAAGTGCTTTAAGTCTGATCACTGATCACAAATCAAGGTGTAACAACCCACAAAAACTGTTAAAAAAAAGCAGCATGGATTTTTTTATGTTTATTTTACATTAAGAGCTTGATTTGACTATGATGCCACTCACATTCTTTGCCTTTTATTATTTGAAGCTCAGCCACTTTAAACACTTATAAATAAGGTCACTTACAATTAAACACCGATTTCAATCCTATATTTAATAAATGATGTTTTAATTATGACATGAACGATTTTTAATATGACACAGGTTTTCTTTTTATTGTGTTTATTTATAAATTCCAAAAAAAAAAAAAAAAAAGATTTTATGGATGCAAATAAATACTTCCTAGATTAATTTCTCATCTTTTTATATGCTCTCTGGAAGGTGTTTGCTTGCTCCTGGCCTGCTCAGGTCTATACCAGGGGTGTCCGAACTCTGTCCTGGAGGGCTGGTGTCCTGCAGAGTATAGCTCAACACACCTACCTGTAAGTTTTAAGTCCATCTAGCAAAGATCTTGATTAGTGGGTTCAGGTGTGTTTGATTAGGGTTGGAGCTACTCTGAGGGGCACCGGATCTCCAGGACAGAGATTGGACACCCCTGATCTATAGGATTAATGGAGAATAATGGGTCCAATATTTTGTTGTTGCAATTTCTTGTCCTAAATCTAATCCCAGACGTTATTTATCATCAGTATTCGTGAGGTTGGTCTGTGGCTGATTCTTACCAGTGTGGGATAATTTCTCTGAAGGTTCTGAGATCTCTGATGTGGAAGAAGATCCAAACCTCACTGTCCCCTCGCTGATCAGTGCTCTGGACAAAGTCGATAAGTCGGCGGTTTGAACCGAATCCTGAGTGCCGGTAGATAAATAACTATCAGTCACCAGCGGGCTGCCCGCAGAAAAGCCCCTGGCAGTAGTTGATTGTAACAGTAACAAAACTACCACGAAGAGTAAACCGCGATTGCGCCCCGAAGCACGCGCTTCCATGATAAAGAAACAAAACGGTCCAAATGTTGAAGACTTGAAAATAAATAACACCGCGAAATGATCCGGGTCAGCATCGGAAAGCGTCTTTCGTCAGGTCTCCATATGTAAGAGGACAGAATGTTGCTAAAAGTTCATGCTTGGGTTAAGAGAGAGCGGATTTAAGTCCCTGTCTCACATCCCGGGCCGGGCGCCTGAGACTCCGCCCCTTCCACACTCAGGCTGGCGCGATATACCGAATCAATACCGCGATATCGCAATCATGAGACTCACGATATCTTGGAGTAACAGTATAGATTTATTTTACTCAGACTCATAGTACAGTACATAAACTGTCATTTACACCCCAGTTTGGCACTTCAGTCAACAGACAAATTAACACTTTTAATTAATTCAAATTACTACCAACACAATTTAGACACATAAACGAAACATTTACATTGATGGTATTTGGAAGACGCTTTTATCCAGATTAACTTACATTTATTATTTAATCAACTGAGCACTTGAGGGTTAAGGGCCTTGCTCAGGGGCCCAGCAGTGGTAACATGGCAGTGCTCGAAATCGAACCCACAATCTTTGGGTTAGCAGTCCAACACCTTAAACACTGAGCTACCACTTTCCCAGAACAATGCTGCTGAAAACATTTTATATATATATATATATATAGATATAGATATAGATATATAGAAATTGTGACCAGATGTAAAGGGTGATGTGTGGTTATTCAATATAAGAATTTTAATTGGTTAGCTTAGTTTCTATTTTTGCTCTTTTAGGTTATTGCATGTTTTTTTTATTAGCATACATTACAAAAATACATCTTCATGCAGCTGAAGACACTTTGGGCCGGTGAATTAGCATGTGGAGATTTATGCAACACACCAGTTTTGCAAGGTGCAAATGTGAGTAAAGCTGTTTAAATATAAATACCATAAAGTCTATAAAGAATTTTACATACCATAAACCTTCACAATGCAGATATATTAATTTCCACTGCAATTTTTATCAACCATTATTTCTAATCTTTCTAATTTCACATTATATCAGGGGCCAAACTGTGTAAAGAAGAATGAGATAGTTAGTGGAGTTGAGGATGAACCATCTCTTCTTTGGTGGTGATTACGGACGAATGGTGATAGCGATCTCGAAAGGCAAAGTCTGTATTTTCCTCAGTCAACTGTCTGGTTTCCATGTCAACCACTGACAAAGATGGTGTCACAACAACCTGATTCTGGAGCACTTGGTGTGTCCTAATTGAGAAGATAAACAATATAAAAACATGTATTAGTCCGTAACATGTCACAGAGCCTTTACTCTCAATAAAAAAACAATTAAAAGAAGATTCTTTAAGTGCTGAAGAAGAAAACGATCATCCGGTACCTGCCCAGGCTCCTCAGAGAACTCTTTATCCAGTGGAAAAAGCTGAAACGTGCTGCTATACCTGTTAGCAAGGAAACAAAAATGCTAAATGAATAAATTACAAAACAAAACGGTAAACCTACTCAGTATAATTCGGAATTTGATTTCACTGGTTGGTTGAAAGTTAGACAAGCATAGCGTATAATATATCTTTATCTATAAATATTATTTAGTATTATGGTCTGGGTTTTTGTCTCAAAAGGAATGCAGACTGTTGGTGAGCAAATTGCTTCAAGATGTAAATAAGTGTGTATGCAATTGTAGAAATGTTTTCAGGTACTTGTGTGCCTGTAGAAGTAAGGTCAACTTTTTTTACTGTATAGAATTACATAGAAATATGAATATAATCCCCAGAATAACAATATGGGACATGCCATTCTTTACTTTTATTTATTGTTTTTATCTTAACACCATGTTAAGTCACTTACAATACTATAGTTACTTTACTTATTTGCACAATTCTGTTGTAATCTGCACAATTCATGTCTACCTCATCTTACAATCTGGTTGGCGCTACTGTGTTATGTTCTGTTCTTTATTGTCTTCTTTCCACTGTCTTTGTAATGTTTGTATTGTTTATTGCACTGTCTGTTTCTGCACTGTCTGCACCAGGTTGCACACATGCACTTTATGTCTATCCTGTTTAGTGGCTCTTTGTTGTTTTGTAAATTCTATGTTTAGTGTAGCACCAGGGGGTCCTGGAGAAACGTTATTCCATCTCACTGTGTACTGCATCTGCTATATATGGTTGAAATGACAATAAAGCTCCTTGAACCTTGAAGCGTGAAACCTCAGGCGTCTGTATTTTGATAGCTGTCCTAAAATCATTGTGCTGCTAAATCAGGCAGCTGATTAGATTTCCATACTGCATCACTAATGTGATTCATACTTTTTACTTTAGTTTATTCTAATCTTATTAGACAAGTCTTGAGACATTAACTAGTCAAAGCGCAAATTTCAGATCCAGGTGCGTTTCAGTGCAACACTGCTGCAATTCTGAACAGCGTACAAACATTGCAATCGCAATAAAATCAGAATCGGAATACTTTATTTATCTCCATGGGAAATTTGTTAAACTAAGATTTACCACTTTTAGTTTAATGGGCACCATGGATGCCTTAAAAAGGGTACATAAAATATGAAATAATTATTTAATGTTGTTGGGGTTTTTTTACATACAGTATTGTTATCTTGGCCTGATACCTAGAAGACCGGGGTTCAATTTCCAGCACCACCAAGCCACCACCTCTGGGCCCCTAAGCAAGGCCTCAACCTCCAACTGCTTAGTTGTATAATAGAATGTAATGTAAGTCGCTCTAGATAAGGGCATCTGCCAAATGCTGTAAATGTAATTATTATAGCAGTAGTAGGTAAAACAAATACTTTGCAGTCTCCTGTAATACAGTACTTGTTTGCAGTCTCCTGTAATACAGTACTTGTGTTACACGGGACTGTGTGTAAGAATTTTTTTCCTAATTTCCCACATACAGAAATCTGAATCATAGGAAAAACAGCCTAAAAACATAGATTTTCCTACACGGAAGCTATTGTGTAGGTGTATTGTGTAAACATTTTGGCCCTTAAATAAATATAAAACAAATTACAAGTAAAATTCAACCTTTTTTATAGCACATTAAAAAAAGCTGCAAAAAAGGAAACCTCCTTTACCAGCATGGCACTGGAAGGATTACATATTATATCAAAGTGTTATAAAATTGGCATAAAACTAATTCTAATTCTGAATATCTGACCCAACAGCTGCAAAACAGGCTAAATTAAAATGCAAACACACACTACATAACAGACAGTTATTCTATCTCTGTTAAGGATAAACCAAGAAACACACCAGCTGCTTCTTTTGTACACAATTAATCATTAACTGAATGCTGGAAAACTGGGCTATTTTTAACAAGTGTGTTTACTTATCCGATTCACATGGTCAAGAACTCAGGATAATTACCTGTTGGTAAACCTGGGCTTGTGTTTCCTATGTAGAGGTAAAGAAGTAGGGCAACACTAATATTCACCAAGGCATATACCCACTGGATGACAAACATGATCAAAATGGAGCACAGCGCCTAGAAAAGTCAAACACTTTGATTAATTTCGTATTTATTGATTAAATGATCTTACTTATAGTTGGTAAAACTAAATATAAAAGTCACTAACATATTTTCATGCTTTTACTTACACCAATAAGAGAAACCCAGTGATTGCAAAACTTGGCATAACAGGAATTCGGGATGGGTCGTATATCTGATTCCTCCAGCTTAGATTTTGCATCTATAAAACAGAATGCTTTAATAAATCTAGTTGCTTTATCGCTATGTCAACACTGTGTTCTATGTAGGCCGAGCATCATTTCTCACCATTTGTGTCTGATGTCTCCCTTGGAATTTGATAGAGTTCGATAGGACTTTGAGTCGACAAAGACAGTTTCCTCTTTCCTGCTGGCTCAGACTCATTAAGCCCTGTCTGACTGCTGGTCTCATCATCTGGGCCAATGTTTTGTTCAAGCACTTTCTCATCCTTTTCCTTTTCTGATGGACTGTTGCTGTTTAAGTCCAGCCCAAAACTACTACTCAGTGTTTCTTTAGCAGGAACTTTTGCCTTCCTGCCCCAGACCTTGGCTACATTATTGGAAGCTTTCTCTTCCTCTGTACTGTCTGCACTAGGCAAAGTAAATATCTGGTCCATGTCTTTAGTGAACTCGAGCAGTGTTCCATTGCTAGGCTTGCTCAGGGCACCATTGCTGCCATAACATGTGTGACTGGTTGTTACTAGTGATTTTCTACTGGAGGGTTTTTTAATTAGAGGTCTTCTTTCCTTATCTTGTAGCTTGTAGCTCATGGCCACGCTGAAATAGGAGTAGTCGATGACACTGTAGGTCAGCATGAAGTTGATGGTAACAATAGGAGCCAGAATGTTGACCTGACCAATGAAGATGAAGGCCATGGAGATTAGGCTTGTTAGACAGATGGCTGCTATTGGAGTTTTATTGGGCCCTTTCTGTTATAGAAAAATTTATTGGAAAAAGAACATTAAGTACAAACAATTATTGGTGAATAGGCTGATTTAAACTGATTAGACAATAAATATATGAAATAGAAAAAATCTAGCGAGGTTCAACACAAGCATAGTTCCTATAGTAGCGCCAGTTCGCTTCTATAGCATCAATTTTTAAAAAAGCAGGCTTTCTTGTTTCCTGTGTGAAAAAAAATTAAAATAAAATAAAATAAATAAATAAATAACTATATATAAATATATAAGTACTTTTGAGCATTTACATTTTGAGCATTTACATATTTAATAAATTTGTGCATTTAATCTCAATTTATATAAACTTTTTGTTGCATAATAACAGTGTAAAATCATCCAACTATAACAAGCCTGAAAAAAAATCCCTAAACTGATATATATATATATATATGGTTCCTCCAAAAGCCACACATCTCTCTCTCCCTTTCATACTCTGTGATTCAGGTTAAGTGCTGTGAAGCTGTGATTGTCGGCATGCTTGCACTCCTGGTGCTACATGGCAGGGAGCCAGGCCAACCTGGGCTGGTCCTGGCTTTACTTCCTGCATTTGTTCTGGGGCTTTGATTTGAGGCAAGATGTCTCGGTCCTGCTTTCAGTCCACACGGAACCAGCAGACAGAGTGCAAGGGGAAAGGGCGTGCATTATTCTTTTTCACAAGCCACAGTGTGGTTTGCTGGGCCTTTACATTTCTTTTAAACACCCGATTATGCTATAATTATGGGCTCCACCTTTATGTGGGTACATCTTTTTGTTTAAAGTAACAGTAACCAAGCTTTTATTGTACAGGTCAGCAAATGAACAGGGACATAGTGATAAAAAGCATTTATAAAGCCATGCACTTTTATGTAACTCCGATAGTATTGTCTAATACAAAGCTCAAATAACTGAAGTATTCACTTAAAAATTCATGGACTATCATTTACAAATGCACCATCTACTGAACAAATCATCCATCCATCCATCCATCCATCCATCCATCCATCCATTCCCTAATTCGGGGTCACAGGGATCTGCTATCCCAGCTGTCTCTGAAAGGACAGAAGGCAGGATGGGTACACCTTGGACAGGTCGCCAGTCCATCACACACTTATGGGCAAGTTAGAAGCATCAATCAACCTAACATATATGTTTTTGGACTGTGGGAGGAAACCGGAGTACGAGGAGTAAACCCACGCAATCACAGGGAGAACATGCAAACTCCACACGGAAAAACCCTTGCCAGGGAATCGAACCCAGGGCTTCTTGCTTTGAGGCAACCGTGCTAACCACTAAGCCACTGTGTATTAAGTCAGGTCTTACTGTTTATTCTTTATACTAACGTATGTGACAGTCACAATTATAGACATAGCAAAATAAAGAAGTATACATAAGCAGTCACTATGGATTCTTTAAAACGATGCTTTATAATATTATAATATAATATTTTATTATATTAAAACCATATATTTTTATATTTATATCAGCACTTTAAACAATGGACAAAGCTCTGAGCTCATATATTTATCTTTCAATACAGTGATATTTGCATACACACCCCTTGTCCCAGGAAAGACAAAGCTGGGATAACTCTCTCCTGGGCAATACACTGCAGGACCCTGGGTGCTCCATATAGCCCACCCATGCAAGAGGCCAAAGAGGAGACATAGAGGCCCAAAAGGAACAGAAAGCCCACCAAGGAGACCTAGGAGATGGAGATGTGGTAAATATCAAACAGGGGTAGAGAAGCCAAAAAAGCGGATTTCCTTAAGTTTATTTAAAAAAATAATACAAAAGTGTTTTGGAAAAGATCTAGCAGATATGATATATACGTTACCGTTTAGCAGACTATTCAGCTGTCTTTGTTTTTTGATACATGAGAAGCTTAAGCAGGGTGTTCACCCATGTGCAAATCCCCCACTGAGCAGCTGTGGGTCTGCCAGTGAGGGTGTGATGCTTGTGAGGATCACACCCCTGCATTTCCCAACTATTAGTTTCGTACCATTTGCTTTTATGGAATCTACCGTACGAGAAATATGACCTCAGAAACCCTTCTAAGGTTCACAGCTTTCAGTGGGATGTTTGAAACATTACTACAGAGTGCACTCGATGAGGGTTTGCACTACAATAAACTGGCTCCTTTTTCCCTTTTATTTAAGAATCTTTGTGTTACCCAACAAAATGAAATCATTTTTATCATAACAGTTACACCTAAACACTTAAAAACTGGATTAATGTCTTCATTCGGATAGAAAATATGATACCCACCATCAACTGTTACCTGCCATGTCATCATAAATACATCTTTGTCATTGCGATAAGAATACGATGTTTCTTATATGGAGTGCATTGTATTTAAAACGAGTCTATAATTCCTATACGGCTTAAAATGATAATTTTTTTAACAATACAGTGCCACAGAATCAAAACAAAAATACTTACAAACTGCACTGGTAACTTTAGTTAGTTATTTTGATGCATGTGCATGTTTACTTATTTTTTGCTTTACTGCTTAACAGATTTAATATCTATAAGTCTCAAAGTAAAAATGTTGTGCCTGTGTGTGGTTAAGGTGTTGGACTGATACCAGAAACGCAGAGGTATTATTCCCAATGCCAACAAGCCACCACTGTGGGCCCCTGAGCAAGGCCCTCAATCCCCAATTGCTTAGTTGTATAAAAAAAGAGATAAATGTTAGTAGCTCTGCCAAATGCTGTAAATGTAGATGAATAAAAAGCCCTACAAACACAAACACAAGATTTTTCTGCACGTTTTTCTGGTAGGCACGTTTAATCATTTTAGAGTGATGCTAGAAGAAAGTCTGCACCTCCAATAACAAGTTAGCAGCATTATAACATTACCTTTTCTGCTATTAAGAAGTCATAACGTAGAGCATCTCTGGTACAAATGGCTCCCAGTAAGAATACAAAAACCAGGTACAGGAACCACCTGAAAAATCCAGCACTATCACAGTTATACATTAAAACGGAATCTGTTAAATAAAGGAAAACTTTATCTACTGTAACTTAATGATAGTGGCACCATTTTTAACCCCAAATCACATAGATGAGGTCACATACGAGGTGAACACAGCCGCCAGGGTCCCCACAGGTATGCTGTGCTCTGGTTTACGAAGGTCTGAACTCATGTTGAACCCTGCCATCACACCTACATGCAACAGACAGATTCACTACAAACAGGAGAAATAAAATGCAGCCCGCAAAAAAGGACACTAGCAGGCAAATTTACAGAATTATTGAAAAAAGGTTGAATAATTTTATCTCTTTATGTACTACAATCTCTTGGAAATGCATTACTTATTGAAATAATAATAATAAGGGACAATAAAAAAGCATGACAGGATGTACAGTTACAGAAAATAATCCACAGTGTGGACATGCGATGTGTCCCACACAAATCGGTGTTACTTTGACAACAAAAAAATCTAAAAATGAAAACCAAAAACAGATTTTATAAAGTTTTTGTTGGTAAATGCCAGATTTTCCCTAAGAATTTTGACTGCTGACTTTTCTAAAGGGACTCTTACCATAAATCACAAACCCAAAAAATCTTATTATAACTATAAACCTTAGACAAAGTGTCACCAGGTTGGCAGGTAATTCAACTTTTTGCACATTTTTCATTTGTGCTTAAACACTGAAGATGGTCACCTGTAGCAGCAGGAAAAAACACACCAAACACAGTAAAGAAGGTTTCTCCAGCTGTGTAGTCAGGCAAAGTGTTTGTCCATAAAACCTCTTCTGAATAGCCAACAAATCCATGTTCTGCAGATAGAAAACAGGCCAAAACAAATGTCAGCACTAAACAATCATCACAAACATATGAAAAATATTTATATTCCTAAAATTACGCTGAGTAACTCCATGGCCGATTCTTAGACTATTGTGTTAAATAATAGTTTTGATGTTCATAAGACATGCTGCCATAGCCTACAACGTTTATTAAAATATATGAATAATTTATAGACATAGATTTGTATATAAATCTAATTTCAGACTGAAAAAATTCACATTTAACACCCCCCACATAGGTATTTTTGCAATAATGGGTGTGTTTAAAAGAAAATATCTTTGTGAAAGTTAAACCTATGGAAGATTTTTCATTCGGTGATGTAAGACATGTCTGACCAGCTGGAGCTGGACTCTTCTGTCAACTTAGCAGAGCTCAGAGTGTCTGTGTGTGCGTGCGTGTGTGCACGTCTCTGACCACACCAGCACTTTATGCGAGTATCAGGAAAAGGACACATTCTCTTGCCACGATGCGTGCAAAAGCAGGGTTCAAATGGACCTCACTGAGGACATGACTGGCTAAATGTTCTGTCAAACTTTGGGTGTGTTTCTAACCAAACAAACCACAAACAGGCACTAGAAAAAAAACCCTGCAGTTTGAGATAACAGTGTTTTGCTAAGCAGATGAGGAACCACTGGTTAACCAAAGTTATTATTATTATTATCACTATTATTATTATTATTTTTACTTTTATTATTAGGCTGCACAGAAAAAAAACGTTTTTTAGGAGAATCCCTTGCATTCTGACATTAGAGAATGAACAGAAATAGACCTGGTGTTCCTGAATGAAGCACAATTGGTACCACATGCTATATATTTACAAAAGTTTAGCTCTCTTATTTTCACTTATAAAGTACAGACGTTGAGAAACCTCACCTGTACAGACTAACGCACCAAGAGAGTAAGAACAATTTGTAGCATTTGGCCATGAAAGCACATGGACCATTTCCCTCTCGGTTATCTTGTGATGGGAAAGAATGTGTTCTCTTGGATTAATGACATGTTTTTCAAAAAGGAAGTCACCACCCTTTTAGAAGCCCTGCCTGTTCGTAGCCTTCCAAGGCTCAGCTCTAAGGAGAGAGCAAGCACCAGGACAACAGCGAGAGAGAGAGCGAGAGAGAGAGAGCGAGAGAGAGAATGAAAATCAAGATCAGAGCATAAAAGAAAAAGGAAGTGTTATACTATGATCCAAGTAACAACTTTCTTGTTGCTGCAAGATTTTATACAATGTCATACAATATTTGTCCATCTAATTTTATTTGATATATTAATTTATTCAGTTATTGCATTTTACTTCTTTGTCTCTTTTAATTGTTTGAAAAAAAAAATTACAAATAAAAATTACAAATAAAAATTGAAAAATTATGTTTTGTGAGGAAAAAACTACTTAAAGCCTCTTTCCCCAGGAGGAGGCGCTAACGAGTAAAAACCCCTTGTCATTCATTACAATGCACTATGTTATGTCAAATATTATAAATGACAAAACATACATACTTTCTATACATGAGCATATATTTACATTTATTTTATATTTATTTATTTATTTATTTATTCATTTATTAATTTTCTATACCCGCTTATTCGGGGTCATAGGGATCTGCTGGAGTCTATCCCAGCCGTCTCTAAAAGGGACCCTGGGAAGGTTGAAAGTTCATCACAGGGCCACACACACACACACACACTCACACTTGCTCCTATGGGCAATTTAGAATCACCAAATAAACCTAACATACATGTTTTTGGGCTGTAGTAGTATTAAAAAGCAAGTAGATGGAGAAAATGCAAACATCACACAGAAAGACTCCTGCCCGGGAATCGAACCCAGGCCTTCTTGCTGTAAGGCCACCATGCTGCCACTTTTTCTTTTTTAACTAAATTATGTTAATTTAGTACATTAAGGTACTGCTATAAAAGGCTACTTTCTGGGAGTAAAAGAATACTGCTTATATGAGAATCAGAATAATTAAAGCAACTCATCACTGACAGGAACAATACATTCTGGTGGCCTTGACATTCAGATGCACACGTTACAAAAACAGACTTTAGCCACCCAAAAAATAGATAACAGAGCTGCTAGCGACGCCTTCTTTGTAACATTTTAAGTCAGACGGCACACAGCTATTTATAGTAGGAGCCCTTCTCATCAGAAATTGTGCACCAGGAAGTGATGATCTGGAGGCTTTAAGCAAATAGCTTAGATCTCCTTCCTGCATGTGTATGCTTTCGTCCCAGGCCAAATATGTGGGTGAGTCCAGTTCCAGTAACCCAAAACCATGAGCTCGTACAATTTCCTGTCCAAACCAGGGTGTTGCAGCAAGAGTCATGCACGTTACATAGCAGAAGCACATTCTGCCTACCAAAGAGAAGATATGCACATAAAATACAACCAAAATAGAACTTTGAACCAAACTAAATACATCACTGGTGTCAAATAGTTATGAGTCATAAAATCTGCCTTACACCCCATATAAAATCTTCCATTTCAGTATCATTTACTGAAATCAATAATAGTTCTTAGTCAGGTTCCAAAATAGTTCCTAATTAAATAATTTAATTTGACTAGGTGGTATAATTTAAAGTATCAGGACAGTCAGAAAACCCTAAGCAATAAAACCTTTTTGTAAATAGGGAAAAAGAAGGAATCATTTTGTCCCCTTAAAATGGCTTCTTGAGTGTGCTTTTGGCATTAGCATAACACTGAGAGGTGGTCTCACGAGGACACTATCTTCTTTCCAGCCATAACATTTAGATAGTTAATACATTTGTGACCAATATGATTACTGCAAAACTAAACACTGATTTCTATGATTTTGGGGTCTGCCTTCTTTATAGCAATGTCTGCTGTGTCTGCTGTCTCCGTGTTGGCCTTGACTGTCTGATTAAAGTGGTTATCGAATTGTAAACACATGCACGGCAGCTCCCTTTTCCTGAAACTGGCAGGTAGATCGCCCATGTGGCGCCCGGCATGAGCCATAGAGCAAACTGGAGCGTTGCCAGCAGTGAGATCACTCCATACAGCCTAATTGGAAAAACTTGTAGAAATCAGGTAAACGGTATGGGGAATACAGTTTTTCCAACTAAATTATGTCCTGGTCTCAGGCCCAGCTGTTAAAAGGGTTAAATACAAAATTGGGACCTGTACAAATGGGCAACTGCAGCAACAGTAAGCACAAAAAGGAATGTCTGAATTTCAGAAGGTAGTTCAGTGCTTGTTTTGTTTTTTTATTGCATCTCTCTCTGTCTCTGTCTCTGTCTCTGTCTCTTTCTCTCTCGCTCTCTCTATCTCTCTCTCTTTCACCCCCCCCCTCACTTTTCTTAAAGTGTAAATAGGAAGACTTAATCATATTCATTGAAATCTTTTCTTGATTCTGGACAGGAAGTTAGTAATCAAGAGAACAGGAAAAGCTGGGATGGACTTCCTGAAGAACCAGTGTGAAAGTACATAATGGCCCCATCCTTTATGCCCAAGCCCTTCCTGCACACAAGACTTCTAAGTAAACATCACACAGGACACATAGTGGCCTTTTAAGTCAATTAAGTTTGTTAGAACCCGGTTCCGAGTGTGTATGATCAATTTAAACAGGCTTAAATAGCACAAAATGAGTCATTATTTGAACAATTAATTATTAAGAAAAAACAATGTTGGCTGCGTTTGGAAAAAGAATGAAATATCTGGTCAGGGTGTATCTACACTGGATAAGAAGCCTATCTCAGGAGGGTGGAAGTGAGGGGAAAATTAATTCATGATTAATCAACGACTGGCATATTTATAACTTTATACTGCCATAATAAAGTCTGTAATACAATTCCAAATATTAATAATTAGGTTTTTTAGCCTACAATGTCCTGTCCAGGGTGATGCACATTCAGACATTACAAATCCAGTCTTATTGTAAATAAATGTTATAGAATTATGCAGAAGAATTGGAAGAATTCTTGGAATTAGGTTTTGTTCACACAAGTTCTACATTTGCGAATACACAAATGTAGTTAAACGAGTGCATATGTTTGGGTTAATAAATAAAAAAAAAACATAACTTTTAGACAAAACACAGCACAAAACTGTTGCAGAACTTCAGGTAACTTTGGCTTTCGTTTAATGTGGCATAAGAATAGTTTTTAAAAAATAGCATTTTTGTTTTTATCCCAGGACAATATTACACAGCTAATAAGACATTTTTAATTATCTTGATTACTTTATGAACATCTGAGAGTTTATTCATTTTCATTCCAAAAGGGTCTGTCTTACTTCACTGATTTAATTCAACTATTTAACCAGTTGAAATATATCAGCAGGAAACATTTTACATCAGTAAGAAATTCTAGTACTTTGTGCAGATAAAAAAATAACCTGAACAAAATAAAGTCATCATTCTGCCCATTAGGATTGGGGTATTTATTGAATCTAAATCTAAATCCATTGCAATTGCAATGTGACTTTCTATTAGCTCTTTACTGGCATCTACTGGACTGAACTAAGTCAAGGACAACAGTGCACAGATAATAATAAACCAAGATGGGATCAGATATGGCAATAAAATGTTATTTATTTTCCTGTCGATGCATTTAGAAAGTGTTCTTTACTCAAATAGATAATCATGCTTTAGCCTATAAATTCTATATTTTTGCTTTAATTAAATTATCATAATAGAAATTATAGTCACAATATTTATAAATAGATAGCTAGTAGTGTTAATTGGTGGAAGTGGTGGCTCAAAAGTTAAGGTGTTAGACTGATACCAGACAGACCGGGGTTCGATTCCCAGCACCAACAGCAAGGCCCTTAAACCACAACTGCGCAGTTGTATAAGAAAAAGTCGCTCTGGATAAGTGTGTCTGCCAAATGTTATTTGTTAATGTAATTTGTATGAGTTTAGCTGTGCTTATACTGTACGACTCACGTACCTGGATCCAAATGGCTGAAAGTTCCAATGACAAAATCCAGAGTGGATACAGCAAGAATGGCCAACAGGATGAGCTGCAGCCGGACAATCCATTTTACCCCAGCCAGGTTAATCCCAAGCAGAGCCAGGAGGACAGCCACAGAGATCCCCCGGACAGCCCACACACTCTGCACAGTCAGCAAGTCAGCTATGGACTCTGCAAAGCCAGTGGCGTACATGGCTCCAGCCACACACTGGGGAAAAAGATAAAAGATGTGTTAAAAACAATATTAATTTTGCTTACATACAGTATGTGCCACTAACTTCTTCTTCTTACCTGCCCGAACACATAGAGGAGTCCAACAGTGCCTCCGACTCTTCCCCCGAGAACCATAGAGATCATGGCATATACACCGCCATTGCCCACAGTACAACGCTCACACACACCCACACCCGAAATAACTGTCACCAGAGCAACCAGGACGACCAGTGACACCAGCAGCATGCCCAGCAACACTCCAGTGTTACCCTGAAAGAAAGATTTAGACAAGTTTTTACTACAAATTTATTGTTTTCTGTAGTATTTACCGTTGAAAAATTAAGTGAACCTTAAAATTCTAGTACTCATTATAACAGCACAAAGGGCAGCAAGGTGGATTAGTGGTGAGCACTGTTGCCTCACAGCAAGAAGGTCCTGGGTTTAATTCCCACACAGGGGCCTTTCTGTCTGGAGTTTGCATGTTCTTCCCGTGCTTGCGTGGGTTTATTCCGGGTACTCCGGTTTCCTCCCACAGTCCAAAAACATGTATGTTAGGTGAACAAGTGTGAAGTACGAGTGTGTAATCGCCATGAAAATAGCCTCGATGCTGGCATGGCGTTAAAAAGTAAATAAATAATAATAACAGCACAAAAAAATGTTACTGTTGGTCTCTTAATAAAGCTTGTTTGGACTGTATTTGAAGTGATGCTTTCAAAACACCAAATAGCATCTAATATCTGTCCATAAAAGGTAGTTTTTTTGTTGTACATTATGTAACGAGGGGGGAAAATAATTAATCAATCAGATTCCAAACTCTCCACCATGGTCAAGACCACAGAGCCGTCCGAAGATGTCAGGAACAAGATTGTAGACCTACAGAAGGCTGAACTAGGCTACAAGACCATCGGCAAGCAGCTTTGGTGTGAAGGTAACAACAGTTGGTGCATTTCAATTCAATGTCAGGTCCTTTGGTCTGGGGTTCCATGCAAGATCTCACCTTGTGGAGTTTTAATAATTCCAAAAAGGATTAGTAATCAGCCAAGAACTAAACAGGAGGATCTTATCAATTAACTTAATGCAGCTGGAATCATAGTTCTTAGGATCATTGCACCCGCAAGGTCCCCCTGCTCAAGGAAGCACATGTACAGAAATGTCTGAAGTTTGCCAATGAACATCTGAATGATTCCGAGGAGAACTGGGTAAATTGTGGTCAGATGAAACCAAAATGGACTCCTTTGGCATCCACTCAACTTGCGTGTTTGGAGAAGGAGGAATAACTGTTAAACATGCAGGTGGAAACATCATGCTATGGGGGTTCAGAGACAATGTACACAGCCATGTACCACCTAATCTTGGATGACAACCTCCTCACAGCCAGGGCATTGAAAATAGGATGGGTATTCCAGCATGACCAATCCCATGGAACATCTGTGGTGGGAGCTGAAGGTTCGAGTTGTCATACATCAGTCTCGAAACCTTAATAACCTGGAGAGGATTTGCAAAAAAGTAGTGGAACAAAATCCCTCCTGAGATGTAAGCAAACCCGGTGGCCTACAAGAAAGGTCTGACCTCTGTGATGGCCAACAAGGATTTTGCTACCAAGTCTTGTTTGGTGAAGTAGTGAAATATTTATCCATCAGTTAAAAAGCAAATTAATTTATAACTTTTGTAAAATTGTTTTTAGGTTATTCTGTTTCTTGCTGTTAGAATAAATCTACCATTAATATTATAGACTGTTCATTTCTCACTGCAACGGTGCAAAAGGTGTTTTTTCCTTACATAATACAAATTTTTTTAAAGCTATGGTATGGAGCTGCCGGTGATCCTGACCCCATCCCCACCCCGGACCTGTCGGACTCTTCCCTGTGACCTGCTCTAGTGGATGATACATCACCAGGGTGACCAAGGACGTCCCACTCCGCCATAAAAGACGTTCCAGCTGTTCTTTAAGGACTAATGATTTAAGTTGCTCACACACACACACAATGTAACTACATAACCACACAATGCTCACACACACACAGTGTAACTACAGAATTCCTGCTTCCTGTTTTTCACCCAAATGAGGATGGGTTCTCTGTTGGGTCTGGTTCCTCTCAAGGTTTCTTCCTATTTCCATCTCAGGGAGTTTTTCCTTGCCACCGTTGCCCCCGGCTTGCTCATCAGGGACAAACTGATTTCTGTCTCATTTTATCTCATCATTTCCTCGATTGTGTAAAGCTGCTTTGTGACAATCACCATCGTAAAAAGCGCCAAACAAATAAAATTAAAATTGAATTGAATTGGTATAAAATAAAATTACTGCTCAAAATCTCACTCACTACAAGCCATCCGGTGCGGAGAAAAAGCACAACTCCAAAAATGTTGATCATGCAGGTTGTAAAGACGCCATCCCAAGTGCCAAAAAGGACAGGCTCCCACAGAAACAAGTTCACCTTCCACCATGGTTGAACATTCATCTGAGAGCCCTAAGAAGGCAAACAGAAAATAAGAATAAAATGAGTAAAAGAGTAAAAAACATTTTTTGTTCTGTTTTATATTTGATTAAATGGAAACTTTAATATATAGTTTACTAAAAGAAATATAATTTAACTTCATTTGATTTAGCACTGACAGCTGAACTGGACCCAGTAAAATATCTTCTAAAAAAACATAACCTTGATTTTATCAGGCCAGGGACAAGGAAATGTACAGCTTGGTAGCTTTTATTTCTGAAAGGCTGGTTACACGATACACATAGCTAAAGATTTAGAAAGATCAGGTTTACAGTGTTATCCTTTCCTTTTTTCTTTTTTTTTTACTAAAGGCTCTGGCTGAGCAAACAGCCGAGTCACATGCCGTCTTTAAACAAAATCTAAAGACCTACCTATTTATCAAACACTTACACTGACCATACATTCGTTAAAATACCGGGACCGTACATTGTTTTATTTTCCATCTGTAACTAACCCAAACGTCTAACCTGAAGACATCTCTAATGTGTGTTAGTGTAGTTTTAAACCCTGATCTACTGAACTCCCATAAATCTACCTACTGTATAGGGTTAGGGTTATAAATAAGTAAACCCACCTAAAGAAATAACTTTACCTGGGCATTTTCATGAAATAATTCCTGAACGTGTGTGCTCATGTTGCCTTCTGTCTCAACAGTGTAGCATTTCCCTCATCAAAAGCTCAAAAATCCTGGTCACTACGCCAGCCTGTAAGTGTAAGAAAGAAAAAAAACATTTTAACAGAAAGTTACTAGACCAAACATTAGCCTGTGTTTGAGAAACAGTCACATGACCACATAAAAACCTCAGGCACTTTTAATGATTCAGGCAATTATTCATTCATTCATTCAATCAATTATTCATTCATTCATTCATTCATCTTCTATACCCACTTATTCCCTAGGGATCTGCTGGAGTCTATCCCAGCCGTCTCTGAAAGGACGAAAGGCAGGAGGGATACACCCTGGACAGGTCACCAGTCCATCACAGGGCCCCACACACACTCACACTCACTCCTATGAGCAATTTAGAATCACCAATCAACTTGACATACATGTTTTCGGACTGAGGGAGGAAACCGGAGAACCCGGAGTAAACCCACGCGAGCACGGCGAGAACATACAAACTCCGCACAGAAAGGGAATCAAACCCGAGACCTTCTTTAAGTTAATTTTTAACTAAAGAAATTTTTATCTTCAGGTAGGTAAGGGTTAATATCTGGTGGTTTTATTAGTAAATATGAGCTTTTTTATTTGAGTATTGTCGTTTACACGAGACGTTTTAACACTTTAGTTTTGTAGTAGATGTTTGTCATTCGTTACACATTTTAACATAAATTTGCATAAAGGTTTAGAGATGAAGAACATTATTCATGTTGTTTTCATTTTTATATTCTATTAAAATATCATTCTTCTTGCTGTGAGGCAACAGTGCTAACCACTAAGCCCCAGTGCTGCCCCACTTGGGCAATTAAAAATAATTTTTTTAAAAACCCCAAAAATTAAAATAACATGAATATTTTTCTACATGTCTGTAGCTTTTCTGTCAATTCATGTTAGAAGGTGTAACAAATGGAAAACATCTACTACAAAACTTATGTGAACATTGTGAAACTTACGGCAGAAATTAAAACACTTTTTAATTATTTTAAAAATTTTATTTTTTATTTTATTGAAAATTAAATGTACTAATTATATTAATAATTATTAAACCTTAATGATGCTTTGTCTGGGATACAACAGGTGTGTGTGTGTGTGTGTGTGTGTGTGTGTGTGTGTGTGTGTGTGTATCTATGTAGCGGAAATACCTGAACACGAAAGTTTTCTCGAAACACATGACAACATTTTTTTCTTCCTTTTTTTACTAGACACCAAATAAGTTTTTAGTTTTATATAAAAACAAAATGTTTTCTGCAAATAAACATTCCGCTTTTTATTAAATATAAACTGAATGTTAAGTTTTTACTTACACATCCGGGTTCTCCAAGACGATAATCCATACTTCAAGACTGTTCATAAGGTGTTAATAATCATACATATCCGAAATATTAAATACAAACAAGTTTTAATGTTCAGTTCGTTTTAATGTCGCTCTGGGTTTGCCTGTCGCTCTGTATTTTAACGCTACGTGTGCAAACGAGTTACGTCATTACGCAAATGTTGGATTTGGGCAGTGTTAAAGGTGTGTTCACAAGCAGAGCATCATAAGACTTTCATTCACCAGATGGTGTAAAAAGCCTTGGAGGTCTGTACTATAAAGAACTAAATGTCTCTTCATCTTCTTCTTCTCCCTGTTTAGCTGCCCCCTATCATCTGTCTCCACCTAACATCCTCTCTATTCCCTCACACCCACTAACTTCATGTCATCGTTTATCGCATCCTTTGGTCTTCCTTTTTGCCTTCTGCCTGGTAGCTCCATCTCAAACATCTTCCTATCAATATATTCACTGTCCCTCCTCTGTACATGTCCAAACTATGTCAATCTGGCTTCCCTGACTTTCTTCCCAAAACATCTAACATGAGCCCCCCCCCCCGATGAACTCGCTCCTAATCCTGTCCAACCTCGTCACTCCCAAAGAAAACCTCAACATCTTCAGCTCTGCGACTTCCAGCTCTGCCACATCACAGCTGGTCTTACCACTGTCTCTAAACCATACATCATAGCTGGTCTCACCACTGTCTCTAAACTATACATCATAGCTGGTCTCACCACTGTCTCACCACTGTCTCTAAACCATACATCATAGCTGTTCTCACCACTGTCTCTAAACCATACATCATAGCTGTCTCACCACTGTCTCTAAACCATACATCATAGCTGGTCTCACCACTGTCTCTAAACCATACATCATAGCTGTCTCACCACTGTCTCTAAACCATACATCATAGCTGGTCTCACCACGTCTATCATAACATAGCTGGTCTCACCACTGTCTCACCATCATGTCTCACCACTGTCTCTAAACCATACATCATAGCTGGTCTCACCACTGTCTCTAAACCATACATCATAGCTGGTCTCACCACTGTCTCTAAACCATACATCATAGCTGTCTCACAATTGCCACTGTCTCTATCTAAATGTCTCATACACCATACATATAGCTGTCTCACCACTGTCTCTAAACCATACATCATAGCTGGTCTCACCACTGTCTCTAAACCATACATCATAGCTGGTCTCACCACTGTCTCCTAACTGTAAATCATAGCTGGTCTTACCACTGTCTCTAAACTATACATCGTAGCTGGTCTCACCACTGTCTCACCACTGTCTCTAAACCATACATCATAGCTGTCTCACCACTGTCTCTAAACTATACATCATAGCTGGTCTCACCACTGTCTTGTACACCTTCCCCTTGTATCTAGTTGATTCTCCTGTCACACATCACTCCTGAATGTTTCCTGACCCATTTCATCCTGCCTGTACTCGCTTCTTTACCTCTTTTACACACTCTTTATTGCTCTGTATTGTCAACCCCAAGGACTTAAACTCCTGTACCTTCTTTAGCTCTTTACCCTGTAATCTCAAAAGGACTAAATGTCTATTTAATATAATAACACCCCTAACACTGTCCTTGATTTATTTATTTATTTTACATTCTTACAAAATACACACAAGCAAGCACTCAATATCACCCAATAGTTCCACCCAGAGGGTAACTGTAACCTAATCTATAAAAGAAATATGAATAAAATCATGATGTCATAGTGACATCATTCCTGAGGTTTTGTCAAGTAGGATATGATCCTAGATTAACATCCTTTATTTATCCTGAACCAACATTCAACATCATCCAATCAGAATCATCTGATGTCATCAGTGTGTGCTGACATTTTTAAATGTTTCCTTTTTTAATCCACATAAACTAAAAAACTTTATAAATGCTGAAAAAAATTCTGATTGGCTGAGCCTGATAATTCATTGATTCTGGAACAATTTACTGATAATGACGATTCCTGGAACATAAAATTCGACAAACTTTATTAAAATAATATATAATGTTCCAGGGACAACATTAGTAAATTAAAACTATTAATTATGATGATCCAAAGTATATATTAATGGATGTAGACAGTGAATCTATAAGCGATCGCTAAAATGCTCTGAAATGGTGAACCTGTAGAACACACAATAGAGCAACATTCTAACTCTAAAACGTTTATTTAATTAACTTTCAAACTTTCTGGTGGCATGGTGGCAGAGTAGTTAGCACTGTTGTCTCCCAGCAAGAAGGTCCTAGGTTCGATTTCTGAGCAGGGGTTTTTCTGGGCAGGAGTTTACTTGCTCTTCCCGCCCCTGTGTGGGTTCCCACAGTCCAAAAACATGTATGTTAGTTTGATTGGTGATTTTAAAATTGTCCATAATGTGTGTGTGAGTGTGTGTGTGGCCCTGTGATGGACTGGTGAGCTGTCCAGGGTGTACCCCTCCTGCCTTTCGCCCTTTCAGAGACGGGTGGGATAGACTCCAGGAGATCCCTGTGACCCCGATTCAGGAAATAAGCGGGAATAGAATAAATGTAAAAATGTAACCGTCACATGCCATCATTTTATAACCATAAATATGACAAAGATATATACTTTCTATTTATGCATGTACACCTAGAAATTTTTTTTTACTGCGTACACACCTCTATTTTTGTATGCAATTGATCAGTTTAGCATTTAACACATTACATATGAAAGATTCAATGGATTGAGGCGGGTTTGGTTGGCACACGGTGATAACATCAGATGGTAATGATTGGGCGAAAGGCAGGAGGGGGTACATCCTGGACAGGTGGCCAGTCCATCACAGAGCCACACCCACACTCACACTCACTCCTATGGGCAATTTAGAATCACCAATTTACCTAACAGACCTGTTTTTTTGGACTGTGGGAGGAAACCGGAGAACCCGGAGTAAACCCACGCAAACACGGGGAGAACATACAAACGCCACACATACGTGTGTAATTATTAAATGAAAAACATTTTTCTGTTACGTGGGAATTTAACTGGTCTTCAGCCAAGTATGTTGACAAAAGGAAAGACTCTGTTGACTCTGTCTATTGACATTTGGCATAAGGAACAGAAATTTCCCGCCATTTTATCAGGAACTCTACAGTGAAGCAAAGCACACAAATGGGAAACACCATTTTTTTCAGATGAATTCTTCTGTTGTATTTTAACGAAATATAGAGATGCAAGTAACAAAAAAGATTTTCAGGATCGAAATATCATTTTACTTAAAATAAATTGTGTCCTATTGCAATAAAATCGCTAGTATTTTTGATTTTCCCCTTTACTGTACATGTAGAGATAAAGATAAATCATGTCAAGCTTTTTCACACGCTCAATTGTGTAACTTTTACAATGCCGTGCTTGTGTTAGCGTGTATAACTGTTTGTAGTTTACATTTACAGCATTTGGCGACTTACATGTATCTCTTTAATACCACTGAGCAATTACGGGTTAAGGGCCTTGCTCAGGGGCCCAGCAGAGGTGGCTTGGTGGAGCTGGGAATCAAACCCACAAACTTTAGGTTGGTAGTCCAACACCTTAACTAATTCCTAGTTGTAGGAGTTGTAGCCACCACTTCCTAGTTGTAGATATAAAGCATCAACTAATAGCTTTTAATTTTATATTTAATATAAGAGAACATACGATAAGTCTTTATTTCTCCCATATTGAGGATTTTTTTTTTAATTTTGGGAAATTATTATTATTATTATTTTTTAATTAAAAAAATATTTTTTATGATTTATGGTTATTTTTCATATTTATAGTTATAAAATAAATACTGTGAGTACAATGGAACTGATTACACACACATTTCGTTCTTATTTTTATTAAAGGATGTTTTTATTGCCCTGGTTTTATTTCACTTGGATTTTATCATTTAGAAGAGGGGTATAAACGGCAAGAACACATCCCACCAGGGAGGCTGCACAGAATCATACATCAACATTAAGGGAACGTCTGGAATATCTGACAACTACTGATTATTCTTAACAATACTCTACAATAATCTCTCATTCTTCTCATGTGGAGGCTGTGGGGTGCGATGACTAGAACGAGTTCTCACGAGGCTCACTTAAAAATTACCCCAAAATATGTGCTAAAAAGGTCTAATGACGCATTCCGAAAGCTACGTTAGGTGCAAAAAAAGTCAGAGGATCACAGAAAATCTTTTGACATGATTTTGTCTTCGTTTAATTATTTACATCACAAACATCTGCCACTCGACAGGGGGTGTATAGACGTTTTTATATAAACTGTGCAGACATACAAAAGATACATACAAATAACAAGACACACATCCGAGAGTCAAATGAGGGAATGTCTCCAAATGAAGTATGGACATTAACAGTGATTTATAATAAAGATCTCTTGTACATTGTAGTTCCAATTTGGTCTATTATTCAGCATGGCACAACTGTAGTCTTTGAAGCATCCATGAATTACAGCTAGGGGACATGGTTAAGACGTTTCGACACCCGACAAAAGAAATGACAAACATACATAACTTATAAACAGGCAGGATGATGATGATGTATATTAATGCTAACTAGGGTTATAAATACTAAATAAATGTACCAAAGATCAAGATCATGCACAATTTGTTTCATTAACAATCGCAGTGAATACATGAATGTCAGTTTAGAGATAGACAAGGCAAATTTTAGTTCATATTTCAATAAACAATGATTAAAATAACATGACTCGACTGTAATTTCCCAATATTATAGAATAGCTTATTAATTACCGAATACACAATAGAATGACAAATAAAGGCATCACCAATCGCTGTAATAGCTCCGTAAATGTAATGAGGAAATTGGAAAAAGAGCAGTAAACCACATAATCCAGGTTACAAATTATAACCTGATGAATTGGAAATCTCAGGTATAAAAGAGTGCTGATTTTCACCCGAAAGCCTAAATGCAAATGTATTCGTTTAGCTCAATTTAAAAGCGCTAATTTTCTTAGATTCGTTGTCGAAACAAAATCTAACACACAAAAAACAACAACAACAAAAAAAAAAAAAAAAAAAAGACAGAGAAGGGGATGATTTGTATATATTTTTTGTTTACAGATAAACAAAAAGGCACTAAATGCAGGGGGGAGGGGGAAACTTTTTAGGTAAGCTTATATTATTAGCTTCATTTAAAATAAATACAACTTGTGGAATGCACTTAAACGTTGATATCTTTATAAATTACCCTCTGCTGTATCAGAGGTTTACCTTTGCAGTCATGTATCATGAATTTTTAGTTCGATGGATGGCTGGATGGATGGATGGATATCACTGTTTTAAGTAAATGAAGGTGTCCATCGCGGTACCTAAAAATACACCAATGTATCAGAGATGTACCTAGTTCCAATATAACTTTAGAGCTTCTCTTTAACATGAATATTATCTTCATAGTGTTGTGCAAAAATATTTAAGATTTATATAATTTCCTTATATAAAATTATGAATTTAGGAATTGAAAATTTAAGAGCTTATCTGTTTGCAACTGTAAGGAAGTAAATTCTCTCCTGGAGAGACTGGTTGTGCTGTATGATGTGCAGATAAATCTACGGAACGAAAAAAAAAAAAAAAGTGCCGTTTACATGTACACAGACATTAAATTAATGTGCTGAAGAATAAAATCTATGTTTTAAAAATGATTCTTAATCTGCATGAATAAAACAGCCACCAAATACAAAGAGACCATCTGGAGTTTAAATGCTTGCCATAAGATGAACATCCAAACCGGTGCTTCTTACATTCTCAGAGCAAGAGTATAAAGTGCTTTAAAATGAGTAAAATGTTAAGTAGCTTTTTTTTTTTTTTTAGCCAAACGTGTGGCTGCTTGTAGCATCTGGGGAGGAACTCATTTGAGTTCTGGTTTCAGTAACAAGAGAGAATTCTGGAAAGTCTGTTCCTCCATGACTTCTTATGCTGACCTGTCCGCTGGAAACATTGAACTGCGAAGAGAGTCCAGATCTAGAAGTCTGGAACTGCGACCGGAAGTTCTGATCAAATGTGGCAATCTGAAACGTTTGAGTGATGCCCTGGGCGTCTGTCTTTTTAGGGGACACCTGCTCCAGAAAGTCCTCAGTGGGTGACACCGAAGAAGGGTTGGTTTCATCACCTGAAAATGAAAATGAGTGTTGTGAATCAACTAGAAGGCCAAAGTGAGGCTTGTCCAGTCTCAGAGGAGAATTCATCCCTGATCTAAACCGAATTGGAGAACCAAACTGTTTGTCTGTAGAAAATAAGGGCTGTCCGGCAAGACTTGCCCCTTCATTCACAAACGCCAGGCTTGGGCTATTCAGGTAGCTGTCATTCTGACTGGTCCTCTCTAAAGCTTGTTGTAGAAACTTTGAATACTCCTGCAAAAGACTAGCCTTCTCGGCTGTTGGTGCTTGGGAGGTAGTGCCCAAGGCCTCAGTAGGGCTACTTTCCGAAACATCAGATGAATTGATGGAGATACTGGAAGTTACTTCCGTGTCTGCTGAACTAAAGCTGATCTCTGGTTGTCCATTGGCCTTGATGGAGTAGTGATCCAGAAGTGACTGTAGGACTTCATCAGGGAGCACATTCTTCTCATGGCTCGCTTTGATCTCCACATTTAGAGTCTGAGTCTCAGACAAGATTGTGGCAGGAACTGTCTCGTCTATAACGGTGGACACAGATGCCCGAGTAACTGAAGGCTGTGTGGAGATGCTGTTTACATTTAGAGCATAATCCCGACTGTTATTGGCCGTGGACGCCTGGAGGTATCGCTTCTTCTTAAGAAACTGCATGGCATCATCATAGTTTGTGCTGCTGCCAGCTGGCTTTGTTGGCCCAACCTGAAGCGGATCAACAGTCTCCAGGTCAGGACTGGGCTCCACATCCAATAGGCCCTTGTTATCAACAATTTCAAATGTATATCTTGTGGCTTTTCCTTCCTCGTATGATGACAAGGGTGACAAAGGCTGCGAGTGTTCCACTGCCTGCTGCTTTACACTCTTCTTGCTAGCAATCTTTTTTAGCACAATCTTTGAAGGAGTGCTCGCATCAGAAACAGTCTCCACAGTAAGTTCCCTGCTTCCTGGAGAACAATCTGGGAGTTCAACAGAATATTCTGTCATAACATACTCATCTTTCACCTTGGTGGCAGCATCATAAAGAGGAAGACATTCAGTTTTGCAAAGTCTGTCCTCTTCCTTCTTTTCTTCAACCTCCCTTACTTTGTCTGGGACAGTAGTGTTTGGGACAACGGTGCTGGTTTTATCAGTGGACTTCTGACGCCTTTTCTTAGGTAGTGTGCTTTCCTTGGATGGAAAGGAGAACGCAAGTATGTCTGTACTGCGTAGAAGGTCATCTTTGGCAGCTGCTTTATGGACCTTTCTTTCCTTATTTTCATGGCACATACGTCTATGCTTCAAGACTCGATCAGTCCTGGAGAAAAACTGAGTAGAAAACAAAACAGGTTTAGGCTAGTGATAATCAAATCTATGGAAGTAAACTGCGGACAATTTTTAAAATAGCAAATGAAATTTGTAACTGCGTTTTCTATATGTGGACGCATAAACTGTAAAATATGAAATAATTTCTGTTTTGTGCACCATTATTGCCGAGCCTCAAACGGAATTGCAACCACTTTTGCATTTTCTAAGCCGTACGCTGGAATCCTGGCGGTGTCAGAGGTGGGACTAATCTATAGGGCGTGTTTGTTCTCGGGAGTGACAGACAACAGGGGGAATTCCATTGTTATTTGCTGACGTTATTTTTAATTCTGTTATGTGTGTTATGGTGAGTTCACGGCGCGAAATGCTGCATTTGCATTTGGTCGCAATTTATGTGTCCACATAGTGCTGGCTGGTATGACCATGATTTGCATCACAGTATTTTTTTTAAATTATAACAGTTTCACGGTAAATGAGGTTTTTTTTTCATGCATAAGCAGGTATTTACTTGGGACGCAACTTTTCGACCAAAAATGACATTTGAGTTTCGCCCGAAAAAAATCAAATATCAAATAAAATAATGAATTTTTGACATTATTGGTTTTTACCTGGAAGAAAAAGCTCAAAGATACAAACAATTTATATAAAATAATATAAATGTATAAAATTATTTAGAAGCTAAAACATTTTGTATTTTTACATGCTTTTTTTTTTACACAAAGCATGGATCTTAGCTGAAATTTTATATTGATATATTTATTAGTTAAAGGAATTTAACTATTGGACAAACATTGTATCAATGACATCGAAGGGGTTGATTATAGGGGCTTGTGGGGTGTCTAAGTTATTTTTAAGGGGGTTATTTCACTTGACATTGACAACATAATGTGAGGTGTACAGTATAGCGTCAATAAAAACCCCAAGGACACCAAATAGGAAAACGGCACCGGGTTTCCATTTAAAACCACACATGCAAAGAAACAATGAAAGTTGTATGATTCTAACCTGGTGACAATAATCACACTGATACGGCTTCTCTCCACTGTGTGTCCTTTTGTGTCTTTCCATGTGATATTTCTGAATGAATCTCATTCCACACTCATCACATCGAAATGGCTTCTCTCCTGCAGAAAAAAAACCCCCCACAAACGTTACTCTAATTGCTGAATAAACAAAGTTAAAGACGTTAATCGCGATTGTGATTTTGGGTTTCTTATTACCAGTGTGAATTTTCTCATGTCTCTGCAAGAGGTACTTTTGAATGAAACGCATGTCACACTGACTGCACTGAAAAGGCTTCTCTCCTGTAGAGGAATTTCAAGGAAGAAATAATAATGAGGAAATATAAAGCATAGATTTTTCATTTTCATCACGTTAAGAGTGTAAGTTTTTGTGTTACCCGTATGAATAAAGACGTGTCTCTGAAGATGGTAATTTGTTCGGAAAGCGGCGTTGCAATGCTCACAGATGTGTGACTTTGGGTTCTGTTGTGCCAGTGAGCCATCTTCATTAACAGTAAGAATCTAACAAAACGAATGCATCGCTAAGTTTTTAACTTCATCCGTACACTTATTTTTTTAATATAGAGAGCGAAGAGCTACCTTAGCAGGAGACCGCTGCTTCCTTTTCTTTTTTTGACATTCTGTAAGTTCTCTTTCCTGTTTTTTGTCCCTTTTATTGTGAATGAGTGGGTCTGTCAGCTTCAGTTCCTGTTTAATTGTCACCTGACAAAAATCCAAGAAAATAAATTATTTACTTACACTTAAAGTGAAAATCAGTTCATTTCCAGGCACCAAGTAAACACTTTTTTTGTGCATTGTTATTATATCCATGTTATTATAAGGGTTATTTACTCTATAACTCGTCAACATATTTTACCTCCTTATATCGTAAAGGACATTTATATATGGGTATAGCGAACTCACAGGCATGTGTAAAGTGTATGGCAGCTTGTGGAAAAGCCGCTGAGAGAATTCTTGTTCTCCGGCCGCATTGTTCTTCACAGTCCCCTCATGAACCAGAAGTTCTTCATGTGAAATAAGATTGTGTGAAATCAGCGTCCCGCCGGCCAGATCGTCGTCATCGTCGTCCTCATCGTCATCGTCGGCAAGCAGAGGTTGATTAGCCAGGCTTTTTTCTCCAAGAGACATATCCAGGTTTCCCCCTGCTCCCCGTTTATCCACGCCAGAGGCTTCTGCTGTATGATGAATATTCATAGGGCCACATCGAATCAGGATCCCATCTAACTTTTCCTCGATGTTCATCTTTCTGAGTTAGTTAGTTGTGGGTGGGTGGCGCCAGAAAAACAATTGCTTGTCATGGATCTTCTCTTCTTGACTTTTTTTTTTTTAACAGCTGTATACGAGTCCTCTGGTAACCTGATTGAAGACAAGCAAGTTGGGCGATAGTGTTTGGTTAGTTTAAGGTAAGTTCCAATTCAATTTGTAAAACATAAAATTGTTATACAAACAGAAATGAACTAAACTACCTCGACTGACAGACACACACACACAAAACACGCTCACTCACTACAAATCGATGTTTACAGCACCACATAAACACAAAAATACATTTTGTAAAGCACGGACACTTTAAATGCTGTTTGCACAATAATCTTGCTGCCTAGTCGCACATCTCTCTGTCTATCGGGACATCTTTTATAATCTGGTTGGCGCTATTTTATGTACAGCGTTTTGTTTTTGTTCTGTATTGGTTGTTTTTGCACTGTCTAGACTAAAGTTTGTATTGTTATTTGCGTTGTCTGTTTTGCATTGTTTGTTCATTCATTCATTCATCTTTTTATACCCGCTTATTCCCTAATTCGGGGTCACAGGGATCTGCTGGAGTCTATCCCAGCCGTCTCTGAAAGGGCGAAAGACAGGAGGGGGACACACTGGACAGGTCACCAGTCCATCACAGGGCCACACACACACACACACACTCACTCCTATGGGCAATTTAGAATCACCAATCAATCTAACATACATGTTTTTGGACTGTGGGAGGAAACCAGAGAACCCGGAGTAAACCCACACAAGCACAGGGAGAGAACATGAAAACTCCACACAAAAAGACCCCTGCCCAGGAATCGAACCCAGGACCTTCCTGCTTTGCTAACCAGTGCTGCCGGTGGCTCTGGGTTGTTTTGTGTTGTTTTGTGTAGCACCATAAGGTCCAGTTTCACTCTGAACTGCATCCGCTTTATAACTGGTAGCGCAAGTTGTTGAACCGGCACCTGAAGGACCAGGGTTCGATTCCCAGCACCACCAAGCGACCACCGCTGGGCCCCTGATCAAGGCCCTTAACCCCCAATTGCTCAGTTGTATAAGAGAGATAAATGTAAGTCGCTCTGGATAAGGACGTCTGCCAAATGCTGTAAATGCTACATATGGTTGAAACGACAATAAAGCTTCTTGAACATGAACTTAAATAGTGCAAAAGTCCTGTCCCTGGCTAACTAATCAAAACAATAACTTACCTTTAATATGTTAATTATTAAAGATAGACAGTTTATTACAGAGTCATTAAACACTCCGTGCTGTCCGGCTGCTATAAGGCCTTATAAACTGTCTGTCTGCATTAAAAGAAATTCATCAATCAAACTTTTAATCGAAAATTCTCCTCGTAAAGTCGTTTAACAGGTTATACAGGACGTTATATATGACTTATAATTATTTATGTTTGTTTCGTAAATAAACACATACCAAATGATCGGGGTTTTTTTTTGTGTTGTTGTTGTTTTATAAAACTATGTAAATGATTTACAGCTGCTAAGACAAACACACCACGAGCTAACTACGGAACATTAGCTAAATTATTAGGCTGGATTTCAGCCAAAATAATACAGTACAGTATTATTTTATACATTTATATAAAAATATACAGGTCTAGACTTGACTAGTTAACACGGTTTAATATTAAACCCCAGCTGTCAAACCCGTGTTACAGATGTCACGGCCGCCGCTCGACGGTTATTCCATGCCCCAAGTTAGACTGTTAAATCAGCACCAGGCAGAACCAGTTAGCATTTCACCTAGCAATGTTAACTGTTTTATTTAGATCCTGAGGTAAATCCACTAGCCGGTTGTGCTAATAGCTAATAGCTAGCTTGCTAACGGACCGACTTCTTCGTTTCTTTTTTTTTTTTTTTTTTTTACAGAAAATTACCACATAAAGCATAAAATCTCACCCGTTGGTACTTTCTTCCAATTAGCAATGTAAGCTAATTGTTCTCATTTAACAGCGCCAGGAGTCGCGAATGATCAGCTGTCATAATCTTCCTGTAAAAGTTTTTTTTTTGTGGCTGCTATGCTTAATGATTAGCAACTGGCTAGCTGGAAGGCTAGTAGCGACATTCCGCGGCTCCGTTCCAAATCACGCTGGGCGGCGTATGAAGTGCACTACCTGGCTCGGTTTAAAGCATACAAAAGTGAAGTGCACTTCCACACATTGATAGTGACGCTGTTTGCTACACGACCAAGCTTATTCCCCCGTACTGTACGTCCATTTGCACTGAATTCTGGGGCTTTATCATTTCAATTACAGGCTGTCGATCATGTTAAAGTCCTCCAGGTGCAGAAGATTTAACTGAGATGAGTGTAGTTAGCAGTGGTGTGCAGTCAGGACCAGTAAGTCCTTCTCTGCTCCCTAAACACTTAACAGGTTTACTGACCTACATTTACAACCTAAATTCTAATATTTGTTCCATTAAATTGTATTAATTTATTCCAACAGTTTATTCTCTTCATTTCACAGTGTTTTTCCTGCTGCACTGCTTCCAGTACGTCCATGTGAATGTTGTCCAATCAGATTTCAGTTTCTATGTGCTTCCATGTTACTCTAATCTGCAGAATCAGTAGTGCTGCCCATGAAACTTAAACTATATTAGCAGTAGCAGATTGCTGATTGGTTAATATTATTAAAGAATGTTTCTTTAACAAATCAGATTTTTAAACCCGCCTTTCAAAGCCCGCTAGCTGGAGCACAACGACATCGGCATTTTTCAGTCCTCTGATTGGTTGATTAGAGTAAATTCTTACAGCCTAGCACAGACTAGCAAAACTTGTCTGTACAGTTGAATTAGAATTTTTACGCTCACAATGGTTGATGGAGGAGAAATTAATTTGGTCTTAGACATAATTAAAAATATGGGGAAGTGGTAGCACTACTAACTTGAGGACCCAGGTTCGATTTCTAGCCCCACCAAGCCACCACTTTTTTTCTTACAGAAAAAAAATCTGTAAAAAAAAAGTTATTTTCTGTAAAAAAAAAACCAATCAGAGGACAAAAAAATGCTGATGTCATCGTGCGGCAGCTATCAGGCTTCTGGAGGCGGGTTTAAAAACCTGATTGGTTAAAAAAAAGTTTTTAAATCATATTGACCAATTAGCAATCTGCCAGTGCTAATATAGTTTAAGTTACATGGGCAGCACTACTGATTCTTAAAGGCAGATTAGATTAACATGACCGCACATAAAGACTGAAATCTGATTGGACAAAAAAAATCTAACATACTCAGACATTGTGAGGAGAGGTCAGCTAACCCCGAAGATAACTAGCTTGTCTCCACCCGGGAAAGAGTTTATTCGCCACTTCCAGACCAGCTTCTACAACTGATGACACCGACTTACAGCCTTTAAATGTATAAAAAATAAATGTAATTTTTTTTATAAATATTGATTCCGAACTGCTCCAGATGTTGGTTGTATGTGGTACAGTTGTGGTTGTAGTGTAGAGGTTTGGAGTCTTTACGGGGTTTCTTGATTTAATAAAAATGGTTTTTACCCTCAATACACGAAATGTCTCTCCGTCTGTAATTCCACGCCGTGTTATATTGTGTGTTTTTGTGTAGTATTGATGGTTTCTATAATTGCGCTGTTATAGTGGTGGTATTAAGAGGTGTATCAGTCGGGTAAATCCACACTGAAGGCACAGGTACCAAATGCACCTGGTAGATTTTTTTATACAGAAACTAAATAGAGGCAATCTGTTAATTACTGTAGTCTCTGGACCCTCTAAATTGTTTTTTTCCATTCAGAGCCTTCAATAGCTATTCTTCACTACTACCACTTATTTTCTTCCCCCATCATATTTTTTATTCATAATAAACGTAAAAATCTACAAATACTGTCAGGATTAACAACATAGAAAGAAAGACAAAAAGACAGTTTTTAACCCACTTTGTAAACTCAACTTCATTAAACCCGGTAACATTTTCCTAAATTGCACGCAGTTTTATAAAACGATCATTTTATGTGTTTATTTTCTTAACAAACATAAATAATAATAAGTCACTCTTAACATCCTGTACTACTTGTTATACGAGTCTACAAGGACAATTTCGACAGGCCTTATAGTAGCCCGACAGCACGAACATTTCAGAAATCTTAGAGTTATAAGAATTTATATATAATTATATATTATATAAAATTCTTATAACTTCAAGAGTTCTGAAATGTTCGTGCTGTCGGGCGTATATGTATATAAGAATTATTCTATATAAATACTGTATTTTGCTCATTGCAAATTAATATTAGATGTTATTACAGCTGATTAGAATAAAACGCCCCAGAAGGGGGGCAGCATTATTTAAAAACATTTTATTTTAAAACAAACTATAAAATTAGTACGATTACATCCGAAATAATACCATATATATATATATATATATATATTTATATATCTATATATATATATATATATATATATATATATAGATATATATATATATATATATATATATATATATATATATATAAATATAAAATACAAGCAGAAACCCAAATCCCAAAAAAGAAATATTAAAAAAAAAAAAAAAAAAAAAAAAAGTTTATTAGTGTATACACAATACATACTTTAACAGAAATCTATACTAGAATTTTAATACAAGATCATTTTCTATATATGCAGTGAAACATTTTTTCTCAATATTATTCTTCTGTAAAATGGGTCTTAGAGCTGGAACTGTTCTATGAATAAATTATTATATCCCCCTTTTCCTGTAATAGCTTCCCGTTTCTCCAGCCAGATTTATATCGAAACACTGACCGACCCACACTTCATTCCAAATGACTAATCTAGCATTCAGAGCAGAAGCTGCGACCACCAGGAAAAATATGCAACATGCGGTTTGGGATAAAGTTAAGGCATAAAATAATCGATGCATAAAAAAAGGATGTGGGTGAGCAGCTTTAAACAGCTTGTGTTAAACAATGCAGCCTGCAGAAAGCGTTAATGATGAGCGTAACGTATGTTAGGATAAATCAGCTACAACAAAGTTTAACAAGCCTGCTGGGTTTACCTTTAAAAAGGGAATTTGGCCCTTTTTGTTGTCCTCAGTATATGTAATAAAAGTTTTAAATGTTTTAATATACCGGTCATGGGGGAAAATGATGGCGCAAGGTTAAAGTGTTGGACTGCTAATTGGAAGATCTGGGTTCGAGTCCTAGCACCAACAAGTTACCACCGTTGGGCCCCCGAGCAAGGCCCTTAACCCCTAATTGCTCAGATGTATAAAAGGGATAAATGTCAGTCGCTTTGGACAAGGGCATCTGCCAAATGCTGTAAATGTTTTGGAAAGTGGTGGCTTAGGTCTTGGACTGATACCAGAAAGACTGAGGTTTGATTCCCAGCACCACCAAGTTACCACCGTTGGGCCCCCGAACAAGGCCCTTAACCCCTAATTGCTCAGATGTATAAATGAGATAAATGTCAGTCGCTCTGGATAAGGAGGTCTGCCAAGTGCTATAAATGTAAATGTTTTGCGAAGTGGTGGCTTAGTGGTTAAGATGTTAAACTGATACCAGAAAGACTGGGGTTTGATTCCCAGACACCACCGTGGTCCCTTGAGCAAGGCCCACAACCCCTAATTGCTCAGTTGTATATAAAAAAAAAAGAAAAAATAAGAGATAAATGTAGGTCCCTCTGGATAAGGACGTCAAGGATGTTGTAAATGTTCTATATGTTCAGAGGAAGAACTTTCTAGTGTTGTGAAATGCTTCTGTGTCGAGCTTTCTTTAATTTCGTTATTTATTTGTTCAGCACTGATTTCCTAAGTGAATCTCTTGTGTGTCAAACGACTGTATAGTAATGATCGAAAACATGTATAATGATGCTATAATTTCATTCCATTCAATTATTTACAGCATCCTGTTAATATCACAAATAAATTATTTACACAAGGATTCAGCGGGCTGATACTCAGTATGGAAACGGGATTCTCCAGACTACTAAACATTACTATAAATAAAAACAATAGTCCTTCTCTTGGTTGAAAGTTTTCAAAATATAATGCAACTGAAGTTAAATTGATGTAATAAAAAAAAAAAAAAAAAAAATCCAAAGTGGATTGTGCTCAGACTCGTACATACTGACTGCCGCTGTAAGAGTGCTGATTGGGCCGTTTGGGCCGCTTACATTGGAAAATGAAAGACAGAAACCGATCCGATATCAGCGCTCTTACTGAAGTTTGTACAGCTGCATGGCTGTGTGCTGGAAATTGGCTGGGAACACGGCTCACATCTTGCTAAAGCACTCTTTAGCGTTATTCCACACTTGAATTCCCTACAGATCGGGGGAAAAAAATAATGAATAATAAATCAGTGGTTTGGATGCAACAAGATAGCACTTACAGAGGTTAAACTTCACAAATATTTGTAGACCGTTTGCACATATTGCCACTGAGCCTTTACATCATTTCCAAATATGACGACTCAATTTCATCTCTTCTGGAACCAAAACAGGGCCATGCGGTTGCACTTTTATATTGCAATTCGTCTTTTTCCCTTTAAATTCTGTAAAGCGATTTACACAAATATGCTACTCACCTTTTTACACATGCTGATCTGCATGATGGCGTAACTGATGAGAGCTTCTTTAAGATCATGGTCTTTCTGCTCTTTAAACCTCTCAATGTCCACCCAAGCATTCTTCACAAGATCTCTGCAAATTAGACAATTTGATTTCAGGACTTATGTAGATATTTACCATCAGAGTATAAAAAAAAAAAAAAAAAAAAAAAGACGAAGAAGAAGAAGAATAGTGTGTATAGACTTTAAAAACTAATCTATATTTCAATCTATAAACACTAATAATCTTAAAAATATTCTACATGGCTTTTAATAAAAATAAGCTCCTGGAGATAAGAGCATAGGAGGGCTTGGATTATCACTATACATCGGTTCTTGGGATAGACATGGAAAAAGAGAAGACGACTCACTCGCACTCTGTGTTTCTTTCCTTGACCGTCTCCTCACCCTCCTCAATCTGGGTCTCCAGAGTTTTCATCTTCGCCTCTCGTTGCTCAGGGGTCTCCTGGCCAAACAGCTTACTGGTCATACCCTTGAGAGAGAAGGTCCGTACTGTCTGCAACAGAAGAACAATGCAAATTATTGCACGTTTGATGTATAGTAAGATTGAAATAGTACTGATTCATCTGAACTGCGGGATTTAGCGGGCATTCGTGAGATCAAGGATTCTGTGGATTTTGAAGCTTCAGTGAGTGCCCTCCAGTGGAATACCAGGGCAAAAGCAAAAAGTATCTTTACCAATCTGAGTGACTAAAATGAGTTTCGGATTTGATTAAAAGAAGGAATCAAATTTACATTTACAGCATTTGGCAGACTTCCTTATCCAGAGCGACTTACATTCATCTCTTTGACCTTTTTAACTGAGCAATTGGGGGTTAAGGATCCTGCTTAGGGGCCCAGCAGTGGTGGCTTGGTGGTGCTGGAAATCGAACCCCAGTCTTTCGGGTATTAGTTCAACTCCTTACCACCAAGCCTCCACTTTCCCATATATCCTTAAATAGATTCGGATTTGTCTAGTGTATATACACACACACACACACACGCTCATAGTTCTAGTGTATTGTATCTACACAGCAGCCAAATGCTAGCAAACAGATGCTGATTTTTCCACTTGTTTTATTTAAAACATAATAATAGTTAATAAATATTTATTTACATGGAATTGCAAAATTGTTTATCTGTTTCACACAAAAGATGTCTAAAACCTCACCAAAACCGAGAACCGTTCGTGTCCCCTTTCCTTGCAATACAGCTGGACTCTGTCCTCCGAGACATGTTTATGCACTCTTTTTTTTTTTCCCCCCTCTTGTTCAAGAAACTCATGACTCATTTTCCCATTATGTTTTTTTAGTACTTATAATTCTTTGATTACATTTTTTTCCACACAGTACCAAATGTTAAATATCTGTTTGGTAGTTAAGTTCTTTTTCCAGATCTAGGTTTCCAGGTCTTAGGTTACTTTGCAATTCTGACTTTTAAAACATTTGACAAACAGTTTTACTAAGTACAAACAAATCATTTTTTTTAATAAGCCACTGGTTTGAAAAATCCTGCTGTGGTCGATTTCCCTGGTCTGTGGAAATCCCTACTATTCTGTGCTGTGGTCGGTTTTGTCCTTAAGTTGATAAAGACTTACCCCAGTAGCCAGTTCCTCCCGCTGTTGCTTCTTGTAGGCTAGATCTTGGACGGCCATCTCTAGTTCAAACTGACAAAGCTCATGCTTCCTGCACACAGCCCTGCAGAGACATAAAGCCAAGCCAACAAACAAAAAAACCCACGTGGTTTAATGGTGCAGACTGGAAGAAAATATAAAAAAAAAAAAAAAAAAAGAAGTAGACATTAAAAATAAACACTTTTTATTCCGTTTTAAACCATGGACACAAAATGTTCAGTTTCAGCTCTAAGATTCTTTCGTTTGATACATCATCATCAGACTGAAAGGCATGGAGGGATGAGGGAATCTTTGAATGCTGCGTTTACGAGATCAGTCTGTTTTTTCACCGCTCCGTTTCCTCGTATTACTTTATTTATTAACCAAGTTTAACTGCTGCAGTCATAATCCTAAGCAAACACACTAAATCATACCAAAATCCCACAAAAAAAATATTAAAATGTCATGTGATGTGCTAGGGAACTCCAGTGTAGCAAATACACTTTTAACACATACATACATACATACGCATACACCAAACCTTAAAGCCTCCGTGTAGAAGAGGTATTCTTTCAGCTGATCAGCGTAGTGCTCCTCCTCCTCCAGTATGTCATCTATGGAAGCAGCGTACCTGCCGAGCGATGTGCCATAAACACAAAAAACAACATGCTTTATTACAAAAATACTATAGGAACCAACATTATAGTGCATAATGATACATCAAGATCAGTCACACTCAAGGGCTGAAAGTAACATGATCCATAGTGCCCTAAAAGGCTCCAAAGAAGCCTGATGACTGCCAGACCGTTTCCATCGCACACAATCCGACTGGCAGCTGCCTAAGTGTCGCACAGATGACCTCTGACCCTACAGCTGAGTGCTGCAATCTGGAAATCATCAGAGTTTAACAAAAAAAAAAAAAAAAAAAAAAAAAAAAAAAAAAAAAAAAAAAAAAAAAAAAAAAAAAAGGCCAACAGAGGAGAGCCGAGGTCTGGCGAGAAGCCCTTATAAACACTGGTGTTGGAGTGTCATTTAAGGATTACTTGAAAACAAGGATGCAAAAACTCTAGTGTCCATGGATGCGGTACATACATTAGCTGATAGATGAAGTGAAATGTAACTCTCCCAAGGGCGACATGGGTCAGGGAGAAGAGGGGAGGGGAGGTGAGGGCGAGGATTTTTTGGAAACCTAAGCATTTTCAAAATCAATCACACAAATGTGTTTTACAGCTGTGGGCCGAGAAACAGATTAGCACGTTGCACGGCTTTTTTCGAAACTGTTGCAACACAACCCTGCATTAATCCTTCAAAGGCTGAATGAGAAGCGCTCATAAAATACGAGCAAATCCCATAAAGAAGAAAGCAGTGTGTGCGCGCGCGCGCGTAAAGTAAACTCACGCATCCATGTGATGTCCAGCACTCTGGAGTCCATCACCCATCTCCTTCTCAATAGCGCTCCACTCGCTGTAATAACCAAAAATAAACAAGTGCTATACAAAAATTCATCTCCCAACATAATTTTAGAGTTTAACTTTCTAAAAACAGCCATAAAATTATAACTTTGAACATGAAAACAAACAGGAATTAGGTTCATTCTTTAGATTTTAAAATGCTTATGGATAAATTTAAGTTATTATTATTATTATTTTATTATAAGGTTCCACTCGACAATCATTGTGTCATAAATTGTCAGAAAGCCTACCTGAAGACTCTGCCGTAATTTCCATGCACTTTGTACACACCGTAAAGACGGTCAGCCACCCTCTAAGAGTAGTGAAGAGTTTTTTTTGGTCATTATGTTAGACTTAATGCTAAATATATAAATAGAGCACATGTTTAGGCATTAAAGACTGCAGTCATCCAAGACGTTTGCGGTGATTTTAGATGCGCGTTACTGTAGTACTCACCGCTCGCACGCGCAACAGCTGTGATATAACAGACTGAAGCTCGTCGCCGTAGTGCTTCATATCTGCAAACCTCCTATGTGTGTGTGTGTGTGTGTGTGAGATAGAGAGAAAGACAACATTACACTGTGAAATGTTCCACTTTTAATAAAAACAGTCCATCAAAACTTTGTACATCACTTACTTGTCGGGATTCTTCACTCTAAATGTAGCGTTTAAAGCCTTCAGTCTCGAATCTGCCTAAAAAAAAAAATAATAAAAAAAAAAAAGCAGAAAGATTTACAGCACATGGGATGTACAGAATGTGATGGTACGCCCGAAAGGTGTCTTGAAAGATCTATTTAAAGAAATGCATCCACATTATTTTTATTTAATTTGCCTGCCTTCGTTGCGCTTTTTTATTTCCAGCCATGCTCAGAGAGATGAAAGAGTTATGATGCGCGATACGCCAACTCCACATCGCATGTGTGTGTCAATATTAGGATGAGAAACATATGGTGAGATAACCGGCTGAATAATGCAGCACAAGGGCACAAGAACAAAAGAACAAAGAGGAATAAATCTGCAATATGGAATACCTTTGCCTGAAATCCAGTCTCAAAAACGAGGTCCTTCCAACACTGTTCCTGTGAGACAGAGAGGATGCAGTTTTGACATTGACAAAAAACCATCATGGCCATTAGAGCAGATAGTAATACACGATGATAACCAATAATTCAGTGCTGTGGAAACAAAGCAGGTTCAAAACAGAATGAGAAGCACAGGCATGTTTTTACAATTAAATACATTCTGTGCAATTAACACACAAAGTGTACAAAAGACTTAATGTCTTTATTTCCACACATTGCTTTATATTTGCATTAAAAAGACAGGAACAGCAAGTCATCCATATGGTCCTTCATATTAATTCATCTATTTTCTATGGTCATAAACTGGAAAATTACATTGGAGTCAATGCAAACCAAGAAAATGAATATTTATAAGAACAGGGTAGATAAACTCCGTGTTCCAGGATTAGATAGGGTCGTCACGATTATCAAATTTGGATGATGATTAAATGTCAAAGAAATGTCATTGCGATTACGACGATTTATTGCCTGTTTTGGGGCTTTAATGATTAATTGTTTATTTTATTGCTTTGACAATTAATTGCTTGTTAAACAATAAAGCATTAAAAAAAGGCAACTCAAAGTCACGCCTTTTTAACGCTATACTGTAAATATTTTATAATAGATAAATAGTATTTAAGGAAATCCGTATTCGTGTCCCGTCACTGGTGTTTATCTGTTTAGCAACATATCAATTGATTGATGTTCTATGCAGTTGCATTATGGGTCATTAACGCGAGTTAAGCTGGTGATGGAGCTCCGACTTTCAAATCATGCTTCTCCACTCACTTACTGGGGTTGAAAGTAGGGTGCTAAAAGTTCTACAGCTCCCCCTAGTAGCTAACAAAAGTGCACTAATTGCAGTTGAATTTGGTGTGCATGCTCCCTGTTGTACACGACAGACTGCTCCGAAGGTGTATTGCGGTTGACGCTATGCTTTGCTGTTGAATCTTCTTCCTGGAATGAAACTTTGCTCTTTCTAATTCCATCTATGACGTTTATTTTTCAACTATTTTTGAGGATCTTGGTAAGTGATTATTTCTTAGTTAAACCGAATTCACTTGGGGAACCCGCTGAGTTGTCAGCAACATCTACAGAAGCGGAGGAGGAAGTCATTTGGCACAAACGGAGGATTTTAAAACCACAGGGACAGCATGCAAAATGTACATAAAAACAAATCTTGGGCGCAAACTGTCGATGAAGGAGTCTGGCAGTGAAAATGATCAAATCTGCTCCATCATATTGACCCAATAATAAAATATCAGAGCCCAACATGCTGTGTTGTATAACTCAAGTTTACCAAAAAGAAGGAAATGTTGCCTATTTTTTTTTTTACTTTGCACATCGTTTTTTTTTTTAACCGAATCAGTGAAAAGGATGTGATAAATACAGTAAATGGCATTAAAATACAATAAGATGATCTTTGGTTAACTTCTTTCATGTTACCTCAGTAAGGAAAGAGTAGAAGATCTTGTCACTGGACAGAACAGGGTGGGAGGCAACCCGGAGCAGGAAGTTCTCGAGCCCCACCCTTCTCCTTTCCACGAAGTCCGGATCCATGTTGTCTGCAGACAGTTTGTGCCACACAAATTCAGCCTGCAAGAACAGTAAACACAATCAAGCACAAAAAAAAAAAAATGCCTGCGTGCCTCCAAGCGTGAAGCTTCACTTACCCGTTTCTCAGGCAAAGGCGGGACAACTACGTACGAGTAGGTGACTAACAAATAGTTTCTTAAAAGCTCAAACTCGCTGTAGCGCCTCCACAGAGATTCAGGGGCAGGATTGGTACCCTCAGTCACAGCATCCACTGACCTGTATAATTGAAACACAAAGATCTGAGTAATTGTATTAAAAAAAAAAAAAAAATTACAGCAAATAATCATTTGTATGATCAATTAAATAATTTGTAATTATTACTAAATAAAAGTGATGCATAATACAAATATTTTAAAAGTACATACAAATACATACTTCACATGTTGAACAAAATCATAGGCTTAAAACAATAACCAACAAAAACACAGATTTATTCAGAATGTTTTTCTCGGTTTATATTTTACATTTAGACCTAAATAGGCTCAACAACATTTACAAACTCTGAGACAACTCCTCCTTTATATGATATAAATAACATTTATAAACATGTTCACACACCTTTATTTAAGTACGATAATAAAGACAATACAGGCAGTTTGCAATGGGTGGAGAAACGTGTCAGGAGTGATGTGTGACAGGAGAATATCAGCTAGAATCAAGGGGAAGGTGTACAAGACAGTGGTGAGACCCGAGCTAGCTGATGTATGGTTTTTTTGTTAGAGACAGTGGTGAGACCCGAGCTATGATGTATGGTTTAGAGACAGTGGTGAGACCCGAGCTATGGATGTATGGTTTAGAGACAGTGGTGAGACCCGAGCTATGATGTATGGTTTAGAGACAGTGGTGACCCGACCCTGATGTGCTGGTGTAGAGACAGTGGTGAGACAGCCATGATGTATGGTTTAGAGACAGTGGCACTGAGAAAGAGACAGGTGGCAGAGCTGGAAGTGGCAGAGCTGAAGAAGATGTTGAGGGTTTTTTTGGGAGAGACGAGGTTGGACAGGATTTGAAACAAGTTCATCAGGGGGGACGGCTCATGTTAGATGTTTTGAGGAGAAAGTCAGGGAAGCACAGATTGAGGTAGTTTGGACATGTACAAAGGAGGGATAGTGAGTATATCGGTAGGAGGATGTTAGAAATGGAGCTACCAGGCAGAAGGAAAAGAAGAAGAGCAAGAGAGGAGGCAAAAGGAGGTATAGGGATGCGATAAATGAGGACATGAAGTTAGTGGGTGTGAGTGAAGTAAAGAGGATGTAGAGAATAGGGTTAGGTGGAGGCAGATCATTCGCTGTTGCCAGCCCTGAAAGGGAACAGCCGAAAGGAGAAGAAGAAGAATAAAGACAGATATTAAAACATTTTTAAATATATGTGACTAAAAATAAAAGTGTCACACACGCCATTTTTTATTAAACATACAATAAACACAAAAATGTGATAAGAAATGTCATGTGACTGGAAAAGAAGATTGTACAGCCATGTCGCTGTGCAACTACACAGAGTGCTGACGCGGCAGCTACGTCCAGAGCGACATGTTGGTTTTCAGCACAGAGCATTTTCACGTGTTAAAAAAAAAAATAATAAAAAAATAAAAAAAAAATATGTATACCTTTGTCCTATAGAGTTCCTGACTGGTAGCACATCCCGGTGTGTGCGAGAGCTGTATACACCAGTGAACCTGACCATAAGCGTTAGCCAGTCCGAGTCACACAGAGAGGATGATGTGTAAACAATAAAGCGCTGTGTGGCGTTGGAACGCGTCTCACCAGCCTGATGTTATTATTCACGACTGTAGTTTCGACTGTAGGTCGTGTTCGGCTTTGCACTACCCTTTCAACCTCACTGTAAATCCTAGGGGCTTCGATCCAAATATTCGATCCAAATTACGAAGTTTGCAGAGATTAAAACGTGAATACAAATATGGTGTGTGTTCATGATATTGCGTTAAAATAATACTGAGGGGGGAAAAATAAGGGCCCCAACGCAGCTCCTACAAAACACCAGGACACATCTGTACTAACAGGAACTGAGAAGAAAAAAAGAAAAAAAAAAAAAAAAAAAAAAAAAAAAAAAACCCTGAATTCTAGAAAGATGAACTTTTTCCTTTCACGAAATCAACCATGAGAAAATTTGATGCTCTGATTTGTTTATTGATTTTATATTTATTATATTATATATAGTTAGTCTATTTTTATCAGAAGAAGATAAAAAAGAAAAAAGGACAGAAAGAAGAATATTTTATTTTTGGTAAATATAACCAGTTTAAGTGTTTAAGTTTTTTTAACGGTCAGACTGCAAACACGATCAGTGAGAGGAGAATAGATAGGTGAGGAATAAAACCGTACCTTGTTTCAATAAGGTACACGGTGTAGGTTTCCTGCATGCTGACTGCGTTCTTCCCTGTTCTTTTCTCTGCTTCGGTTACACTAATCTCCATCCTTTTCAAAAGATTCGCACCTTTCTCCAGCATCTGCGGAAAGAACGTCAATGATAAATCTGCACAAACAATGCTCCATATCTGATTAAAAAAAAAAATTTAAAAAAAAAACACACAACAAAGAAAGAAGGAAGGAATCTTATTTGTTGTATTGTCAATACATTTTCTATAACCTTTATCTAACACAGGGCTGTGAGGAACCTGGGGCTGATCCCAGGCACAAAGCGAGGGACAACCTGGACAAGTGGCCAACCGGACCAATTATTTGAACCAACCACAATCGTTAAATCCAGCCGCAGTTATTGTACTCTTATTAGCCACTAGGGGGAGCTGTAGTACCTGCAGCCCCCTACTTTCAACTAGAGTAAGTGAGCGGAGCGGCGCGGTTTAAAAGTCGGAGCGTCAGGGTTTTCTGTCGCTCCAATATCGCATCACCACCAGCGCAACTCATGTTAACGACCCATAATGCAACTGCAGAGAACAGGAATTAATTGATTCCGTTGCTAAACAGATAAACATAAACACCAGCGACAGGACCCAAAATCTAGATTTCCGTAAATACTATTTATCTATAGTAAAATATTTACAGTAGAGCGTTAATAAGGCACAAATTGGAACGATTATACATGCTTTGAGTTGCTTTTTTCGAACGCTGAATTGTTTTTCACAAACAATTAATCGTTAAAGCCCCAAAACAGGAAATAAGTCATTATAGTCGCAATTTTTTTTATTGACAATTAATCGTCACCCAAATTTGATAATCGTGACAGCCCTGCACACATCGAGCTCAATTTAGAGATGCCAAGTAGTATCTAGTCTTTGGAATGGAGGCGGAAACTCCTGAAGCGCAGGGAGAAAGTGTGAAAATCTCCACACACAGAGCGAAGGCAGGTACTGACCATCTAAAACACAGGAAATTCAGGGTGAGCGTGTTAATTACTAAGCCGCCATGTCGTCTTAGAGCATCTTATCTGGCACTATTTGCTACACATGCAAAAAAAATCAGTCTGCTGCTGATGTTTTTTTGCACATTACATGTTATTTATGCTGCGGTCAGATTAGACATGTTTCCAAAACACATCATCACCATTTGCCCGCAGAAACACGAAACCATATACTGGTTCATGCGATTATTGTGCGTTGGTCTGGTATTGCCTGTTTGCACTATTTTTTGTCTTGCATTGTTTGCAAAGGGTTGCATTTTGGGTGCGCAGATTAATTTTTCCATTTTGTTGTCTGTAGTCTTCGGTAGCTCCGAGTCCGCCATGCTCTTGACAGTAAAATGTTTCATTGCAGCAGCAATACATGTCCAAAATGGACAATAAAAGCCTCATGCAACTTAACATTTTTAATAATTATAACCTGTACACGTCCACTGAAGCTGTGCAACTGTAGTGATAACTTGGTGGTACTGGAATTTAAACCCACAATCTTCCGGTTAGCAGCCTAAAATCATCAATCTATCAAGTCTGTTCAAGAAGTTAACATAAGGCGATTAGATAAAATAGCAGTGCTTGAGTTAAAAATTAAATTACCGCCACTTTGTAAATTGTAATTATAAAAGAGACATCAAAAAAGGTGAATAAAGATGTTTGATTGGTTATTAGAAGAAGTTGGCACTGCTGGGCCCCTGAGTGAGGCCCTCAACCGCTCAGCTGTACGAATAAGTTACATTTACGTCATTTATTGGACGCCCTAATCCAGAGCAACCTACATATATCGCCTTTATACAACTAAGAACTTATGGGTTAAGGGCCTCACTCAGGGGCCCACAGTGGAAACTGGGAATCGAACCCTGAACTTCCAGTTAGCAGTCCGACACTTTAACCACTGCGCTACCACTCCTCCACTTTTTCCATTTACAGTATTTGGCAGGAATATCCTTTGTACAACTGAGCAATTAGGGGGCTGAGGGCCTTGCTGAGGGGCCCAACAGTGCATAATGGGATTCGAACCCTGATCTATCAATTAGCAGTCCGACACTTTAACCACTGCACTACCACTTCTTTTCCTATTTGCATTTACAGCATTTGGCAGACGCCCTTTTTCAGAGCGACTTACATTTATACAACTGAGCAATTAGGGGCTGAGGGACTTGCTCTGGGGCCCAACAGTGGAAACTGGGATTCGAACCCTGATCTTCCAATTAGAAGTTCAACACTTTAACCACGGTGCTACCACTTCACATTTACAGCATTTGGCAGGCGCCCTTATCCAGAGCGACTTACATTTAGATCTTTTATCCAACTAAGCAATTGAGTGGTGCTGGGAATCGAACCCCGGTCTTTCTGTTATCAGTCTAACACCTTAACCACTAAGCCACCACTTCCCAAAACATTTACAGCATTTGGTAGACACCCTTATCCAGAGCGACTTTCATAAACATCTGAGCAATTAGGGGTTAAGGGCCTTGATTGGGGGCCCAACAGTGGTAACTTGGTGGTGCTGGGACACAAACCTCGATCTTCCAATCAGCAGTTCAACACCTTAACCAATGAATGTAAGTCGCTCTGGATGAGGAGGTCTGATAAAT